>CM035423.1:180596571-180944071 GCA_020310875.1 Ceratopteris richardii | reverse complement strand
ACATCTCTAGAAATTTTGGCTTCACCTCCAGCTTTTTATCAACAGATGAAACCACCCTCACCACCAAGGATTCTGCTCCTGGTACCTGGCAGAAGGGAAGGGAAGGGAAGGATGGGAAGTATTTAAGCTCATTACATCATTACTCCATCAAACATCCCCAAAAGAAAGTACCTCATTGTAACCCTTTCCTTGAGAACGGGCCCTTTCAAGCCTCTCCTGCTTAAGCCTCCTCGCTAACCTTTGTTCAATATGATCACTCAAAAATGTTTTCGGAAGATCCTTTGCTCCAAGGACAGCACTTTGTGGTAGAGGTTTTCTTTCTCCCTTCCCCATCTCAATCAGCAAACAATTTGGACAAGTATATTCAGCTTGGCCTCCCTCATTTCTACGCATATTGAAAAGGGCACAGACTTGATGCTGCCATTTTTCACATTTGTCACATTGGACCCACTACACAGAATGCAGAAGTGTCAGCAGAGTTGAAAAACCTTTAACAAAAACTCCTAAAGAACATGAAAAAATTTGTCAGTTAGAAGGTACAGGTTCTTCAGTCTCCTCATCGTTCCGTCGTTTTTCCAGTTTTGCCTTAAGATAAGTCTGACCATCTACAACCAGACTGTCACCTCGTGTATCGTTGCAACATGGCATGCAGAAATAGTGTCTAGTTTCACCACACTGCATGGTGCAGTAGAATGCATTCCGCTTTATTCGAGCTCCACATGGAGTACAATAAATTGGAGGTGGCTCGTAAGTAAGAGTCTCAACCGCACAGAGTTGACAAGAATTCTCATTCATTTGATGCTCTAATGCTTGATTCTTCTCAGCTTTAGCTTTGCTCTGCAATGAACAGAACAAAAGATAAGCGATGAGGGGGGCTATACATCGTGCTTGTATACCTTCGAAAAAAAGAAAAACATCACTTTCAATCAATGAGATTAAAAAAAAATCAAATGATGCTAAATATAATATGATGATTGGACACTAAAGCCTGAACAATTGCTTGAGAGTAAAGACACAAAATATGCATGTTTGCCTAGTGACAACAAGATCATGGAAAGCAAGAGAAAGAGCCAAAAAATAATAATAATAGTCTTTCATTATGAGTGCAGATGAAAAGCAACAAATCATAGACCCAGAATGAGCAGGAAAGAAGGAAGATCAATGAGCAATATATTGATAAACAACTGCCTTTGAAGGTGAGAACCACTGCCTAAAACACATGCTATTTCCAAACCTTCGCAAAAACCATACCTGACCAACCCACTGCCGTAAACTTTTGATATGCTCCCTGATCTGCTCTGGTGTAAAAAGTTCAATGAGGGAGACACCCCTGTTCTTTGACTTCCCAGATTTGGCATTGCCTTGGTCAGAGCTTGAATTGACATCAGCCTCTGATTTCATTTCATGATTACCTTGGTCAATATATTTGCTGGGAAATGCACTATGAATCGCACCATGAAGGGTCGCCTGCACATCATCCACTCTTATCTTCTGCTCCTCAGATTTGTTCAACTCTTCAAGCTTCACTTTAGCTTCATTCTGTATGTCTGTGGAGGAAAGGCCTGCTTCAGGCTTCATATCTCTACATGAGCCACTTCCTTCTGAAGCTACATCAGTCTCTCCTTTCATTACAGAAACTGCTTGTGAAACTTCTGAATCCATGCTATAGCCTGAAGAATTCTGCACCCATGGCTCAAGTTTAACACGTTTAAGAGGAGGCTGATGTGATTCTGAAGCTACTGCAGGAGATGCTTGATTTCTGTTCACTTGTAACTGTCCATGCATGGTTCCAGGAAAGCTGCCAGGGGTGGCCAACTTTCCAGTTAAACCATGGACATTCACATGAGCAGATTTTGTCTGATCACTATGAATTTGCATTTTTTGCCGTAAAGGCCCACACAAGGGGCAAGTAGGTTGCTTGCATGTTTGATAATGCCTCAGCAGGTTCCGAGAAGCCACACAACGAGGAAACTGGCAATCCCGGACCCTGCAAGTGAGTATATGTGCATATAACTGCTTGGCACCCTCACAATTAGGAGATGTTTGACACTGACCCTGTGGAGCACTGCATTTGCTAGCATGCCGCAAAAACAAAATCCAGCGCTGTTGCCTAGCTATTTGTGCCCTTTGTTGGTCTGAGATCAAATTAAATGAAAATCTTAAGGGATTAGAGCCACGCTCACCACATCCTTGTGATTCAGGAACAGTGTGATTAGCAAGCTTTTGATCCAATCGATGGGGTTCCCCAGCATCATCAGTGTTAAACACCTTCATACCAGTTTCTGATGATGATGATGCTTGCAATAAATTATACTGATTAGCCTGACTCAATGTTCCTTGCTGATGATCTGTTTGGGATTGATGAGACGGAGCTCCAGCACTACCCTGAACATTCTGGCATCCCTCTGCTGGAAAGACAGGTTGACATTGATGCAGCCCTTTAGACAAAGATTGATTAACTGAAGGTAATATGTGATTTCCTTCCACATTCATGGCCATGCTGCTATCAGGCTCACACATTGGTTGAAGAGGTGCTTTCCCGTTCAACAGTTGTGACTGCTGTTGCATGCTCTTAGAAGTAGAACCTCCTTTTCCTTGTAGTTGTTGAAGTTGATGGTTAGTAGTTTGTGCAAGCGACATACCAGGAACCGGTATCATTTTAGAAGATCCACGGCTATGCATGCTTACTGAGCCAGGAGAAAAACCTGAGGACATGGCGATATTGGTGAAAGCAATATTAACAAGAGGACCAGACATCAGATGCAAGCCTTGCAATTGTGCTGGTTATAGTGATATTGTACAAATGAAGTATGGCCAAATTCTGAATTTCTTGTGGTTATAATGGTATTGTTCAAACAGGCCAAATGCTTTTGAGAACATCAAAGACCTCAACAATCAAGTAAAGTTGATATATAATCAATTCTAATGTATATGAACTACCATATTTACAAACTGTCTATCTGTATGCACAAAGAGCTCTTGGCCAAGCAAAGACATGTATATATCCATTTAATTTCATGACAAACTACCCCAGATGAAGCCTGCATAGTGGAAATATTCTGGACGTGATATACATGAATCATATTTATACATATGTGCTTGCATGCACATGAATGCACATTGATTAAAAAGAACCAACTAACATGAAGCATGAATGGCTTCTTCACTTGAGAGCCATTGCAATCTGTTAGATCAAAAAAAAGACCATCTAGCTGTTATAATATACCATAGTCCTCAACTACAGCTGAATTATCTTCAAAATGTTTGTGATACTTGCAAATGCATGTACATGCATGTGCTCATATATCGATGAAACTTTATGTTTCAGACATACAAATATTCCATATACATATGAATTGAAGGCAGCATGTATTACATGTCTCCATAGGCATGTGAATCTCAAGATCTTTTTCGTGTGTTTTCTTCCTCTCAATAAAGAAAGAAAAGGTCTTAAAAACATTAGGAAAATAATGTAAAATAGGATGAGAGTGAAGGAGAAATTGAACGATTGGAGAGATACTTTCATGGAAAATCCTCTAGAATAAAAAGAAGAAACGAAATAAACAATAAATATAAATAGAAATTTCCATTAAGAACTTAACTGCTAGCCTTCACATGCAACAGTTATACAAACTTTCCTGCTACAAAGGAATATATTCAAGACATTGTTTCCAAGAAAATTCTCCGATTGGAAGATCATCAATAGTTGACATATCCACAATCTCACCTGGCATTGGCACATGTTGCTGTTGAAACTGATTTAACTGTTGCTGTTGGCATCGTGCAGATGTATTATTTGAATTCATATAAAGAGAAGAATTTGGATAAACAGGGCTCACAGTGGAGAGGTTGGGTTGTGAATGAAATCCAAGTTTTTGGCTACCATTTATCCGTCCACTTGCATGACCAGTCATCTCTGAAGTGATTGGTTCTTGCTGATAAGCCTGTGGCATTCCAATTTTTTCTGCATCTACATTAGTTAATGAAGAATTTCCTTGGAAAGGTGTGCTGAGTCCTGGAGTTGGAATCATGTTACTAATGTTTCCTCGTGATACTGCTAATACACTATCAGTCCCACTATAGTTAAAATTTGATGCATTGAAGTTTGTTGGAATTTCATGCCCCGGTGTGGGTATCATAGTGGGCATTCCTGGGGTAGGAATCATGGATGATGCTGCCATATTCATTCCTCGTGGGGCCACACTCATATTTGCTCTCAATGAAGCCATCTTTTTCCCAGCTATCTGCATTCTCTGCTCCAGCGTAGAAAAATCACCATATTCCTCCTGAATGATTGAAAAAGTTAAGCAGTTGAGAAAATATAGATATGCTCAAAAATTAAGAACTTAAAAATTTGATGATTAGTTACATGTATACAACTGTGTTATGGTGAGCTTGACCAAGATACATAACCACAGGAAAAGCATTTGGTCCATTGTAAGTTACAGTTTGGTCCAACTTGAAATTCACATACAGATACACATGATCCAGAGTTTACCCTTGTAGAAGCATCTTGGTAAAGAGATTCCTCCAAACGCTTGACAAAGAGAGGAAGCTTGTGCTGCATGTCTGGACTTGTCATATTTTTCTTTCTCTGGCACACTTGAAGGCTACAGAGAACCCACAAAAAAAGTTAGTGTAGAAGGGACACACAAGAAACATAATAAGCATTAAACATCTCACATAACTGCACTTGCTATTAGGAACATACACTACCATTTACAAAATGAAATGTATGTGAAGCATAGTTGTAACTAAACATATGTATAACCATGAAAAAAATATGCAAATAGTGTATGCATGAATCCATCCATCCATTCACCTAGGTGCATGCACACAGATGCTTGCATGCACACATTTATGCATAGCATTTGAGTGTCTTACAGTGGGTACATATATACATATGTATGTACAGGCATGCATACACATACATAAATTATGTGAACAAAATGCTGCCACTTCATAAGGACAACAAAGCACACCAATGTTATGTTCCAAAGATGTACGTGCCTGGAGGAACGAGAAGTTCCTTGCTCGGGGGATAGGCAAGGCCAAAAGCCTCAGAGTTCATACGAGGTACCTACTCATGATGATCAGATGAGTAGAGGAACCTTATAGAGAACTCTTGATAGTGACTAAGCAAGGGCTATAAATAGGCTGGGGTCCAGGCATGTCATTCTCCACTTCTCACATTTGGTATCAGAGCATTGTATTTTCTTCCAATGTCATGAAATTAACATGGGAATGTGCATGAAAGTTAGTTTGATATGAATTCATCTATGCACATGAAGTTACACTAACTTATGTTGATTCATAAAAGCATGCACAGGTTGTTGTGTGATTCAAAATCTTTGTGCACATATTGGAGTAAGTAAAAAAAAAAACTTTGTTACGAGGGCGTGTAGTGCTCGACAACACATATTGGAAAAGTTTTTTATTTGCAGGTTTCTGGAGTTAAGAAAGCGGTTTGCTTACCACTAGGCTAATGCCTATAATTGTATCATGGTTTTTTTTTTTCAAGCTTCATTTTCCTGGGGAAGTGATGCCGAAATTTTTTTCGCCATATGGCGTTATATGCCACGTGAGAACTAGAGTGATGTTTTGTTGTGAGAGAGAGGAAGTCTTATGTGTGCATAAAAGCATATAAATTAATTGAAGTAGAGAAGAAGATGCATCAGTGGATGTATGCATACATAGACGATATGATTTCTAAAAAGGTGAAATGCATAATGCATTTTCTGTCTATGCAAGATCGTTTTTTTGTATCACCACGATGAGTTAGGGTGAGCATGAGGTATGTGATGGAGGTAACATGCATAGGCTAATTGTGCCTTTAGATCATGATTTTTGTTGGATATGAAAGCTTAATAGATTCAATTTGTACCAAAATTTTCATTAATTTTGAAGATCATTTGATAGGTCAAAGAATCTCTGCACACATGAAAGTGCAACCTCTGGAATTTGTGAAATGACTAGAGACCATGTCACCTAGAGGTGATTGGTTCTCTTAGCTCATTTATTCCAATTGGATGATTTTTGTTTCTAAACTTAGCTAAACACCTCCCGATGGTGCTTACAAAATATCAAGATGAAATGTGTCTCTATTTAAGATATATGAAGAACAGAGTAAAAGTTAAGAATAGAGTAAAAGTTGGCCTCTGCAAAGTTTTCAGATATTGCACATATAGAGGCTTAGTGTTTTGGTCATTATGAAAGCTTCAAATGTCCAAATACTATGAATTTATATCAATAAATGTAGATAGTAGTAGTTATATGCTATTAAAATTTGGAAGAAATTGGACATCAGTTGGTAGGTCAAATGACCTTTTCTTCTCATAACAATCTCTGGCGAGGATTTACCAAAGAGTGGTACATGTGTCTAATAAACACATGATATTTTCATATTGGAAGCTCCAATTTCAAAAAATTTTCTTGGAGATGCTACTCAAGCATAGACCCTATGATATACCCAAAAGTCAAAGATTTTGGAATTTATCTTCATAATTAGAAGATATTCTAAATGTGCAGCAACATTGTTTTTAGGCTCACCTAAGCGAAGGTGTAGCAGAGATAGAATGACACATTTGAATGAGTATTTGATTGAATTTTAAATTGCAATTTTGTGAAACCTACCTAGATTTGGGCACAAAGAAAATGAAATTTGGAGTTTGTTTGATCAGTCTAAGGGCTTCAAGAAGATGACTCTGTACATTTTCAGAGTTGGTCGTCAAGTGTTCGACCCTTCCAATGAAATGGCTATAAAACTCTGAGCAAATATCCAAATCAAGTGATTTTTTAGGCTGATGAAAGCTTGAGCAAAGCTACATAAAGCTCGAAAATTTCATATATTTATCATGAGTAGAAGTTAGTTAAAATTAAGATTTAATCTGTTGTTGTTGGAAATTGTTTACGTCGGAGATGATGTTGAAAGAAAAAGATTTTCCACAAGTTTTTATGATACTTTTTTTATATGGTGTGATCACCATGGGCTAGCCGTGTCCTAAATACTTGTTTATTGATCATTGATTTATGGTGACCATTCTCAGTAGAACAAAGAAACTCTGTCGAAATTTTCCAAAATATATATTGTGCAATGAGAACACGGAACATGAGAACTTTAGTAATTGTTCTCATTTCATATATTTTGGATTGATATAAGTTGTATAAATTCCAATTTCTCGTCAGTTAATATTTAACTCACATGAGTTGATATTTGATGCAAGCCGCATCGTTCACAACTCTAGTTGAGTTGATTTATTATAAAGTTTCTCATTTCTCAACTCAAGATGAGTGGATGTTACAGATAGTTATGAGTGATAGAGTCATAGGAATGACTCTGTTCTTTCCATAGAGGGAAGGAAACACTTCATGATTTCATTATTATTATTTATGTTTGTGAGTCCTCACCGATTTATTCTTGTCTTCTTGAGAGAAGTGTTCGACTTTAATCTCATACACGCATCTATATGGGGTATAAAGTTTGATGATATGGGACATCAAACTTTGTATTCTACCTAGGTGTCTTCCTAGGTGTCTACCTAGGTGTAGGACAGATGGTAGGACAGATGGTATGGGAGAGAAGTCTCTAAGATTGTATGTTTTATATGATTTGGAGTTCATTCATATGATCTTCTTACTATTAGACAACAGAGGGGCAGTTAGGACAATCACTCTATATGTGATCACAAACAAGGCAAGTCCGTAGGCAAGTAGTCTAGAAACGAAAAGGCAACGTTTGCACATAAGAACTGTGAATAAGCAATTGCATTGAGAAGAAATTCATAGAGTACAAACTACTTTATTTGATATGCCTGAGGATAGGCCATGGTATGAGGTGAGCTAGATGCTTAGCCTAGTCGGCTATAAGTGTGAACACATCTACTTACCATTTGTCACGGTATTTAGTGTACTTATATTATGGTCCTCATTATATATGGGAGTGCCAGATTATTACAATAGTTTACTAGGGACACCTCATTCCTAGTTAGGAATGATTTGATCATAGTAATGCTCCTATCGTGGTCAGAGATAAAGCAAGTTTCATCCACTTGGAACATCTTGCATGTTATTATTGAGAAGACGGTGGTAGTTCCACTAGTTGCTATACTTTCTTAGCACAACTTCACTTTGCATGATGGACTTAGTTCCACATAGTGGATTGGGATTTACTTTGTATGGGAGATATTTTGATCCATAGTTTGGATTATTATATATGATAGATCAAGATTTTGATCCATACTTTGGATGTGATAAATTGAGATCTTGGTCCATAGTCTTGATCATTGACAGGTCGACATCTTGGTCCATAATCTGGATCATTGATAGATTATCATTTTGGATTCACAATTTGGATCATGATGAGACTTTCTTGAGACTCATTTCATTACAGTGAGTATATCAAGGAGATTTACTTGAGCTTAGAGATTCAGCACTATTTGGAAAAGATTTCCAATTACTTTTAGTATTTGAGCAACTAGAAATATTTTTTAAGAGTGTACTAGAGTTGTGTAGGGTTTTTCTTGGAACATTAAATTTTTTGGAGTAAAATTTGCATTTTAAGGAAAGGTAATTTAAATCCTATGATGATATTTACTCCAAATCTCCTTCCTTAAATAGAACATTAGGATAAGTTGAAGGATGTCGGATGTAAAAACATCTTTCCACACATCAAGAGATTCTCATGAGTTAGAGACTAGGGAGAAGCTTGAATAGGTTTCACCCAAAAATGAATGATTGAGGTATCTAAGTCAAAAGATTCCATTGGAAATGGGAACAATGTGAAAACACATCAAAAACATTGAGGTCAACACTCACATGACACAAAATATTGAGATCGATGAGAAATGAACAAAGAAACTTAGCTAGTCCATGGAACCTTTCATTGGTAGCACAACATATGGATAAGTTGCTTTGTGAAAATCTTCACAAGATGAGCATAATACTTGGTAAAGCATTTGAGTAATCCACTTGTGATTGAAGTTGATGTTGAGGAATGGAATAAATAAGGTAGGCAGATCACCTAGGTGGCTACATAGATCCCCTAGGTGGCTACATAACCCCATGATTACCCCAATCGATTGGAAGAATGGCAAGCCCTCTCGTCTAAAAAAGCCAATTGACTCTCTGACCAAGGATATGGTCTTCACATGCTTGAGTTTATAGCAAATCATGGAGACAAGATAGATATGCATGTACATCTGTGTCTGCACATACATGCTCACATATCTATCTTAATGTATGTATGTATGTACGTATGTACGTATGTATGTATGTATGTATGTATGTATGTATGTATGTATGTATGTATGTACGTATGTACGTATGTATGTACGTATGTATGTATGCATGTATGCATGTATGTATGTGTGTATGTATGTACGTACGTATATATGTATGTATGCATTGCATGCATGTATGTGTGTGCATACACCCATATGCATGTATATACATATGTATGTATGTATGTATATTACATTGTTATGTATGTAAGTATGCATGTATGTTATGCATGTATGTAATGTATGTATGTATGTATGTATGTATGTATATGTGTGTGTATGTATGTATGTATGTATGTATGTATGTATGTATGTACGTATGTATGTACATATGTATGTACATATGTATGTATGTATGTATGTATGTACATAATACGTACAAATTTTTGTATGTACAGATGTATGTTTGTATGTATTTATGGATGTGGTTGATGTATGTACACATATACACAACCACCTATTCATCTATCTATTTGTGTGTATGTACATATAACATGCATGTATGCATGTACACATATGTATCTACCTGTTCATTTATGGATGTACATATTTATGTATGTATTTATGTATGTAAGAATGATTTATGTATGTATGTATGTATGTATGTATGTATTATGTATGTGTATGTATGTATGTATGTATGTATGTATGTATGTATGTATATATGTATGTATGTATATCTGTATGTATGTATGTATGTATGTACGTATGTGTATGTATGTGTGTATCTCTGTATGTATCTATGTATGTGTGTATGCATGCATGTATCTATATGTGCACTGTGCACATATGTATGTATCTGTGTATATATGTGTGTGTGTGTGTATGTATGTATGTATGTATGATGTATGTATGTATGTATGTATGTATGTATGTATGTATGTATATATGTGTGTATGTGTGTATGTGTGTATGTATGATGTATGTATGTATGTATGTATGTATGTATGTATGTATGTATGTATGTATGTACGTATGTACGTATGTACGTATGTATGTATGTATGTGTATGTACACATGTATATAAAATGTAATACACCTGAACGATTAGTGAGAATCAATCACAAGTGAACATGGACATACAGATTCCTTAGGACCTAAAGCTGCTGTAATTCAGACTCAATATGTGCAGCAGACATACTTGAAAACAACCTTTCCACCGCACCTGAACATCTAGCATCCTCTTGATAGTACACTTTTTATATGCATAAATTAGACATAAAACTAAAAACATTCAGCTCTTTCAAATAAGTATCAAACGTCCACCAAGATTTAGTTTTGGTGGACATATGAATTAATAAGAATTGACAAGTAATGTGTACCAGTGAAAGTCTACATTCAAATTAAAGTCTTACATTTTTTCAACAACCAGTCTTCTTAAATTAAAATCTGCATCTGAGTGCCATGACCTTCGTCTCACAACACCTTGAGAGGATGGTGCAGTGGTCATAGTTTGTTGAGGAACTCCACCTAACTGAGCACCTGAGACCTGGCTGGGTAGCTGTGTATGTGCTTGCATGTTTTTCACTGCTAATAAAGCCTTTACAAATGATTGATGATGAGGTCGAATCACTTTTCTTGTTGAGGAAACTTATGGGAATTTGGCAACATATGGACATAAAGTGTGCCCATTGCAATGAAGGAACCTGAAAAATAGGAATTGGTGAAAGCAAAAGACCTGTCAAAAAAAAAAAAAAAAGTTTCCCGAATTTCAAATGCAGCCATTTGATCTCCTCTCTCAATGATTATTTTGCATGTGCTAGAGGTGAAGTCGCATAGAGTGAAATACATGCGCAACAGCTTTCCACATTTTCTCACTTGAATGTAATTATGCCATTAAATTCTCCACAACGCACAAACAACGATTGACACGTAGCACCATAATGGTCAGCTTATTGAGAAGCTAGCCCTGAAAGGAAGGCACTTGAGAAGGCATGACAAAATCATAGGAAGAAACATCATCCTCTATCATCAGTGAATTTTGCTTGGATATGAATGATCACGTAAGCATGAAATACCTGAAATCGTCGAACGGAGACGGTATGCTGGATTTCAAAATTAAAAACATCACTGCCATATCCGTACACTGTCGCAAACGAAGCACATTCTATGCAAGGGGTTTTTTCAATCTTGAAAAGAACATTAACCTAAATGGGGAAGGTGGAACTTGCTCTTTCGTTGTAAGTTCCGTCGCCACTGCACAGAGAGCTGCTCCCCGTGCTTACGAAAGCAACAAGATAGGGGTGGCGGGGTCAAACGATATGGGCGAATGCAATACAAGAGACGCACGCCCCGCCCGCCTACCTCCTCAACTCTTACTTGCTCTCTGCCTTTTGTTGTCCATGACCCTCTGTGATCGCACTTCTAGTTCAACCCTCTTTCTGCGTCTGAGATTCTTCCTTGTTTACTAATCCGCTGCTCCTGAGAATTGGAGGCTCTGAGACCGTAGCAATTCGCCTGGGTAATGGGGTGAAAAAACTCTGGAAATCGGGGAATTTCCTCCCTGGCTCGCTCAGATGGGATGGAGATGGTGATCGCTAATTAATTTAAGCCTATAAAAGTTTCTGAACGAATAAAAACTTCACTCAAAATTAATCAAAACCTCTCTACAATTCTATGGAATAACAATTTTATTCATATTCATATGTTTATAATCAACTGCCTCACAAGCTTCATCCTTTCAATCCCGTATATATCTATTAAATATCTATTAAATAGTACTAATTTCTCAACTAAGAAAACAAGTTTAGAGGTCATATAGTGTCATTTTATTCATTGATATCATCCATACACGATAACATGCCTCCAAGTCTCCATGAAATGCAACTTTAAAGACAATGCTACAAAATATCACACCTAAATTTACAGATAAACAGAAATGAATAATCATCTTTCAAAGCCCCACCATAAACACTACAACATGACGTACACATACATTTCTACATATGTACAACTATGTAAACAAATAAATACATATCTACATTCAAACATACCTACATCGACAATTACATAAATGTAGTTGTATATAAACAAATAAATACAACTTGCATTCAAACACAACCTACATCCAAACATACATTCCTCTCTCTCTCTCTCTCTCTCTCTCTCTCTCTCTCTCTCTCTCTCTCTCTCTCTCTCTCTCTCTCTCTCTCTCTCTCTCTCTCTCTCTCTCTCACACACACACACACACACACACATGTATATGTATATATATATGTATATGTATATGTATATGTATATGTATATGTATATGTATATGTATATGTATATGTATATGTATATGTATATGTATATGTATATGTATATGTATATGTATATGTATATGTATATGTATATGTATATGTATATGTCAATGTATATGTATGTCTATGTATACCTATATGTCTATGTATGTGTCTATGTATATGTATATATATACATATATGTATATGTATACATATATGTATATGTATACATATATGTATATGTATACATATATGTATATGTATACATATATGTATATGTATACATATATGTTTATGTATACATATATGTATATTTATATGTATATGTATACGTATATACGTATACATACACATATATATATATGTATACGTATATGTATATACATATACGTATACGTATATGTATATGTATAATGTTCGATAAAGCATATATCTATTGAATAACACTAATTTCTCCACCAAGAAAACAAGTTTAGAGCCATATCGTATACGTATATGTATACGTATACATATACATATATGTTTATGTATGCGAATATGTATACGTATATGTTTATGTATATGTATGTGTATATGTATACGTATATGTATATGTATAAGTATATGTATACAATACATATACATATATCTATAATGTTCGATAAAGCATATATCTATCCAATAACACTAATTTCTCAACTAAGAAAACTAGTTTAGAGCCATATAGTGTCATTTTATTCATTGATATCATCCATACATGATAACATGCCTCCGAGTATCCATAAAATCTAACTTTAAAGACAATGTTACATAAATATCACACCTAGTTTTACAAATAAACAGAAATCAATAATCATCTTTCAAATCCCCATCATAAACACTCCAACATTATGTATACACACACACTCATACATATTTATAGATATGTAAACAAACAAATACATATCTACATTCAAACATACCTACATCGACAAGTAGATAAATGTAGTTGTATATAAACAAATAAATACAACCTACGTCCAAACATACATCTCTCTCTCTCTCTCTCTCTCTCTCTCTCTCTCTCTCTCTCTCTCTCTCTCTCTCTCTCTCTCTCTCTCTCTCTCTCTCTCTCTCTCTCTCTCTCTCTCTCTCTCTCTCTCTCTCTCTCTCTCTCTCTCTCTTTCTCTATCTCTCAGAAACACACACACACTGTCACACGCACACACATATATATGTATATGTGTGTGTACAAAAAAATATATGTATATATGGACATATGTACACACACACATATATATACATACTCACATCTATAGGTATAGGTATATGTATTTGTATATTTATACATATACATATATGTATATGTATATGTATGTGTGTATGTGTATGTGTATGTGTATGTGTATGTGTATGTGTATGTGTATGTGTATGTGTATGTGTATGTGTATGTGTATGTGTATGTGTATGTGTATGTGTATGTGTATGGTATGTGTATGTGTATGTGTATGTGTATGTGTATGTGTATGTGTATGTGTATGTGTATGTGTATGTGTATGTGTATGTGTATGTGTATGTGTATGTGTATGTGTATGTGTATGTGTATGTGTATGTGTATGTGTATGTGTATGTGTATGTGTATGTGTATGTGTATGTGTATGTGTATGTGTATGTGTATGTGTATGTGTATGTGTATGTTATGTGTATGTGTATGTGTATGTGTATGTGTATGTGTATGTGTATGTGTATGTGTATGTGTATGTGTATGTGTATGTGTATGTGTATGTGTATGTGTATGTGTAGGTGTATGTGTATGTGTATGTGTATGTGTATGTGTATGTGTATGTGTATGTGTATGTGTATGTGTATGTGTATGTGTATGTGTATGTGTATGTGTATGTGTATGTGTATGTGTATGTGTATGTGTATGTGTATGTGTATGTGTATGTGTATGTGTATGTGTATGTGTATGTGTATGTGTATGTGTATGTGTATGTGTATGTGTATGTGTATGTGTATGTGTATGTGTATGTGTATGTGTATGTGTATGTGTATGTGTATGTGTATGTGTATGTGTCTGTGTATGTGTGTGTGTGTGTGTGTGTGTGTATGTGTATGTGTATGTGGATGTGGATGTGGATGTGTATGTGAATGTGTATGTGTATGTGTATGTGTATGTGTATGTGTATGTGGATGTGGATGTGCATGTGCATGTGCATGTGCATGTGGATGTGGATGTGCATGTGCATGTGCATGTGCATGTGCATGTGCATGTGCATGTGCATGTGCATGTGCATGTGCATGTGCATGTGCATGTGCATGTGCATGTGCATGTGCATGTGCATGTGTATGTGTATGTGTATGTGTATGTGTATGTGTATGTGTATGTGTATGTGTATGTGTATGTGTATGTGTATGTGTATGTGTATGTGTATGTGTATGTGTATGTGTATGTGTATGTGTATGTGTATGTGTATGTGTATGTGTATGTGTATGTGTATGTGTATGTGTATGTGTATGTGTATGTGTATGTGTATGTGTATGTGTATGTGTATGTGTATGTGTATGTGTATGTGTATGTGTATGTGTATGTGTATGTGTATGTGTATGTGTATGTGTATGTGTATGTGTATGTGTATGTGTATGTGTATGTGTATGTGTATGTGTATGTGTATGTGTATATGTATATGTATATGTATGTGTATCTGTATATGTATGTGTATCTGTATATGTATATGTATTTGTATATGTATGTGTATATGTATGTGTATATGTATATGTATATGTATATGTATATGTATATGTATATGTATATGTATATGTATATGTATATGTATATGTATATGTATATGTATATGTATATGTATATGTATATGTATATGTATATGTGTATGTATATGTATATGTATATGTATATGTATATGTATATGTATATGTATATGTATATGTATATGTATATGTATATGTATATGTATATGTATATGTATATGTATATGTATAGAGACAAGTATATGCATCTTTTACTCCTATCATGAATAATGCACATTCCAAGAATATGTTTGGCATCCCCCAATCCTTCATATCAAATGTCTGACTCAACTTCTTTTTGAGAATTAACAAGTCATAAGAGGACTTCCCAACAATCAACATATCACTGACATAAAGTATCAAGCATATCAAGCTGGTATTTGAGCATCTCTTTATGTAGAGACAATGATCCTCATTGCTTTGGGAATAGCCTTGAGACTTCATAAAAGCATCAAACTTTTGGTACCATTGTCTAGGGGAATATTTAAGTCTATATAAGCTCTTCTTCAACTTACAAACTAGACTTTCCTTGCCAGGAACTAGATAACCCTTTGGTTGTTCCATATAGATCTCATCTATAAGATCTCCATGCAAGAAATCAGTTTTCACATCCATTTGGACTAGTTATAAGTCCTCCATTGCAAGGAATCCAAGCAACATTCGTAGGGTAGAGTCATCTTGACAACTAGAGAGAAGAGTTCCTCAAAATCAACACCATGTAGTTGTTTAAAACCCTTTGCAATGAGCCGTGCTTTATACTTTGGAGAAGCACTATTTGATGTGAATTTTAGCTTTTATACCCATTTACATGGTAAAGCTTCCTGCCCTTTGGCAAAGGTACTAAATCCCAAGTACCATTCTTGTGAATAGAATCCAACTCACTCTTCATGACATGCTCCCATGTGACATGATCCTTTGTCTACATGGCCTTTGTAGCAAGAAGGCTCACCAGCACATGTTAGCATAACAAAATCCATACCTGGAGCATATCTATGATATGGATGTGAGACACATGCATAGTGTCTCAATGGTTGTTGAACAGAAACATTTGCAGGATGATCTAATAAGACATTCTCTTGAACATCCCTATGTGCAACATTTTTATGAATGCTAACTAGAGGACTAGTATCCTAAAAACACTTCAACATCCTTAACGGACTGTTTGTGCATGTTACACTCATCTTAAATGACAAAACTACTTCTTTTCACTGACCGTGTTTTAGGATCCCATAAGCGATATCCAGATTGTCCTTCTTGAACATATCCAAGAAAAATACATTTCTTTGACTTACGGTCCAACTTTTGTCTAAGATTATTGTGTATATGAACATATGCTTCGCACCCAAAAATTTGAAGAGGCTCATAATATGTTGGCTTCCCTATCCATAACTCTTGTGCCCCTTTCAAAACTTTGGTAGTACTAGGTGAACGGTTAATCACATGAACTACAGTCAATACTACTTTTGCCCAAAAGACTTGTGAAAGGTTTGCATGATGCAACATAGAAACTACTCTATCTTGAATAGCTCTATTCATCCTTTCAACTACACCATTTTGTACTAGGGTATAAGGAGCTATAAACTCTCTACAAATTCGATAGGAAAGTCCGAATTCATGTGAGGTATAATCATCCCCATTATCTGAATGTAAAGCTTTGAGCTTAGTTCCCTTTCCAATTTCAACTAAAGCAAGCCGTTTTTTGAAGATATGGAATACCTCATCCTTCAGTTTGATAGGATATACCTAGAATTTTCTAGTAGCATCATGTATGAAAGTGATAAAGTAAAGAGGACCACATAATGACCTTGTGGGCATAGGACCACACACATCTGTATGAATGAGATCTAAAGGCATAATTGAAGAGTCAATGTGCATTTTATGCACATTCTTAGTTTGCTTTCCACATTGACAATGCTCACAAATGAAAAGTTAGAGAAATATAACATAGGTAAGTAGCCAGAATGAGAAGTATCTTCCATTCCACTATGAGATATGTGGCCCAAAACAGCCATGCCAAATACAAGCCATAGGCTATTCAATAACAACTAACAAGTGTTCTTTCTGTGATACAAATAAGGGATAAAGTGAGCCAAATTTGCTTTCTTTTGCAATAACCATATTGCCCTTTGATATAGAAAAGGATTGAACATAGAAAACCACCTTGTAACCAAGGTTATCAAGTTGACCAACTGACATCAAACTACATGATAATTGAGGTATATGGCGTACATTATGCATAGTAAACTTTGAACCATCAATGAATTGCACAACCACATCTCCAATCCACATAACATCACATTAGTAAGAGTCACCAAGTCTCACGACACCAAGAGACTTTGCTGCATAATTAGAGAACCATTCTCTATGTGGTGCCACATTGAAAGAAGCACCAAAATCTAGCAGTCATGTGTGGGAAATCATTTATAAGAGCCTCAGTGGGCATAGTACTATCAAGTGTCAACACATCAACATCATTAGAAATAGCATTAATTTCTTCAATCTTCAAAATGAAAGAAGATGGTGTAGGTAGCTATTTAACATGCCCATCACCATTTTGTCCTTTACCTTTAGCATTCTTTAATGCATAGCAATCTTTCTTCATCGTTTCTTGTGACAATAATGGAATTCAATATCTTTCTTCCTTGACTTACTTCTAAGCTTATTTTATTGACCATTCTTTTCCTTGTTCTTGCTCCTACCATGTTGTTGATTCTTTCCTTGGTAAGAACCACAAACATTATATGCATCTCCACTCCGAGTGTTAACCATAGATTTTCTATGACTCTCCTCACTCAAGAGTTCTCCATATATTTCATCATAGACGAGTCTATCACCAAGTGCACTATTGTTAATAGCTGTGCAAAACATATCTCATGATGATGGTAAGGTGCATAACCGCAATACTGCTTTTATTTCATTATCCATCTTCATTTTTGGAGCCTATAACTGGGAGAATATAGCATCAAACTCATTTAGATGAGTAGCAAAACTATCTATGTCCTTCATGCAAAATTCATATAACTTTCTCATCAGATACAATTTATTTGATGTAGTTTCTTTTTCATATGTATTGCATAACTTCTTCCAAAGCTCCATTGCACTTTTACAATCCAATACTGTAAAGTAAACATCATCTACCAGGTGCAATCAAATGGTAGACTTGGCCATTTCATCCAATTCATCCCATTATCATCCATATCAACATGCTTCTTTGAGATTCCATTTACAAGCTTTGCTATCTCCTATGAATCATCACATCTTTAATTTCATTCTTCCATAGAGCAAAGTTTGTGCCATCAAATTTCTAGCTCTCAAAATGGTCTTTGCCTTGCAAGTTATAGCTCCTCTTGGGAACATTGACAATAGACCCAAATCTATCGAATGTGCATAAGATTTCTGATGTCATGATGATAGGGAACTGACTAGAATGAAAATGGAGCTAGAATAGTTCGAGCACCACTAAGGCTCAAGAAAGGATGACCAAATGTCAAATTCTGGGAAAAATCAATAGTCTTTCCATAAAAATGGATTAATGAACAGTAATGACCAACCAAAAGGATTATGTGAGATTGAATGTGCTCAGAACAATAAGCATATCAAGTAGTAAATCGACCATTGTATAGTTGGCAAAACCAAAAAATCAAGAAAAAATTTTCTAGAGTCTGCTCTACAAAATGAGCATATGACTAGTGTCAAAATCTCATAAAACAACAAGTACTGACATGGAAACCTGCATAGTGAATCACTAACTCCACTACATATAATCAATTACCCAAAAGAAGCTAACTAGGCTTATTGAGCACCTATGAAGAACTAGCATACATCTCCTATGGCAAGGCTAGGTAGGTCTTCCACCTGCATCAATAAAGAGATCCCGACATCTAGGTGTCTCCTAGTGAAGAAAACCTCACCACAACCCTCTTTATCAAATGTAAAAGGCTTATGCTTACTGAGATGTTCCACCACTACAATGGAACACAATACATAGAGAGAAGGATGACCTATCAATCCATAGTGCGGGATCTGAAGAACAATCGTGGATGCACGAAGACACTCAATTATGGATGTGTAAAGCAGCCAAACAAGAAGAAGAAAGGTGATGAATATGGCAAACAGGCTATGGAATCTCTAGACCAATAGAAGACCCAACTTATATGCCACAAGTATTCCCAGATGAAGACTTCAAACCTTGTGGATGGATGGAAATATTGGCCACATTAGACGTGTGTGTCAATGAGGAAGTCCTTCATCATGAATGAATGTATAAACGAGGATGGATATGATGTAACTCTATACATGGTTGTGTTACAAGAGGCTGAAGAAGGAGAATTGATAGAGAAGGAATGGAAGGAAGATTATGAAAACATAGAAATGGAGACTGAGACCAAAGAGGAAGGAAATCAACTGGGCGGAGAAGATAAAGAAATTATTAGAGGAAGCATGTCGACACTCGACTAGCATGGAACACAAGAGAACTTGGAAGTAGAAGAGACTAACAGGGAAGAGAATACACCACAAGAATAGTTTGAAGTCCCTGAATATTTTAAGAGATATGAAGTAGAGGAAAGAAAGATTGGTATTCATATGCCTAAACGAGAAGCACAAGAAGGAATAGCATACGATAACAAGAAGCAGACCAAGAAAATCACTGTGACTATAGAAGGGGAAGAGGAGAGATGCACTTAGATTGGGAAGGATGTATCGAAAAGCGAGGAATGAGAACCAATAGAGTTGATTCAATATTATAGGGATGTATTTGCTTGGACATACAAGGACTTAAAGGGTGTCGATCGCTCCCATCCCTAGTATCATTGTATGGTAGAAAAACAAGGCTATTTCGAAATTTTTGATTGATGGTGGATCCAACATTAACATTGCTTCCATGACTACTTGCAAGCACATGGGCTAGAATAGCATCGAACCAACTCCATTCTTTGTGCAGATGGCCAATCAGTCTCGAGTGTAGCCAATGGGACTTATTAAAGACATTCCAATAATGATTTCTCATGTGGTATTCCCCATTACTTTTGTCGTACTTGAACTTAAAGGAAAGAATTTGGATTATAATTTATTACTAAGATGACCTTGGTTGCTAAATGCCAAGGTCAGACATAATTGGGATGCTAAAATAATTACATTCCAGAAGGGCCACACAAAATTTTTGGTCCAGTTGGAGGATGAGCAATATTGCCCATCGAAAAATAAAATAATATTAACAGAACCACCACATATGCTGGATGGACCGGAGGACAATGAAGAGCAACAATTCCTCGAAGCTAATAGAGATTTACTATCATTTGGAGTTGTTGATGTTAACCCGATTGTTAGCTCTATCTCTGACGGTATGGCTGCCTCAATTTGTATCAAACTTTTGGAACCAAAAGAGGATAAAGATGCAGATCCAATAGAGCTTGGAAAAATCTGCATTGAAGAAGATTCATTGGAAGTGGTGAATTCAGGTACAGCCAAAGAACCTAAACCGGTACATATTTGTGCGGAGCTTGCTCCAAAATTTTGGATGGCCTTAATTGCATTGCTAGAATAGTATTTTGCATGGACCTATGCTGACATGAAAGGTTTAGACCCCAGATTATATCGTCATAGGATTTTACTCAATCCAGATGCCACTCTGGTGATGCAACAGAGGTATAGAATGGATCCAAATTTTGCAGAGCAGCTAAAGCATGAACTGGACCATTTAATTAAAGTAGGCTACATTGTTTCTATAGAAAATCTGGAGTGGGTATCATCAATAGTTACTGTATCAAAGAAAAATAAGTAGCTACAAATTTGTGTGGACTATCGGAAGCTGAATGCAACGATGATTCCGGATCCCTTCCCATTGCTATTCTTGGATAGTATATTAGACAAAGTTGTAGGTAGAGAGATGTAATCATTCCTAGATGTCTTCAACGATCACAATCAAGTTTGTATGGTGGATGAGGATATACCAAAGACAACATTTATTACCAATTGGGGAGTCTTTGTGTGCACAGTAATGTGGGTCGGACTTAGGAATGTGCCAAGTACATTTCAATGATGCATGCAATAGATATTCACCCCCTATCTTACCTCCTTCATGTGCATATTTTTGGATGATTTTTTTTGTTTCAAGGCAAATGGCTACACACTTGGAGCATCTCAGAGCTTGTTTTGATGAGTGTCGGAAGGTACACCTTTGTATAAACCTAACAAATCAGCTTTTGCAGTCAAGTGCGGTAAACTACTTGGACATATTATTTCACATGATGGTATTGCAGTTGATCTAGACAAAGTAAAAGTTATTTTGGAGACCCCAGTGCCATGAAATCCAAAAGAAGTGTTGCGGTTCTTAGGTCAGTACAGTATCATGGGAGTCATCTATGAGGATTGGCTCATATTGCGATACCTCTCAACAAGTTAGCACATGTTTGACCAAATGAATTCCAGTGGATTGAGGAAGCTCAGTTAGCGTTTGAAAGATTATCAAAGATGCTCACCACAACACTTGCCTTGAAAGCTCCAGACTAGAAAGAACCAGTCCATGTATTTGTAGATGCATCCAACAAGGCAATTGGTAGTGTTCTTATGCAAAAGGAAGGATGTAACTGGTTCTGTCCCATCTGTTATGCTAGTCAATGATTAACTTCTACCAAAAAAATTTATTTGACTACAGAACGCGAGTGCCTTGGTTTAATTTACTCAGTTAAGAAATTTCAGCACTATTTACTGCATAAGTCTTTCACTTTCCATGTGGAGCACAATGCACTTCTTTACTTGGTAAAGCAACAGAATCTGGTGGGTAGACTAGCGTTTTGTTACTCTAGGAGTTTGAATATGATATTGTCAATCAACGAGGAGCAAGCCATGCAATCAATGATGTTTTGTCGCACATCGACCATGGAGAACCACCAGTGGGAGTGGACGACAACATTCCAGACGTAGATGTTTTCACGGTTGTGAAAGCTGAAGATGCTCTGCAAACCTTTCTGACTTGGTATGAAGAAATTCTTAGCTTCTTGGAAGATGGAGTCCCGTCTTCACATTTGCAGTCAATGGTGTGGAAAAAGGTTGGACTTTGTAGCTGGTAGTTCACCATCATCATGGGTCAACTCTATCACAAGGACCCAACAGGTATATGGCTACATTGTGTACCCCCACATGAAGTGCCAGTAGTCATTCACGAAGCCCATGTGGGTGAAGCACGCAGCCATTTTAATCATTTAATCATAGTGCAGAAAATCTAGCAGGTAGGCCTTTGGTCGCCAACGATGTATGTAGATGTTCAGAATGCGGTAAGAAATTGTGATCCCTGTCAGCATATAGGTGGACCACAAGACAATCACCACTTTCCACTATCGCCAATCCTTCCGCTAGAACCCTTCTAGAAGTGGGGGTCTAGACTTCATTGGGCCTATTAAACCACCTGTAGCCAGAATCGGAGCCCTTTACATTGTAACATGTACTTATTATTGCACTAGATGGGATGAGGCTTGGGCTACCAAAAATGCTACAACACGGACAATTGACAAGAAACTTCAAAATGAAATCTTTCCATGTTTTGCCAAGTTTACCTCTCGAATTAGTGTCCGATCAGGGCACACATTTCTTGAATCGGGTGATTTTGGAAATCACTACCAAGTACCAGATCAAGCATAAATTTAGTTCACCCTACTATCCCCAGGCCAATTGCTTAGCAAAGATCACTAATAAAGTTCATCTGCACATGTTGCAAAAATTGTTGCTTGATTCTACGGACCAATGGGAGATCATTCTTCTCACAATGCTTTGGATGTACCTTACTTCATATAAAGTTTCGATGGGAAGTACTCCATTTAAACTTTTGTATGGTCAAGAAGCTATCCTTCCATTCGAATTCGTTGTTCCCAGTCTCCGGATTGCAATACAAAAGTGGCTAGTACCGGAAGACTCTTTCGCATATCAGATGGATAAGCTGTGCCAACTAGATGAACATAGGTATACAAATTTCGTCTTACTGCAGGAAGTGCAAAGCAGACAAAAGAAATGGTATGACCGGAATTTGTGGATAAAGATTTTCTGACCCGGCGATTCGGTGCTCCATTTTCATTTAAAAATGAAATGCAAGATGGGTAAACTGAAGCTGAGGTGGCTAGCTCCATTCCAGATCCATGAGTTATGTAGACCAGCTTCCTTTTGGCTTGCAACTATCCAAAGAGCCGCTACCGATGGTCATTGATGGGTCTTGCAGCCCTATTAGTTCTCCAATGGATAACAAACACGAGAAATAATTATATATATATATATATATATATATATAAACTAAAAAATTTGAAAAAGATATATATAAATAATAATGTCGAGAGAAAATGAAAAAAAAATTCAGGAAATTCATCCAACCTGCAAAATGGTGGCATAACTAATTGACATGCAAATCATACAATCAATTAACGAAAACAACGGATGTATCGTTTCAAATCTGATCCTTATTACAAGGTGCATGATTAGTGCAGAATGGAAGAAGTAAAGATACTATCCAGGGCAATCATGATGCAAACCCGATGCTCTCAAATCAAGCTTATAGGAAATAAAAGGCTAAGGATAATTTCTAATTTGTCTTGTTTGGTGAACAAACTAATAGACCGACTAGTGACGATGCATGCTCGAGCAAACATAGAAAATAGAAGGCTTGGCAGAGATACAATGATGGAGGTCATCTTCTCAGATGCCCATCTCCTTAATATACCAGACAATCTTGCTCAAAAATAGGTGGACTAGTTCAAATGCTAAGGTCTACTAAAGTGCGCGTTAATCAATTGGAGGAGTGTTCATCCTCACCCTTTGATAAAAGACATAGTGAATGAAATCGCACAGAAGACAGATGGCAATGATATTAATATCCAGGAGATAAGTATGGAAATTGGACAAGGGGAATCTTTCCAATTATCTCGAATGCTGATAGTAGAGTGGCTACATGTTTCCAACATAGGGATTACTGCAAGAACAAAGACGGTGGACGTTGTAGAGATATCCAACCTATTGGGAAAGTTGTGCTCACAGGAGTATAAGTTCCCAACTCCTGGATGAGAACCCACTTAAGCTCAGATTGCTGCTTATGACAATGGTAATCAACATACAAGCAAAGCATTACGGAGTTTCTTTGCAATTGTTCGCTTTAATGAAGGAGTCTGTCAAAGGGGTAGTTATTGTTTTTTGAAAATTGAAAAAATAAGTCTAGAGACTATTCAAAAGAATCAATAGAGCGGTGAATGCAACATTGGACTCCAAAATTGGAGTGTTATTTACATTAATTTGCCCTCATACCTTGACCTTCTTGCCTCGTGAGTACACTATTATAACGGTTGAAATATTTCTGCACGTATTGAAGAAATGAGCTGCATAACGAAAACCCATAGATGGTACTTCATGGGATCAGAATACGGGTGATAGGGATGAAGACAAACAAGCATGGAGGCAACAAGTGGAGGAAAACTGACAGAAGTAGGAGGCAAATTGGAAGGCCATACAAGAAGAGGCACCAAGGAAGAATCAAGAAGAAGAAGAAACTCGAAAAAGATTAGAAGAAGAAGAGGAAGTCAGGAAAGCAGAAATGGAAGCAAAGAAGCTCTGGAGACAAAGGGAGCAGGCTGAGCGTAATGCAAAAAATGCCCGAAAGGTTCCACCGCTTCCCCATTTACATCTTGTAACCTCATTGACAAGTGGAAGCAGTCTGATGGAAGGGTGAAGTTGCCAACCATCCGGTGCAGTGATTACATTTATCCCTCGATGTTTTCCAATGAACTGGCAAGACCGGAATACCTTGGAGATTTAGCCAGAGGGATACATTGGAGTGCCACTCGTATGGAAGATTTGCTAAAGAGATGCACCTTTTTAACTCAGCAAATGGAAGAGTGGGTAGTGGAAAAAAGCAGGTATGAATGCAGAAATCAACCAACTAAGGTCTGATATTGATGTAGTCAAAGGGGAGGCTATAGGGAGAGAAAGTGCAATCCATGAAGAAATGATGGACGAATTAAACAATGCATTAGTGAAAAATATTATGCTAAAGATGGCAGCTAAAGAGAAGATGAAGAAAGTGGAACAACTCCAAGTTGAGGTAGCACAGAAACATAAAACATTGCAGAAATTAAAGAAGACCAACAAATATTTAGTAGCTAAGTTACAGAAAGAAGAGAAAGAAGTACACCCTTTGAAGAAGAAACTGAATAGCCAATGTGATGAAATAAAAAGGGAGGATGGCTGTATGGAATTCAGAATTCACAGATCTAGAAGCCAAACCCTGCACTGTATAGGAAGGTTTTGATACAGCAACTGCTCAGTTGGCTGGTCTTACTGAACTTGAAAAGTAGGTTGAAGTGTGAAGGCAAAGATGTACAGATGAGAACCTAGTATTGGAGGGTAAATAAGCATAGTAGTTGAGTTGAAGAAGAATGCCTCAATTTTAGAGCTAAAATAGAAGATGCAGTTGGAGGAGGCTAAGAAATTAACCAAGAGTTATATAGAAAAGATATCCTATCTAACTATGCTTTCAATAATATTCTAGATAAGTTATAGAATAGAATTTCGGAGTTACAAACAACAACAATCAATTACACAAGTGCCGATCAACAACTACTTGAACCAAAATAATTTTTTGAGGCAAAAGTTAGAATCGTTGAAAAAAAACATAGAAGAAATGTTCAAGGAACTTAGATATGATATTGAGAGAATTATGAACCCCGAGCTCCAGAATAATGATGATGATTTGTAAAACTAAATTTTGTAATTTAGTGGGTTCGGATCCACTGTGCATGCCAGTGTTAGCAGTCGAGATGGACTGACCATGATTTTGTAATTTACCTTTTAATAGGAAGAGGGGTTATCTTTTATAGAGATCTAAAGAGTTTTTGGAAGTTTGATGTCCTTTTAATTCCAAAATATAGAATTGTGCGAAGTGGTATGAAGAGAGAAAGAGATAGAACAGTGTAGTATTCGGAGAAGTCTGTCTACGTGGAATGGTGTAGTCCGAAGAAATCTAAGAATCAAAACTCTGTCTTAGAAAACTCCGAGAGTACAAAAGTATTACAATGTTGTGTGAAGAATGAAGTCTATAAGCAAATTCTGTATGTAATAATGATTGTTGTATTCCGCAACCTGTCTATCTGATGATTATCTTGTTTTGAACATGTCTGATTCTCTATGTAAGATAAATACTCCGAAATCTATAAGTATTTGAAAATTAAGTTCAAGAATGCAAACACATGTTGTGAGTGCAGTAATAACATTCATAATCCCTGTTTCCATATCCAACCTTTGGATAGCGTGTTGTTATGTTTGTCAAGGGACATTTCAACCATCAAATAGTTCCAAAGGTGTACCTGTAAGCTTTGTGTTCTCCATTCTAAACTTGAGAAGTAGGTCTTGAATGTATCTCCTCTTAGTTAGATACATCCCTTCATTTGTATAGATCACCTGCATATCTAGGAAATATGTGAGCTCACCCAAGTCACTAATTTTGAACTCCTCTTGCATGTGTCTCTTGATCCTTTGAATGCCATTCAGATCATCACCTATCATAATAATGTCATCTACACATATACATAAATAGATAACCTCATTGTGATACCTTTTGATGAACAAAGAAGGATTTGAGTTGCTAGGTCCAAATCCTTGATCTTGAAGATATGTAACCAATCTATAATTCCAAGCTCTATGAGCTTGCTTCAATCCATACAATGCCTTCTTAATTCTACAAACATAAGATGTATGATTAGGGTTTTCAAAACTTGGAGGTTGTGACATGTATACCTCTTCACTTATCCAACCATTTAGAAATGCATTTTTCACATCAAGTTGGAGGAGTCTCCAATTTCTTGTAGTAGCTACACTTATCAATGTTCTGATTATAGTCAACTTTGCAACTAGCGAGAATGTTTCCTCATAGTCTATACCATGAGTTCGTGAGCATCCTTTGGCAACTAATCTTGCCTTATACCTGAAAATTGCTCTATTTGAATTTCTTTTGAGTTTATATTCCCATCTGCAACCAATTACCTTTTGATTGGGTAACACTATAACCAAAATCCCAAATGTCCATCTCCTTCAATGAATCTATTTCTTATATCATGGCCTTTTCCCAATTAGGGTTTCACTTTATCTCTTCATAGGTTAAAGGTGTTAAAAAATATAAAGATCCAAAATAACTCAATGGAATTGGATGTCAAGTAGAGTAATGAGAAGTAGAAAAGACTAACAGAAACTATACACAGATAGAGAGACAGAGAACTTCGAATCTCAAATTGCCAACAGTAATATACACTAATGATACTTTCCATTGGTGTGCTCCCACTATGGAGCTTCAATGGCGATATAGATAGAATCTAGATGAAGGGCTTTATAGTGTGTGTATCCATGATTTCTCCTTAGAGATTTGACCTACCTAACATTCTAATTTAGGCATGATCTCTAGGATGGCCTGATGTTATGTTTTAGGCATAACTATCGGATCACCTGTAATTTTGGAACAACCTAAATTACGTAATCACCAGACTGAGTAAACCTTCAGACTGAACACTCACCGGACCAGAATCCCACCAAACTTCCACCGGACTGGTTACCATAATTTCGGTCACATGGGATCGAACTCCCAACGTACCAAACTTCCACTGGACACATTACCGCGATTCTGGACTGGTTAACTACCAGATTGTCATACCTCCAGAATCTTGGAAAAATAATTGTAATTATGGATTGGTTGACTTCCGAACTATCATACCTCCAAAATTCCAGTGTGACTGAAGTATATGCCTTAGTTATCCTTCTGGCTAGACTCACATAGATCATCTAGAACTATTGCTGGCCTCACGTAGACCTCATCACAAATGTCTGGACTCTTATATAGGCTTCTCCTCGTAAAGGGGGCCATACAACTTAGAGTGTCATGGATCATTTGTGGTCACTTGTGGGTGGAGTATTGAGTATATCTAACACCCCCCCCTCAATATCCACATACGATGAACTACTTTCTTGGTCCAATGCCAAGCTTCGAAAGATGTCGATAGAAATGCTCTCTCCCTATAGCCTTGTTGAAAATTTCTACTCCATTCTCTTTGGTTTGACAATAACATAACTCCACAATTCTGTCTTTTATCAACTCTCACACATAATGGTACTGGATTTCTATGTGCTTAGTATGTGCATGACAAATAGGATTCTTGGTGATGGCTATGCAGCTCTAGTTGTTGCATCAACCTTGTAGCCTCCTGTCCTTGAATCCCTATATGCCATAGGACCCTTCTCAACCATACTGCTTCACATGCAGCAAAACATGTTGCTTTGTACTCAGCTTCGGTAGAAGATAGTGCTATAGTCGGTTGCTTCTTACTGATCAAAGAAACAATTATGGAATCTAAAGAGAGGCAATACCCAACTATTGATTTTCTAGAATCAATATCCCCTGCCCAATATGAGTCATAGTATCTACTCATAGATGATCATTCACCATAAAGAATACCATACTCAATGGTTCCTTTGACATACTTGAGTATCCGCGTGCATGCCTTCCAATGTGTTAGGCACAGCTTATTAGAGAACCTGATTACTACGCCAACAACATAAGAGATATCTGGCCTGCTATTACACAAGTAAATGAGACTTCTGACTAATCTCTTGTATCTTCCAATATCTACCAGCGGTGAAGTATCTTCAATAGATATATTTGTGTTGACTTCCATCAGTGTAGATATTTCTTTACGATCCTCCATGTCAAATGCCTTCATCACTTGCTTCACATGCTTTTGTTGCAAAATAAAGATCTTTCGTGGTTCCTATCGGAATTCAAGACCTAAGCAGTAATGCATTAAGCCCAAATCCATCATCTCAAATTCTAAACTCAAGGCATCTTTTGTTTGTTTGAGAAGTGCATTATCATTTTCAAAGATTGCAAGATCATCTACATAGATTACAAGCACAATTGTCTTCCCTCCTTTCTTTAGAACATACAAATTAGCATGAGAAGCACATCTCTTGAATCCTATATCCAAAAGATATCTATCTCTTTGTTGGTACCATGCTTTCGAGGCTTGTTTCAGCCCGTACAATGCCTTCCTCAGCTTACATATTTTGTTCTCTAAATCCCTCAAACCCTGCTGGCTGAGACACATATACCTCCTCCTTGAGGTCTCCATTTAGGAATCTTGATTTGACATCCATGTGATATACTGCCCATTGTTTATGTGTAGCCACAACTAGTACTAGCCGAATAGTAGTCATCCTTGCTGTTAGGGCAAACGATTCACAGAAGTCAATGCCTTCAACTTGGGAATAGCGCTGTGCAACAAGTCTACCTTTGTACTTCTCCAAAGTACCATCTACCTTGTATTTTAGCTTCAAGATCCACTTGGTGCCGATGACCTTACATTTTAGAGATCATTTCACTAGCTCCTAAGTTCCATTCTTCATGATATTATTGTATTTTGTTTGCATAGCATCTCTCCAGTCCAGATTTTGGAGTGCTTCTTCCACACTTGTCGGCTCCTTTGTTTGGTTTTTGATAATCTCAGCCATCAATGTTGAGTTTACAATATGGGCCTCTGCCCATTTCTGTTCCTCTATTCACTATGATCACCTTGGACCATCCGCAATCTGTTCAATTGCCTGTGGAATGGGATTTGCAGAATCATAGAGCTGCCTCACCCACCATGGCAATGGCTTCTCCACTTGAGTGACAACAAGTTGGTGACTTATAGTCTCATCATTCGAGGATGATTCTTCCTTCTCTTTTGTAGAAGGGCTAGCTCTTAGGTCAGGTTCATAGTGGATTACTTCTTCATCTGATGATAGAGTGGAAGCTCTCTTTTCTTCTTCCACTGCATGTGGCTGCTCCTTCTTGAACACTACATCGCGACTCGCTATGATCTTCTTTGCCTTTGGGTCATACAGCTTGTAAGCTTTCTTCTCTTCAATGTACCCTAAGAAGATACATTTGGTGCTTTTTGGTTGAATCTTGTTTCTCTCTTTGTCTGGAATGTGTACACAACACTCACTTCCAAACACCTTGAAATGGGAAACAAAAGGCTTTCTACCAGTGTAGGCTTCATGTGAAGTTTTTCCATCAAGTGTCTTTGTGTAGCTATGATTCAGGATGTAAATAGTTGTATTTATGGCCTTTGCCCAAAAATTATTTGGAAGTCCTTTCCCTTCAACATACACCTTGCCATTTCCATAATGGTTTGATTCTGGTGTTCAACAACACCATTCTGTTGCTGGATATGTGCCATTGTGAGTTCGTGTTTGATTCCTTTGCTCTTGCAAAAATCATCAAAATCTATTGACGTTAAATCATCTCCACCATCCATCTTGAACTTCTTCATCTTTTTCCCAGTTTTGGTTTCAACAAGATGGAGCCATTCTTTGAACTTACCAAAATCTTGAGCCCACATCTTCCTGCTATAGTCATCAATGAGTAACATAAAGTAGGAAGATCCTCCCAAGGCTTGTGTAGACATTTTTATGCACAAGCCAGCATGCACCAACCCAAGAGGACCGCTTGCTCTATTCTTGTTTGCTTGTGGAAATGCCTTCCTCTGCTGCTTGCCCATCATACAAGCTTCACATGGTTCTATCATTTCTACAATCGGAGGAAGCTGAGCAACCATACCTTTCAGGTGCATCTCTTTTAGTATCGAGTATCCAATGTGGCCAAATCTTTCATGCCAAAACTTACTTGTGCCCACATTGATCGTGGTTGTAAGATTAGACAACTCGTATAGGTTGTTCCTCCTTATTCCGGTGGTTTAGAATCTCCACTTCTTTCTTATTAAACGGCACATGATGACCTTGATTAGTTATAGAAGCTATCGAAATTAAATTTTGTTTAATTTGTGGAACATACAACACATCTGTAAGATTTCTAATTCCCCTTTACTATTAATGAAAGACATCGTACCTTTACCCTTTGTGGGACACCTTGCATTATTCCATACCTTTATCGTGATGGGTTTTGCTAGAGTCTATAGGGAACTGTAAATGTCTTTTTTGCTTGTGATATGACAAGAGGCACCACTATCTAAAACCCATGAGTCATCTCATCTTCAATTGAGGAACACATTTCCTCTATCATAATGAACAACTCAAGCTCAGTTTTGGCAGTGTTAGCAACCTCCTTGCCCTTACCACTTTTTGAAGAGCCACTCTTTTCCTCTGCCTTCTTAATGCGACGGCCTTGGATTTTGTGGCCTTCTTACAGTGGAAACACTCTCCCTTGAACTTCTTCTTGTCCTTCTTCTTTTTGTCCCCATCTTTCGAAGAATCAGTTTTAGTACCTTTGGCATTTACCATGATTGCAGCTTCTCCTTTATTATTGTCATTCCTTGGCTTGAGCCGTAGCTCCTCCTCCATGAGTAAGGCACTGAATTCTTCAAAGGTTAATGGTTGAGTTTTGATCTAGGTATTAAGGGCAGTTACCAGACCATCAGACTTTGGTGGACAAATTCAAACACAGCATCGAGGTATATCCTCACTTGACTTTGATACACCTGCTCCCGCCATTTGATCCCATAGATTCTTAATGTGAGTGATAAAAACTTCAACACTCTCCCCATCAACAAACCTCTCTGCTACTAGCTGATTCTCTAAGTTCTGAATCCGCATCTAATTTCTAGATGTGGATTCAGAACTTTTCAAGCCTCACACACCTTTGTGGTGTGCTGAATAAGAGTCATAACACTATCAGAGGTACTTGTCACTAGAGTATAGAGAGCATCCACATTCCTTGGCTTCCAAGCACGTAAAAGATTAGCATCGGGAGGAAATATCCGATCAGGATTATTTGAGTTAGGTGTTTCTTGGGGCTGATAGTTAATCCCAAGTACAGTCTCCACTAGCTCATAGGAGTCAAGGATGGAAGTGATCTTAAACTTCCACAAGGTCTAATTAGTACCATCCGGTTTACCTTCTGTGATTGTTGGAGGTCATACCTGCAATTTTTGCATGATCAGCATTATCACTGCTCTAGTTTTTGTTTCGTATACTCCTGCAAATGAATCACCTTGACTCCCAACAATGGATGAAGACACACTACTCAACATCTTCTCTCTTAAGTCATTCGAAGACCTCTATGACTTTTGCATTTTTGCTTCTATGATACTCAAAAGCTCCTATGCTCTGATACCATGTTAAAAAATATAACGATCCAGAATAATGCAACGGAATCGGATCATCAGGTAGAGGAATGAGAAGTAGAACAGACTAACATAAACTGTACATAGATAGAGAGACAAAGAACTTAGAATCTCAAATTGCCAATAGTAATATACGTCGATGATACTATCCACCCATGTGCTCCCATTATGGAGCTTCAATGGTGATATATGCAGAATCTAGATGGAGGGCTTTATACTCCTTAGTGATTTGCCCTGCCTAGCATTTTGATTTAGGCATGATCTCCAAGACGGCCTGATGCTATGTTTTAGGAACAACTATCGAGATTAACTGTAATTTGGGAACAACCTAAATGATGTAATCATCTGATTGAGTAAACCTCCAAACTAAACACTCATCGGATCGGAATTCCACTGGATCGGACTCCCACTAAACTTCCACTAGGCTGATTATTGGCTAGCCTTCTGACTAGACTCACATAGATCATCTAGAACTATTGCTAGCCTAGATCTCATCACAAATGTCCAGACTCTTATACAAGCTTCTCCTCATAAAGGGGGCCATATAGCTTAGAGTGTCATGGATCATTTGTGGTCACTTGTGGGTGGATTATTGAGTATATCTAACAAAAGGTTCCCTCTAAAATTGAGTCCTTTGCCAAATAGATTGAATGCTTTGTAACAAATGTCAAATTATATCCATACCTTTCTCATTGTTTCTTCTCCCTTTTTGACCTTCTAGGTGCTTGCATGGAGTATTCTCCACACTCCTACATCTTTGCTTTGCCTCTTGACCTCAATAGCTTATAATCCTTTCCCCTTTCATCTTGGTCATCATCTGTATCACTTCTCGGATCCTTGACTTGTGTATCATGCTTACTTATTATTTGGTGGAGATCATAATCAAGATCATATGGTAGAGTTACCTTTTGTTTGTCTTCATCGTACCAAGTCCTGTGTTCTTCAAACACAAAATCCCTACTTGTAGTGAATTGTTTGGTTGAAGGATTGTAGAACTTGTAACCCATCTGAGTTGAATCATATCCAATAAACACTATCGTTGTTGCCCTTTCATCTAGCTTACCTCTTATTTGTGATGGCACATGAACATAAGCTAAACAAATAAACTTTTTGTAATGTCCAAGACTAGGTTTTCTTCCTTAACATGATTCATGAGGAGCCATACCTTGGAGTGATTTGGATGGTAGTCTATTGACAATGTACACAGTAGTTGAAATAGCCTCTACCCATAGATAATGTGGCAACTTCTTCTCTTCAAGCATTGTTCTAGTTGATCAACCCAATTTCTTGTTTCTTGTCTCTCCTATTCCATTCAACTGATGAGAGTACCTAGTAGTCACCTCCCTCTTGATACCTTTATCCTGCAAGAACTCATCAAACTGTGGAAAATTATTCTCACCCTCCATCAGATTTGAGCTTCTTGAGTGACCTACCTGTATGGTTCTCCACATGTTCTAGGTACTTTTTGAATCAATCAGACAATTCATTCTTACTTTTGATAAATTATAGAATAGTCCATCTACTATGGTCATCAATAAATGAGGCATAATACCTTGATCCTACCAATGACGTTTTTTGGCTTGGCCCCCATACATTTTTATGTACAAATTCCAATAAGTTCTTGTGGATGTAGCCTTTGTGGTTGAATGGTTGTCCTTGTGCTTTCCCATTTTGATGTGCTCACACCTATTGATCATGTGTTGCTTTGATATATTTGACATAAATCCTTCAAGGTTCTTTCATTCACATGAGCTAGCCTCTTATGCTACACTTCAAGCTCACTTAGGGTTTGAGACCCAAAGTTGAATAGAGCTATATTTTTGGTTTCTCCTACTTCAAAAGTAAAGACCCTACAATGCTTCTCACCTCTGGCTATCTTATTGAAGCCTTGACATGGGTCTTCCACAAAAGCTCCATGTTGGGTGAACCTAATTTGCAAGCCTTTCTCAACTATTTGGCATACACTTATTAGGTTTTTTGTAATAGTGGGAACATAGAGTACCTTGCAACTATGTAAAAATTCGAGTGCAAAGTATAGATGCATTATGAGTACATTGCACATCCTCAGTATGCATATAGGGAAGTAACTAAACCTTAACAACCACTCACATTCACACCCTGCTTCACCGAAACTAACTTACTAACCACATTGAATATTACGTTGGTATTGTAAAGGGGACAAGCCATCATCTAGTTTTTGATGCAATGCTAATATGATCTTCTTAATTCCAGCAGATTGAGGTGCAAACATAATCACTAGCACAATGGCAGATATAGCAAGAATAAGTTTGTAAGCTGGAACCACTTATCAAATTGTTGACATAGGGAGATTGCCCATATCAGATGAGCCTAAAGAACTGCCATGGGAAATGCTAGCACTGCAAGTTATTCCCATACAGGATCTACCAATGGACCACATGACCAGAGTTAACAAGAATTCACATTAGTTTAGTGAGATGGTAGGATAGTTAAGAGAAGGTGCATATATCTGGGAAGCTGAGATCAAGTAAATCAATACATGGGGCAAATACCACTTCTTCACTAGAGAGTTTGACAAATTACAAAATGTAGTAGAGTTAAGACCGGTATGGTGAGAGCAGGTTCGGTAGTTTGCAACTAGAATCCCAAAACTAGATATCAAGTGGTGCTTTTATCTCATCAACTCACTCACTCTTGGACAAGACCCTAAAGCTTCAAGCACCTTTGTAGTTCCATCATTGACATGTGGAAATGAGCTAAAAAGATTTCATCTAACCAATAACTTAGTGCGAGAATCCCTAGACATAAGAGGGATGCATATTCCCACTGAAAAAGATGGAAATGATCCCAAAGAACATGAAGAATAGGAATTTGATGAAGCTCACATGCATGGTGCATATGACACCAAATATTGTAGTGTGCCTTTGAATGTGTATGCAACATTTCACCTTTCCAAGGAAAGACAGATTCATGATGCCCTATGAAAAGGTTTGGTTTAGCTTGCATCTCGCTGACACACAAAATATGACAATCAATCTTCCACGTTGGATTATTGATCACATTCACCAAGCACACAAGAGGTGGCCACACAAATTAGTGCCACATGGCTGTTTATGCACCCACTCAAATAATCTATTGGTGTCTTGATTATGACGTTCTGATTCAGAGAGCTCTATCATGGAATAGAATACAACAATTTAAAAGCAAGAAAGCCTTCACCTCATCATCTAACTGAATGCGGGGATATATACCTTGTGCACAACCTAGAGGTGCCACCTTGACCCGAGACATCTCTCTAGTGCCACAAAGAGTAGTAAGGCCCTTTGCACTCATAATACCAAGGTGAAGCACAAATGGATCTAGTTTAATTTTTCCCTAGTGCCATTCGACCTAGAATTCCATAGAGGAGAATAAATAAACCACAAACAAGATCTGTTCTTGCAGATCCAACCCCAGAAGACTTCGACATGATGTTCAAGGCATACCAGGCTCGACTTCAAGAAGGGCCAACACCTGCAAACCTAGACAAGAGCTACCCTAGAGAAGATTTAGAGATTGAACAGACAAAAATATGCATAAAAATGGTGGAACTAGCTCAAGCTATGTTTGAGGCCAATCAATCGTTCAATCAGACAAATGCTATTACATCAGGTTTGCACTTCTAGGGCTTACTAGATAGATTAGAGCAGTTGGTAAATAAACCGCAAGTTTCTTTACCTCCACAGGCTCAACCAACTATGGAAAGAGAAAGCTCATCACCAAAGAAAGTCTATGTTCTTGACTCCATAAATGATGGAGAACCTCTTTCAATTCAACAACATGCTCAAAAGTTATTGCGGGAAATACAAGAGGAGAAATGGGCCAAGGAGAAGGATGTTCCCCCTCGTATTCTTGAGATTGATGACCTTCACGATCAATTTCCACAAGACATTCCATCTATTTATGAAGAACAAGTAGAGCAATGAGGAGAAGAGAAGTTAGAATTTGAATCCAATTCTTTACAAGAGTTGCCATAGTTCACAGGCCCATGGGAATCTGAATCTCTCCAGGTCAGAGCTCCCACAATATTGATCAGAAACGAAGACTCGGTGGTTCCAAGAAACACTGAAGTCATGAAGAGCACTAAGGTTCAGTGTCATATCATTTTAGAAGAGCTGCTCAAAGTAAAACCTGATTTATGGAAACATGTGGTGAATCAGGTTCCAAAACTTGATTCCAAAATGCCAAAAGCAGGCTCTAAATAGAAAGTACCAGAGATGCCTCTAGACAAAATAGGGGACGTGAGCAAATGTGAAGAAGGTAATACTTATCTTCTGATCACCTACCAAGGTCAACCAAAGCAATCATAGATTCAGGTGTTGGTGTTGCTATTGCAACCACCTCCTTATGGAAGCAATGGGGTAAACCCGCATTAAGACCAACTAGAATGAAGCTTCAGATGGTTGATGGCCATGTTGAAAGACCTGTAGGATTTCTAGAAAGGATAACTCTAACCACTTGTGGTGTAGAGTTTGAGCACACCTTTTCTATATGTGACTTTGGTAAAACTAATACCTACGAAATGATCCTAGGAAGACCCTTCCTATGACAACTGCAAGTTGTACAGGATTGGGGAATAAACTTCTTATACTTGCAGCACTTAAGAGTCACAACCAAGGTCAATTTGAAGGATTACACCTTCAAAAATGTACCACCCCTACAGTGGAATCCTATCCATAAGGAGCAAGAAGATTCAATCTCTATGCATTCTAAAAGTTCATTTGATACATCTTGGATGCATAAAGATACTCATTTGTGGATGTGCAAGGTCGCAAAGGAAGAGGAAAAATGCCTAAAAGAAAGAGAAGGAGGAACTTCTCGAGGCAATAGACCAGTTAAAGACCCAACCTATACACCGATGATCTTTCCAGATGAGGAATTTGAGCCTCATGGTTGGGCAGAAATCATAGCCACCATGGACATTGCTATCAACGAAGAACAGTGGACACCTCATTGTGATGAGGAGGGTAATGATATTTCAGTGTTCATGTGTCAGCCCTTGCTAGAAGAATGTGACCCTAGTGACTTCATAGAAGAAGAAGAAGAGAATGATGACAATCTAGAGTCCATTGTGATGGATAGTTGCTTTATTTCAGAGGAGCACTATCTAGAAGACATAGGAATATTTACACAAAAAGTAGAAGAACCTCTCACAAGCATCAAAACGGTAAATTCAAAGGATGGAAGTGAGGGTGATCAAAAGAATAAGAAATTTAGTGATACGGGAAGAGGAGGAACCATTGTTTGAAGTACAAGAGAATTCAAGAAATACAAAGTTGAGGACCAAAAAATTTTGATACGAATGCCTAAGAGAGAGGCCACAACAGGAGAAGCATATGATAACAAAGACAAGACCAAAACAATCGTAGTCACCATTGAAGAGAACGAAGAGAGATGTATGTACATAGGAGTTGACCTAAGTAAAGAAGAGGAAGCAGAGTTGGTAGCCTTATTAAGGGAAGATAGGGACATGTTTGCATGGCACTATAGAGACTTGAAGGGAGTAGATCCGAAATTTTTTCTCATATGATTCCCATGATAGCAGATGCCAAGCCTACCAAACAGAAGCCCTACACATATAACGACACCTATGCAACTAAAATAAAAGAAGAAATCGACAGATTGATCGAAACCGGATTTATCTATGAGATTGAGAATACTGATTGGGTGTCAACCATTGTAGTGGTGCCCAAGAAGAATGGAAAGTTGCGTGTATGTATTAACTTTAAAAAAGTTAATGGCGCCACGATAAGAGATAGTTATCCGCTTCCAATCACTGAACATTTATTGGAGCGTGTTGCAAGCAAGGAAGTGTATAGCTCCCTTGATGGATTTTCGGGCTACAACCAAGTAGCCATTGCCCTAGAAGATCAACACAAAATGGCCTTTTCCACAGAGTGGGGAATCTTTGCATTTCGTGTGATGCCATTTGGACTCACCAATGCACTACAACATGCCAAAGGCTCATGTGCCATGTCTTCAAAGAGTTCTTGCAAAAGAGCTTAGAAGTATATGTGGATGATTTATGTGTTCATTCCCAAGAAAGAAGATGTCATATCCCTGAGCTCAAACAGATTTTCAACAAGTGTAGAGAATATCGAGTTTGTTTGAACCCAGAAAAGTGTGTGTTCATGGTACGTCAAGGTAAGATCTTAGGTCATATTGTTTCTAACAACGGAATATCACATAGCTGAGTTGTTGAGGCCAAGGAACATTAAAGAGGTACAAGCCTTTATGGGCCATTGTGGATATTACTGTAGGTTCATCCACATGTATGCAATCATAGCTAAACCTCTTTATGCATTGTTGACTAATTTTGAGTGGAATGACAAATGCGAAAATTCCTTCAATGAGCTGAAGAGACGTTTGTGCACAACACCAATATTGACCACTCCTGATTGGACTAAACCATTCCATGTCCATGTAGATGCATTGGATCATGCAATAGGATGTGTGCTAGCACAACCCACAGGTGATCCCAATCTAGATTTTCCTATAGCATATGCAAGCAAACAACTAGACGTAGCAGAATAAAATTGTACAACAACTGTGAGAGAAGGCTTAGGCATGGTATATGTCGTAAAGAAGTTTAGACACTACTTAATGGCCAATAAGTTCAAGTTTTTCACTGATCATCAAGCTTTATTATACTTGGTCAATAAACCTTGCAATACCGGACGCTTAGTAAGATGGTTCCTCTTACTAATGGAATATGACTTTGAAGTGGTTGTAAGGAAAGGTAAGACCCACCTCAGAGCGGATCACCTTTCTCGCATCACTTCAGGAGAGCCACCCCAGGGAGTGTTTGATGAATTGCCCGATACTTATCTGTTCAATCAAGAAGTTGTTCCTAAATGGGCAAATAAGTTGGTACCAGTCCTAACCTTTGGACCTGCAAATAAGAATGCGAAGACGAACAAGGATGAAATTGTATGATCACAAAACTATCAAATATTGGCAAGAAGCATGAATAAAAAAGATACGGAAGGTGTTCTAGCTTGTTGTGTCGAGGATGATGAACATAGTAGTTGTTTGCAACAAGCCGATGAAGGATTTCTAGGGAATCACTATTCTAAACAACGAACATTGCAAAATCTAAAATGTTTAGGAGTGTATTGTCCTAGTATGGACAAGGAAATTCATGAGTGCATCAAGAATTGTCTAGCATGCGAGAAGAGACCCCCTGTGGAGCATGCAAATCTTTATCATGTATAATTAATTCTAGATTGGAGTGCTCCATTGGTAGAATTCATGAGATCAAGAACATTACCCAATCAAGCTAGTCTAACAAGGAAACAAAGCATGGATCAAGAAGCTCAAGACGACGCCCTCATAGGAGATAACTTATACCAAAGAGGCAAAGATGGTTACTTAAGATTGTGCGTTCATGAATCAGACTATTTGAAAATCTTAGAAACTGCCCATAGCAGTGTTGCAGGCAGACATTTTGGTCCTGACCAAGTAATTAAGACTATTCTATTCTCAGGACTTTGGTGGCCCACTCTTCATATGGATGCACATACCTATGTGAAGAAATGTGACACATGCCAACGTGCCCAGTACCCAATTAGAAAAGATGAGATGCCTTTGAGGCCAATGATGGGAGGACATGCATTTTTGAAATGGGGTATAGACTTGTAGGTCCTACCAACCCCCGAGCTAGAAACTCCCATGCAGAGTACATTATTGTAGCCACAGATTACCTTACGAAGTGGGTAGAAGTAAAATCCACTACAAAGAATGATGCTCAAACAACAACTAAGTTTTTATTCAAGAATGTGTTCGCCTGATATGGACTACCAATAGAGTTAGTGAGTGATCGAGGTACACACTTCTTGACTGAAGTCATTGACAATCTTCTCCAAGTGATACATAAGAAGTCTGCCTCCTATCATCCACAAGCAATGGACAAGCCGAGAGCACAAATAAGATCCTATGTAATGTATTGACAAAACTGGTAAATAACAAATGCTTTGATTGGGACAAACAACTTCATCATGGTGTTTAGGCTTACCGAGTTGCCTATAAAATGGTACTCAATGCCACACCATTTCAGATGGTCTTCAAAAAAAATGATGTGCTACCTTTGGACTTCCTGATCCCAACTAGAATTTCCACTAGCAGTGCTGTTCAATTGGCCACACTAGAAGGCGACGTCTTGCCGAGCTATATTAGTGGTTGTTGAGTCAAGCTATAATCAAGAACCTCTTATAGAGAATATGCTACTGAGACTCAACACTGCTAAGAAGAGAAAAGAAGAAGAGCTAAGGGTTAGAGAAGAAGCACAAGTAGAGGCTAGAGAACGCATTAGGAGAAATAAGTTAAGGCGCCTAGGAATAGATTTCAATCCTGAGGCCCCAAGATATCACATGGCCATGTGCCAAACATCAAATGCAATTGCTTCTCGAATAGTAGATCAACGTCCATTTGTGACCATAGCGGTAGGAAAAGGGAATAATTTAAGGAAAGAAGCTCAGGGCATGAAGCAAATTTGGGTACGAAAAGGAGAGCAACCACTAGCTTTGCCCAACCATTCCCATTAAGGCAAGCTAACCGCGCTAAAAGAAGAACCAGGAAATGCGGACAAGCTCAACCACAAGGTCTCCGACAAATTTGGGTACCGAAGCTATCGAGGAAGGCTAAACTTAATAACATACAAATTTGGGTGCCTCAAAAATTAGTTGTAGCTCAACATGGACAATTACACAAGTGGGTACCCAAGGCACTCTTACACACACAAACACCACTGATCTCCCTCACAAGAAAAGTCTCAACAGAGAAGCCAAGGAGAAGCAAGGGTCAGAACCAACCACAAAGAACCAAAGCAGATCAACTCACCTCTTCGCCAATAATGAGAAGACAACCATAAAAAATATGGGTTTGGAATCCAAAAGCACCAATAGCATCCATAGAACCAAAGCACCAACTACAAGGGTTACAAAATTTAAGTAACCACTCAAAGATGAAAAAATCCAAAGTGAATTGTACACAGCCACACACAATTCGGGGATCCAATGGATGCCTCCAACAAAGGTTGCATCAACATTTGCCAAGAGCATTGAAAGCCTTGACGTACAACAACCATGTGCCTTTGGCATAACCTTGTCTTTTGCACCATTCCGGTCATGCACTTCCAAAGTATGCATCAATATAGGGCCACATTACACGACTATGCATAGACACAATTGAGAATCCCAGGCACATGCGACACATTGGACACATGTAAAATATTTTTGATGCTAACATCTTTCTTCTTGTTTTGTGAACTTATTCCAAAAAAAAAAAAAAAACAAATCAAAAAACAAAAAAGGGAAGAAGAAGAAGAAGAAGAGAGAAAGAACGGGATTGTGCATTTGAATAATCCCCAATGCCAACCATCAACAAGGACATCCCTCAATAGAAAGACAAGTTAATGGTCAATCACCGTGATGGGAGTACAACACGAGGAGATAAACACCGTCTGACCTTTCACCATGGTAAGCACACTTCAACAACACTATAACCATGATAGATTAGGAAACCTCTTCGTCAACATACCCTTGAGCACTTCGCTCAAGACCCAATTTTTTGCACCATACTTCTTCCAATGCATTCCCTGAGTACACATTCATAGGGATACATTACAAGGCCGTGCACAAGGCACATAATTTTTTCAACCCATGCACTAATGCACTTACCCATCAATCATTCTGGACCACACGTACTTGACATCATACTATGAAACTCATGTTTCAAAGATTCAGGGGATATCCAGGGTACCACATAAGTACCTATAAAGCAATTCATCGTCAATAGTTGCTCAAGATCAACATTGACAACCTCTTTGGAGCAACAAGCAATCTGTGAAAGCAACAAATACTCCCTCGAGCTCAAACCCAAGGAAGAAGTACATACGATGGGACCAACTCTCGCATATGATCGTAGTGGAAAACTGAAGAACTAAACGATTGACGAAGCTACATTTGGAAGATGGACTACTCCTATTGATACAGGAAGAACACTACCTCTCAAGTACTACATGGAACAACCACTCCAACAAGGGTCTGTCAGGGATGATAGACTCGAGAGGGGCAGGGAGTGTTGACACTCAAAGACAAGCACAAGCATGGAAGTGCATCAAGGAACTAGACATGTAGGGAGCTCTAAGAAGCACATGTCAAATTTTCAAAAGAAATCCCTATAAAATAGTGCTTTTCATCACTAAAAGCCATTGTAAATACCATTTTCCATTTTTGCAACTTCATTTTGTTCAAGACAAGGAATCTTTGAGCTTGAGGAGTATTAGAAGTATCATCCTACCAATTTTCATAACTTTTAGACTTCGTTTGAGCCCCCAAATAAGCCCTGGAACCTAGTTTTTAACTAGGTCGGACACTAGGTCTGGACAGGGCCAAAACCACTAAAAAAACTATAAAAAGGGCTAGAGAGATCATTTTAGAGGTAGCTTATGGTAGATTTGAGCTTCTTGTAATATATTTCTTTTATAATCGAAGTCCTTCCATTGTTCCACTCTTTGCTCTTACCTTGTGCACGCGTGTGTATGTGTGTGTATGTTTGTGTGCTTTGACTCATGCACTTGTGCACTTCACTTGCTCTTAGCTAAAGAGGATCCGTGAAACTAAGCATTGGAATAGTTACCCAATGTTGTTTGTCAAGGAATATAAAGAAATTCAATTCCTAGTATTTGGCAAATGTTGATTTGACAAGAGGGGACATGACCATGCACTCGAAGAATCTCATAATTTCATCCTCTAAGATGGACATCCATCAACCACGGACGATACACCATTGGTCAATCACTATGATGGGAGTACAACACAAAGAGTAGAATATCGATCGACCTTTCCTGGTAAGAACCTTTACTTGGGTATCACAACAACACTAGTAGATTAGGAAACCTCTTCATCAGCATACCCTTGAGCATTTCGCTCAAGACCCACTTTCTGGCACCATACTTCTTTCAATGCATTCCCCAAGTATGCATACATAAGGCACATATTTTGTTCAACCCATACACTAATGCACTTACCCATCATCCATTATGGGTTACAAGTACTTGGCATACAAATTGTAAAATCTATGTTTGGAAGAACCAACGGACATCAAGGTGACGACAGCAAGAGCAAGGAAGCAATCCACCGTTGAGAGCTTCTCACAATCAATATTGACAAACTCTTTTGAGCAACTCGCAACTTTTTAAAGCTCACAAATACATCATCATGCAAAAATCCAAGGAAGACATACATACCAAGGGACTACAACTTGCAAAGGCTCACAGTGATAAAATGAAGAACCAGACAATTGAACCCGCTACAATTGGAAGAATGGATGGCACTTGTTCATACAGGAGGGACACTACCTCTCAAAGCGCTACATGGAACAACCACTAGAACAAGGGTCTATCAAGGATGACAGACTCGAGAGGGGGGGAGTGTTGGAACTCAAGGTCAAGCACAAGCATGGAAGCACATTAGAAAAGTGGACACACAAGAAGAGGGAGTATTAGTAGGGAGCTCCAAGAAGCACATGTCAATTTTCCAGAAGAAATCCCTATAAAAATAGTGATTTTCATAACTAAAAGCCATTCTAAATACCATTTCATATTTTTGTAACTCCACTTTGTTCAAGTCGAGGAGTCCTTGAGCTTGAGGAGTATTAGAAGTATCATCCTACCAATTTTCATAATTTTTAGACTTCATTTGAGCCCTCAAATAAGCCTTGGAACCTAATTTTTAACTAGGCTGGACACTAGGTCTGAACAGGGCCAAAACTAGTAAAAAAACTATAAAAAGAGCTAGAGAGCTCATTTTTGGGGTTAGCTTGTTAGAGATTGGAGCTCTTGTATTGGAATTCTTTTGTAATCAAAGTCCTTCCATTGTTCCTCTCTTTGATCTTGCCTTGTGTGTGTGTGTGTACATGTGTGCATGCTTGCATGTGCTTTCACTCATGCACTTGTGCCTTCACTTGCTCGTGGTCTTCATACCAGTCCTCACATCTGCGCGGATTGACAAGTAAAGAAGGTGGTGCTTATGCTTGAGCTACACCATTGTTCTGGCTGATCCAACCAATGTCTTGTTTCTTCTCTCTTCTATTCCATTCAACTGATGAGAGTACCTAGTAGTCACTTCCCTCTTGATACCTTTATCCTTCAAGAACTCATCAAACTCTTTGGAAAAGTATTCTCACCCTCCATCAGATTTGAGCTTCTTCAGTGACCTACCTGTATGGTTCTTCACATGTGCTAGGTACTTTTTGAATCAATCAGGCACTTCATTCTTACTTTTGATAAAGTACATAATGGTCCATCTACTATGGTCATCAATAAATGAGGCATAATACCTTGATCCTACCAATGAATTTTTTTGGTTTGCCCCCCATACATTTGTATGTACTAAGTCCAATAAGTTGTTGTGGATGTAGCCTTTGTGGTTGAATGGTTGTCCTTGTGCCTTCCCATTTTGATGTGCATCACACTAATTGATCATGTGTTGCTTTGATATATTTGACATAAATCCTTCAAGGTTCTTTCATTCACATGAGGTAGCCTCTTATGCCACACTTAAGCTCACTTAGGGTTTGAGACCCAAAGTTGAATAGAGCTATATATTCAGTTTTTCCTACTTCAAAAGTAAAGATCCTACAGTGCTTCTCACCTCTGGCTATCTTATTAAAGCCTTCACATGGATCTTCCACAAAAGCTCCATGTTGGGTGAACCTAATTTGCAAGCCTTTCTCAACTATTTGGCCTACACTTATTAGGTTTTTTGTAATAGTGTATGATCTTCTTACTACTAGCAGATTGAGGTGCAACCATAATCACTAGCAAAATGGACGATATAGCAAGAATAAGTTTGCAAGATGGAACCAGTTATCAAATTATTGACATAGATACATTGCCCATATCAGATGAGACTAAAGAACTGCCATAGGAAATGCTAGCACTGCAAGTTATTCCCATACAGGATCCACTAATGGACCACATGACCAGAGTTAACAAGAATTCACATTAGTTTAGTGAGATGGATGGACAATTAAGAGAAGGTGCATATATGTGGGAAGTTGAGATCAAGTACAACAATACATGGGGCAAATACCACTTCTTCACTAGAGAATTTGACAAATTATGAAATGTAGTAGTCTTAAGACCGATATGGTAAAGAGCAGGTTTGGTAGAATACTTTGCAACTAGAATCCCAAAACGACATTTCATGGAGTGCTTTTATCTCATCAACTCACTCACTCTTGAAGAAGACCCTATAGCTTCAAGCACCTTTGTAGTTCCATCATTGACACGTGGAAATGAGTTAAAAAATTTCATCTAACCAATAACTTAGTGCGAGAAGCCCTAGACATAAGAGAGATGCATATTCCCACTGAGAAAGAACGATTGATCCCAAAGAACATGAAGAATAGGAATTTGATGAAGCTCATAGGCATGGTGGATATGACACCAAATATTGTAGTGTGCCTTTGAATGTGTATGCAACATTTCACCTTTCCAAGGAAAGACAGATTCATGATGCCCCATGAAAAGGTTTGGTTTAGCTTACATCTTGCTGACACACAAAATATGACAATCAATCTTCCATGGTGGATTATTTATCACATTCACCAAGCACATAAGAGGTGGCCACGCAAATGTGCTACATGGCTGTTTATGCGCCCAGTCACATCATCTATTGGTGTCTTGCTTATGATGTTCTGATTCAGAGAGCTCAATCATGAAATAGAGTACAACAATTTAAAAGCAAGAAAGGCTTCACCTCATCATCTAAGAGAATGTGGGGATCTATACCTTGTGCACAACCTAGAGGTGCCACCTTGACCCAAGACATATCTCTAGTGCCACAAAGAGTAGTAAGGCCCTTTGCACTCATATTGTCAAGGTGAAGCACATATGGGTCCAGCTTAATTTTTCCTTAGTGCCATTAGACCTAGAATTCCCTAGAGGAGTTCCCTTAGAAGAACTCAACTATGCAAATTTTGAAAGAATCCTTCAAGAAGTGAATCTTCAATCAGGAGAAGAACAAGACGGTGACCAACAACAACATGATGAAGGACAACAGGAATTGGTCAGAGAAGAAGAAGATAAGGAAGATGCAACCAATGAAGATGAGTAGCACAATGATTAGTAGAGAGAAGCCACAAGATCCCATGCTTATATTGCACAATTGCAAAGACTTTATGATATGATTGAGTGTGCAAGAAGGACACCGTCTATCCTTCACTATAGTCAGAGCATTAGTTGATGATATTCTCAGTCAGGAAGGAGTAGACCCACACTTTATCAAAACACTCCAACTCCAAACTAAATCATCAAAGTCACTGAAGTAGTATAGACCATGCCACGAAAGCTTGCTCCTCACTATAATCAAAGGCATGTGGAAACTAGAGAACAAACATGCAAAAACATTCAAATTCCTACATTTGAACATGAAGCAACAACAATGTAAGAGGCAACCTCGACTACAACCATTGATTTGATAGCGAATACATTTAATCAAACATCTCGGATCTCACCTCAACAACCTCCATCCCCGCCTGCCATAGTTGATGTACATACTCCCAATGAAACCACTGTCACCAAGGAAACCAAAGAACCCACCTACCAGACTCCTCCCCGTTCTGCACCCCATACCAAACCCATTGCCTCCACATCATCTTTTAGCTTCCACAAACCAATCTCCCAAGCCACCATCTTTTCTTCCATTACTAATCCTCTCTTCACCTCTAATACTGAAAAATTGGAACCTTCCTTGGCCATCCTATCATAACTAGTGCAATAGGTCATCTATGTCCCACCAAAGGAAGTATAGGATTCCCCACCACCCATTCACCACCAATCCTTATTACTCTCCCCTTTGACCCACTACCATTGCAACCACCCTACCACCATTCTATCTCCCCCTCATTGAAGCCCTCACTTGACCATCTACATCCTTCCCTATGGGTCCAAACCCTTTTGTAACATCACTTTTCACAGACCCCCACACTTCCACAATCCCCTATCCCCCCTCCACCAACATCACCACTATCAGACATAACACTCACAACTCCCATACCCCCTTCCATTCCCATGCATTCAACCCTATCCCTTTTGCATCCACTTCTATAAATAATACATTCAATACTATGAACCATAACACAACTTCAACAGGACTATCAACAATTAAAAGAGAGAAATGCGATGCTAGTGAGTGAGTCTCAACAACTATAGATCAGAGTGACAAGACTAGAAGAAGATAATCGTCGATTACAAGTGGAGTACCTTACCCTCCAGCAAGTGCTGAACGAGCTAAATACCAAATTACAAGGAGTAGTTATAGAAGTAGTCTAGAATTTGGAAGAGATGTTGCACGAACAAAATGCAAGGAATGCCAAACTACAAAGGAACTTAGGACTTCTTTGACGATCCATGTCAGCAAAAATGGAAGATAATAAGAGACTCCAATAGCAAAATCAAGACAACCTAGAAGCCACCATGGAAGGAACTCCCAGAGCCACCATTAGTCCAACATAGTTCCAAGCAGTTCCTTCAAATAGCATCTACATACTACTCGAAGAGCATGCCAACTTTTTGGAGTCATACACTAAGTTAGACAAAGAGTGTGCCGATCTAAAGAAGTAGAAGCCAAATCCAGCATATAGGTACTCGAAGCAATCCCTATTCCATCAAATATGCAATAACTAGAGACCCTCTAGAAACAAGTGGATGAACTTCAAGCACGACTACTACAATATGAAAGACCCTTTGCTAATAGTGGAACCCGAACCCAAAGAGGTGGTTGAAATCCCAATAGAAGAAACCTTCAAGGACCCATATGAGCTAGTACGAGTACTAGGAGAATGCACTACAAAGGAGGTTCAAGATACATTTGAAATTGAAGCACCTGAATGGATAAAAAGAGTTGAACAAATAAGCTGAACACATGATGAACGGGTAGCTATTCACATCCAATCAATGAAAAATCTTGAAGAGACAGTAGTCAAGTCTGCCTATTTTCAAAATCCCTCTAATCAAAGGCTCATCACCACATCATAATTGCAATATATTCCATATTTTGTACTTCTTGTAGATTATAATGGAACAATAAAAAGGGTGATGAGCAAGAACCAACATTTGCAACTCAATTCGAGCCCATAGACCTGCCCAAATCTGCAAGAAAACGTACTATGTTTCAACCTAGTTGGCATGTACGGTTACTCTTGGCCTATCTAGAAATGATGCAAACATGGTCCAATGCACTCTTATATATTAAATATAGTCCATGATATTTCCCTATACCACGTTGAAGGCCATGGCCCAAATTCACAGTCAAGATAAACACAACTAAGGGCTTCTCCGATTGGATCAACTATCCTTACTTGGATCCAGTGAGAGGACCTCCCATTGTGGCATACATGATCTCAAGTATTTGCCACTAGTCTGTCTGCTTCAAAAATGTGTCTGACATTGTCGCTAAAAGGGAACGAAGAACGTTGTACATACATAGGAGAAGACCTCAGTGAAGAAGAAGAAATGGAGCTCATAGCTCTATTAAGGGAATATAGGGACATGTTTGCATGGCACTATAGAGACTTGAAGGGAGTAGATCAAAAAATTTGCTCTCATACGATCCCCATGATTGCTGATGCCAAGCCCACCAAACAGAAGCCCTACACATATAATGACAATTATGCAACTAAAATAAAGGAAGAAATTGATAGGCTGATTGAAGTTGGATTCATCTATGAGATTGAGCACACTGAATGGGTATCCCCCATTGTAGTGGTTCCCAAGAAGAATGAAAAGTTAATGCCGCTACGATCAGGGATAACTATCCAATTCCAATCACTGAACATTTATTGGAGCGTGTTGCAGGCAAGGAAGTTCATAGCTTTCTTGATAGATTTTTAGGTTACAACAAAGTAGCCATTGCCCCAATAATCAACATAAGATGGCTTTTGCCATAGAGTGGGGAATCTTTGCATTTCGTGTGATGCCATTTGGGCTCACGAATGCACCTACAACCTTCCAGAGGCTCATGTGTCATGTCTTCAAAGAGTTCTTGTGAAAGAGCTTATTGGAATATGTGGACGATTTATGTGCCCATCCCCAAGAAAGAAGATACCACATCCTCAAGCTGAGACAAATCTTCAACAAGTGTAGAGAATACCGAGTGTGTCTGAACCCAAAAAAGTGTGTGTTCATGGTGCGTCAAGGTAAAATCTTAGGTCATATTGTTTCTAAGAATGGAATATCAACAGATGAGGACAAAGTCAAAGCTATAGCAGAGTTGCCGAGGCCAAGGAATGTTAAAGAGGTACAAGCCTTTATGGCCCATTGTGTATATTACCGTAGGTTTATCCACATGTATGCGATCATATCTAGATCTCTTTATTCCTTATTGAAAAATTTTGAGTGGAATGACGAATGTGAAAATTCCTTCAATGAACTGAAGAGATGTTTGTGCACAGCACCAATACTGACCACTCTTGATTGGAATAAGCCATTCCATGTCCATGTGGATGCCTCCAATCATGCCATAGGATGTGTGCTAGCATCCACAGGTGAAGGAAATTTAGATTTGCCTATAGCATATGCGAGCAGGCAATTGAATGCTACTGAATGAAACTATACCACAACTGAGCGAGAAGGCTTAGGCATGGTATATTCTATGAAGAAGTTTAGACACTATCTATTGGCCAACAAGCTCAAAATTTTTATTGATCATCAAGTTTAATTATATTTGGTCAATAAACCTTGCAATATAGGACGCTTGGTAAGATGGTTTCTCTTACTAATGGAATATGACTTTGAAGTGGTTGTTAGGAAAGGTAGAACCCACCTCAAGGCATACCATCTTTCTCACATCACTTTAGGCGAGTCACCGCAAGGGGTGTCCAATGAATTGCCCGATTATCTGTTCAATTTAGAAGTTGTTCTCAAATGGGAAAATAAGTTGGTACCAGTCCTAACCTACGGACCTGCAAATAAGATTGTGAAAACGAATAAAGATGAAATTGTAAAATCTCAAAAATATCAAATATTGGCAGGAAGCATGTACAAACAAGACACAGAGGGTGTACTAGCTTGTTGTGTCGAGGACGATGAACATAGTAGTTGGTTGCAACAAGCTCATGAAGGATTGCTAGGAAATCACTATTCTAAACAACGAACATTGCAAAATATGAAATGTTTAGGAGTGTATTGGCCTAGTATGGACAAAGAAATACATGAGTGGATTAAGAATTTTCGAGTGTGCCAGGAGAAACCCCCAGTGGAGCATGCTACCCTTTATCAAGTGTCATTAATTCTAGATTGGAGTGCTCCATTGGTAGAATTTATGAGATCGGGAACATTACCCAAAGAGGCTAGTCTAGCAAGAAGACAAAGCATGGAGCAAGAGGCTCAGGACAATGCCTTAGTTGGAGACAACTTATATCAAAGAGGCAAAGATGGTTACTTAAGATTGTGCGTTCATGAATCAAACTATTTGAAAGTCTTAGAAATGGGACACAGTGGTGTTGCAGGTGGACACCTTGGTCCCGACCGAGTAATTAAGACCATTCTATTTTCAGGACTTTGGTGGCCAACTCTTCATATGGATGCACATACCTCTGTGAAGAAATGCGATACATGCCAACGTGCACAATATCTGATAAGGAAAGATGAGATGACTTTGAGGCCAATGATGGGAGGACGTGCATTCTCAAAGTGGGGCATAGACTTCATAGGTCCTATTAATCCCCCAGCTAGAAACTCCCATGTAGAGTACATTACTGTAGCCACAAATTACCTTACAAAGTGGGTAGAAGTAAAATCCATGACAAAGAATGATGCTCAAACGACAGCTAAGTTCTTATTCGAGAACGTGTTCACTCGATACGGGTTACCAATCGAGTTATTAAGTGATAGAGGTATGCACTTCTTGAATGAAGTCATTGAAAATATTTTCCAAGAATTCTTGGTGATACATAAGAAGTTTGCCCCCTATCATCCACAAGCTAACGGACAAGCCGAGAGCACAAACAAGATCCTATGTAATGTCTTGACCAAGCTTGTAAATAACAAACACTCTGATTGGGATAAACAACTTCATCATGTTGTTTGGGCTTACCGAGTTACCTACAAAACGGTACTCAATGCCACCCCATTTCAGGTGGTCTTTGGATAGAATGTTGTGCTACCATTAGATTTCTTAATCCCGACTTTAAAAGTAGCACAAGAGCATGAGTGGAATGGACACGAGTTGTCCTCCAGGATCTTTGATCTAGAATGCTTAGGTGAGACGAGGCTACAAGCGGCAGCAGGCATTTATGCTGCAAAGAAAAGGCAAAAGGCATACTTTGATGCCCATATAAAGGATAAAGGATTGAAAGAAGGAGACCTAGTGCTGGTTTATATGCTAAAACAACATGCTCGTAAATTGGAAAAAAGAGGATATGGACCAACGATCATTAATAGAATTTTCACTAGCTGTGCGGTTCAATTGGCCACTCTAGAAGGTGACATCTTGACAAATTATATTAGTGGATGCTGAGTCAAGCTATATCAAGAACCTATTACAAAGGATATGCTAATGAGACTCAACACTGCTAAGAAGCGAAAAGAAGAGGAGTTAAGGGTTAGAGAAGAAGCACAGGTAGAGGCTAAAGAGCACATTAGGCAAAATAAGTTAAGGCAACTAGGCCTAGATGTCAACCCAAAAGCCCCAAAATATCACATGGACATGTGCCAAAAATGGAGCATAACTACTTCTCAAATAATTGACCGATGTCCCTTTGTGACCATAGAGATAGGACAAGGAAAGAGTGCGAGGACTGTGAAATTGATTGACTCAGGTGTAGCAACTAGTGCAGTTAGACTTTCCTACTGCCAAGACCTGCAATTGAACATCAATCCCATAGAAGCTATGTACTTGAGCCGCAATGACTCAAGGACTTGTACCAATGAGACTATACCTCGATTGCCATACAAGTGCATATAGTGGAGTTCTTTTCACACATTTAATTATCAATCCTAAGGAGTGACTTACCAAGTGTATGAAGACATGTGCACACGTGATAGAAAATGAAGTGAGTTAGCTATTCAAGCATGAGAAAAGACTAATACTACCCACACCTACTGAAAAACTGGAAGTGTTGCCGCAAGCCTCTTTTCAGCAGTTTTGGTTTTTTGAGGTCTTCTCCCAGCCCAGAACTCCGAACATAGGCAATAGGGTACTCGTTTCGAAGCTCTCGACGAGACGAATCCAACGGTAGTGGTTTCACTCAATTCTGACCACTCTGCTGCAAGTTATGGCAGAAACAGTGAATTACGGGAATTACTAACACCCGCGTTTTTGCTTCTCCTAGCTTACGCACGCACTACAGCCACTCAAAACAAGGGGGAAGGGGTAGACAACAGTCCTACACTTGCATTTCAAGCATCATACACACATACATGAGCAAAATGAAGACTAAAATCAGCAAGGAAGAGGCAAACTCGAAATTTCAGAAGTGCTCTTCTTCACCATGACAAGAAGTCCTTTACAATGAGTCACTTTTGACTTATATACTAGTGCCCTAAGTTTGGTCCTTTCACACAAGAGACCGGCACTTTATTCCCTAAAAGACTAATTTCCTACTATTGTACATGGGTAAATCACTAATCTTCTGTGGGGACGCATCTAGAGGACTCCTCTAGTGCATTTACAACGGAAAATATATACAAGAATGGTTATGATACAAAAGTTGTGTGTCCAAATCGGAAAAATTTTGGGGCCCGTCTTTTTTCTCTGCTTTGTGCGCTCTTTAGCTCTGCAACACTCTCCCCCTCTTCGTCTCTGTCGTCCCTTGACAGACTTTGCTTCGCGAACGCGTCCCGTGGGTAGTGTTGTCTGATTCTTGATCTTGCATTACGTTTTAGAGGCGCTTCAGCTTTTCCACTGCACGCTCCCCTTGGTCAGTATTGTCTGCAGTTAAACAGACATGCAGATTCGATGGCCTTCTTGATTCAAGCTCTACAACTCGAGAGCCTGATGTAGTTGTCTTGCCTGTTGACTTGGGTTGCCACGCACGCCACCAGTGACTAGGAATGTGATGTTCTTAGTCACCCTCTTCATCTTTTCAGCCTCTACCCCTTTCTTACTTTTGGTCCTACTCTGATGTTTGAAAAGTCCATGACTCGGGACCCCGGGGTTTAGCGTTGTAGCCTGGTGCGTGCCCCTGCGGGGCTCTCTGCAGAGATATGTTCTTTTTCTCTTCTTAATGAATAGTTTTGGACTTTGATTTTCTTCTTCTTTTCTTCTTGCTTGATTGTCCCTCTACACGTCCCTCCTCCTGAACTCTGTCGTCCTCGACAGGCTTTCTGAGGTGACGCGTGTATGTTTGAATGGCGGTTTGCTCTCGTTGGTTCAGCAGATTTGCATGACATAGCATGAATTCTTTCCATTGCTTTGACTTCACTCCGTCTTCTGGTGCTTGTCGGTGATCAGCGAAGAAGCTTGTTTCATAGGCCACCAGCCTCGCATTTAAATTTGAAGTCATTTTTACAAAAATTTCCGAATCTATTTCAAAGAAGCCGGTGAAGAATGCTTCTTCGAAAGTCTGCATATATGTTGATGGCAAAAACATAAGGCGGGAGTAGTATGCCATGATGGTTAGTCGGCTCGGAATGGTTGATAAATAAAAAATGAGAGCTTCCGATCCTTGCATAATGCCAATGAAATTCAAAAATGTATACTTCGCGTGTTGGAAGACCTTCAACACGGTAATGAGCATGCTAAATATTTTATTTGTCATCTTTACTGCTAAGTCCGGCACTGTAGCATATTTGGCAATCCAGAATTCCATTGTCTTTACCATATATTCTTCGGTAGGTAGGTAATTATGTGGCGGACTAGGTAGTAACGGGTAATTTAGCCACTGATTATTGATAGAGCCTTGACGCTGTGCTTCCCAAAATTGCGTCCAAGAGCGTCTGCGGGGTACAGGACAAAATGATGGGTTTACCTGAAGCGCATATGGTGATGCTTCCCACTGTACCCGCAAAGTCGGATTCTTCTCCAAAATTTTTCTTCGCCATATGGGATCCGCCTTCTCAAATTCCTCTTGAGTATACTTGAAAGTGTCATGCTGGAATTGAAGGTTGTGGTCCGGATCTTTATTCGTGGTAGTCTTTATATACATGCGCGTCTGTTCTTTAAGTAGACCATATGGTACATTGAAGGGCTTCAAAATTTGATCTAGCTGTTTATTGTCTATTCGAGCTTCTTTCATTATTTGTATTATTTGATCTTCAAAATCAGCAGTGAGCTGGGACACCAGTAGTGCCCTTTCTGGTCTGCTCAATTCTGCAATGTCGCGTGTGTTAGGTTCTAGTGGAACCTCCTTTTCCGCCCTTATTGGTGAATGATACAAGGGAGGAGAGAGAGGACGTACCTCTTCCTCCACAGTAGCAGTGGTTTCTGGAGGAACTACTGGTGTCCCTTGTTTCTCTTTTAGCTCAATCTGCTCCTGTAGCCGTTTAATGATGTCATCTTTATTCTTGAGCTCCTCTTCAGCCTTGGTAAGTTTTTCTTGATGTTTGATTAATTCCTGTGCCACGATATGCATGTGATCTGTGTCTTCCTTGCACTGTCGGAAATAATCTTTCTCGGCTTTTTTCCATTTCTTTCGTAGAGCTGCAGTATCATTCATATATTTCTGTTCCCATTCTGCAACTGTCTCTTGCTCCTGTTTGAGCTGATCTGCCATCTTGGTCAACTTTGCTTCCATGTCTTTTATGTCCTCATTTGTTTTGTCAAGATCTGTCGATGGTTGATCACTGAGGAGAGCTGTCATTAGCTCTTTGTTTCTGTCCCTTAGTTGGTCTGCTTCTTCCATGCTCACCTTGAGTTGTGACTCGAGTACTTTGCTACGAGTCTGTATTCTTGTTTTCTCTTTCTCCGTTACTTCCAGTTTCTTCGTCAGCTCCAACACTTGCTCTTTCAGGTGGGCATTCTCCTTTTCTAATGTTTTGCATTGTGTTTTGGTTGTTTTTATCTCCTCCTGTTTCTTCAACACCTGAGCTTCTACTTTAGATAATTTCTTTGCCAAATGCATACCTTCTTTCTGAAGCTTTTGTTTGTCGAGCATGGCCTGGTCGTAATCTTCATCAGCATCAAGCATCAGTTGTTGAGTGTCGAGTGCCGTGCGGATCATATCCTGCACCACCGGCTTGAGCTGAGCTATATCCACATTCAACCATGTCTTTGTTATGTCCGGTGTTTCTCCTGTTTGTACATCTTGTCCCTGTGCTACATGGATCAATTCTTTGTGTGGTTGTCGGACCTGTAGTTGTATATTAACTTCTGCTTCATTTTCGACCGTTTTACGAACTTTCGTGGCACTCCCTTGAAATGTTACATCCAGAGGGGACGGTTCTGCCACAACCCTTAGTGGTGTGAAGGGTTCTTCGTCTTCTTTTTCTTCTTCTTGAGGCTTGTCCTCAGATATCATTGCATGCGTCTCAGCTTCAGACTTGTCCTCCTTTGTGTGGGTGATGGAGGCATCCTTCGCTTGCATAATGTTTTGCCCTTCTTCTTCTGCCTTCTCTGTGGTTGCTTTCTGGTCTGCCAGCGACGATTGACTTTTTTCTTTGTTGTCAACTTGGGCTTCGTCATAATTGACTTCATTTAATTCGGCCCACTGGCCATCATCTTTCGATTCACTTTTAATATCTACATCCAATAATGATGTAGTTTGCTTTTCTTGGGCATCGGATCCTGAACTTGAATTGTCTAGCCCAATTTCCCGATACCTGTGTACCTTAGTAAGTTTTCTTTTGGGTTTTTGAACTGTTGCAGCCTGTTGATAATGATGACCTTGCACTGGTAGATTGATTTGCCCTTCTGTATACTTGTGAGTCGCCTCCAGTGCTTGAGTTAAGTCTTCTTCCGTAATTTTCCTGGGTCCTTGAGTGGTGGTGGTAGGCAGCACATGTACTCTCTTTGGTTGTGGTGCTTCTTCTTCTTTCTGCAGAACTTCTCTAGGCCGCTTTGTACCTCTCATGGTTCCTCTCATCCGCGGTTGCGAACTTGTTTCTGTTTCTTCTGCTTGTTTGCTCCCTTTCTTTGGTTTAGGTACAGTAGCATTCCTAACATATTGAGCCAGCTCCATTGAAGATGGCATCTCCCTCAAGTACTCGCGCATGCCCAATGCATGGTTAATCATGATTGTGAGGGCAGTGGTTCCATTAAGGAATTTTTTATTTTCCCATTTCTTCTTGGCCTCGAACAATCTTTCCTGCACATATGGTGTGAGATTTACCTGATTGCCGATCTGTTTTGTGGCATGAGACAACAATTGGACAATAATTTTTTGAGGGGCCGTGTATCTGTTCATGCTCGGGAAGCAGAAGTGTTGATGAATCAACCTGACTTCCTCTTCAATATCCACTCTATTAATGTCGACAAAGGTTCTAGTATTTGCTCCACGAATTTCTTCCTTGGCCGTGTTGACACCATCTTTCTCCCATTCAAAAGCTTCTTTGATTAAGTCGTGGGAGAACTGAATGACTACCCATTCGCCATTCTTATCCATCACATTGGCTTCTGGCACCAATGGATCATGTAGCGCTGGTCTCAAAGTGTTCATGACTTGGGTACATCGTTGGAAGTCCGGCTTGTAGATCGGTAGCTCAAAATACTTGTGAATTCCTGCTTTCTTCATGACATCGACGGTAGATGGCATTCCATGTAGAATCTTGAAGTCCTGGGACATAATCGGAAAGTGGTGATCCGTGTCCATGATCTTTATGTTGGCCAAGAAGAGATACTCTTCCACAGGCTGTTCATCTCTGAACCAATGTCCCTTTGCTTTCGTAAGACATTGGGGAGGAAATTCTTGGACCTCCTCTTGGATTGTAGCTTCAGAGTCTTCAGAAGCCATCTGCACTTAATATAGAGCATGAATTAGTATCCAAATTTTGTCCAGAAATCCTCCGCCATGTGTTGCTTAATAATTTGATATTGCTCCGAGTGCATGGTGCCGTCCCTTTCCCGTGGGTGTGAGAAGGGTAATACCTGAATTTTTCATGTATTTTTATATTTCTTTTTGCTGAAAAGAAAACATAAAAGTTAGTCCATAGCCGAAGCGTTTATTGAATTTTTGGAGTAATATTTTTATGTATGTACAAGTGTTTTCCCATTTCTCAAGGGAAAATGTGTGTGACTATCCGGAAGTAAAAAAAAGACGTGCCGAATGCTTGGCCTTGTAATATGGCCCTATCATGCCTACTTTGGGTGCATCAGACACAACATGAGTGCAATCGGGTGCTTTATCTCCTCGATCTTTTGCTCCTTGTGGTAGCTTTGGTTTCCAGATCCATCTTGAGAACACTGAGAGAGGTCGCTGGGTTTTCTCTATTCGTGCAGCTGCTCGTGTTCCATTTGTCTTATCCATTGTCCGATTGAATTTGGCCTTTCTTGGCGATCTTCTCTGATGATTCATATGTATTGTTGACTTTTGCCTCGTCTGCTGTGGTGTTTCCTCTTTGGTCTTCACATTCTGTTTAGCTGCTTGTATGACCTTTTTGGGAATCCATATCTGATGTCGAGATCTTTGAGCTTCAAGCAGGGGCTTGGCAATCCATACTTGTACTGGTTCTTTTCGTTTGTAGTTCTTTGTAGCTGATTTGGTGATGTCCGTTTCCTTCCTCAAAGCGCTTGTGGACATTTTTTGACTCTGTACCTGATCCTTTCGTACCCACATATATTTGGATGGTGGTCTGTTCGAGTATCTGCTTGTTAGTTCCCAATAGTGCGAACTTTGGATACTTTGAGCCTGTTTAGGAGAGGGCGTCTCCTCGATGGTTGGCTGATCCTCATTCACTTCGGGTAGCTTCGACGCTACAGGGGATGTCGGAATGATTAAAGTTTCAGTTTCTATGCATTTGCTTTCTGAGGGTTGAGCACAGTCGCTACTATCTTTTGTCGCTTCTTGAACTTCCTCTGATCTTGGTATTGACATGGCTTGGTTACATGGTTTCTCTTCAAGCAAGCTGAAAACCTCCTTATGCCCTATCGTGGCTGAAATATATCCTTGAGCCAGATGGATACATGCTTCTGTTTCAATGATCCAGTCTTGTCCTAGAATGAAGTCTTCCATTAAATCGTTATCCTCACATACTAGGACTCTTTGTTCCATGGAGGAATTTCCTATGTGGAGGGACACATTCGTCGTACCAATACAGTCTAGGGTGTGACCTCCAATTCCTATTAGTTTGGCTTTCGTGGGATTCAATTCCAATTGCAATTCGTTCGCTATCCTCCTTCACATGCAGCTAAGGCCTGCTCCTGAGTCTATCAATGCGTTTATCAATTTATACTCCGTCTGACCAATCCCTAGGTTTAGGTAAGGTTGTGTTTTACATATACCCGTGGCGTCACCATTTTTGACCTGGTAGTTTGCCATAGGGATGGGCTCTTCTCCTTGGATATAGCGTTCATCTCGTTGCCTGATCCACTCCTTGCGTTTTCTAATGCGTTCTAGTGCTTCTTGTCGGGCTTCCTCTTGAATTCGTTCTTCTTCCGTCTTCCTATTTTGAGCTCCCAACAGTCTAGCTAGCATTTCATCGGTCAGAGGTTCCATGAATCGTTTCACTCGGCATCCACTGATGTAATTGGGAAGAATGTCTCCGTCTAGTGTGGCGAGATTGACTGCACCACTAGTGGAGATTCGATTTATGATCAGGGGACCATATCCGCGTTTTTGGAGCTTCTTTGCGTGCTGTTTTAGGGTGTATACTAGGACTAAGTCGCCTTCTTTTAGTCCCTTATCTTTAATATGTGAGTCATAGTATGCCTTTTGTCTCCGTTTAGCGGCATAGATGCCTGCTACCGCTTGCAATCTAGTCTCATGCAGCTTTTCAATTTGATCTAATTGCTGAGACAATTCATGACCGTTCCACTCATATTGCTGGGCTACTTTTAATGTAGGCACTAAGAAGTCAATTGGCAAAATTGCATTCTGCCCATACACTAGGTTGAAAGGTGTAGTTCCAATGGCCGTTTTATATGCCACTCGGAAGGCCCAAATTGCGTGATGCAATTGTTTGTCCCAATCTGACCTTCCATTATTGACAATCTTTGTCAAAACAGTACATAGTACTTTGTTGGAACTTTCAGCCTGTCCGTTGGCTTGAGGATGGTATGGGGCTGATTTTTTGTGGATCACTAGAAATTCATTCATTAGCGATTCAATGACTTCGTTTAGGAAATGAGTTCCTCGATCACTCACTATCTCGATCGGTAGTCCAAATCGTGTGAAAATGTGTTCAAAGAGAAATTTTGCTGTGGTTTGAGCATCATTTTTTCGAGTGGCTTTTGCTTCTACCCACTTTGTCAAGTAGTCGGTGGCTACTATGATGTATTCCGCATGTGATCCTTTTGCAGGTGGGTTGATAGGTCCTATGAAGTCAATTCCCCACTTGGTGAATGCTCTCGCACAAACCATGGGTCTTAAAGGCATGTCATCTCTTCTAATGGGATATTTTGCTCTCTGGCATGTTTCGCAGCTTCTCACATATGTCTCTGCGTCCATATGTAGAGTTGGCCACCACAAGCTTGCAAAGAGAATCATCTTGACCGTTCTATCTGCTGAAAAATGTCCTCCCGCAGCTCCTGCATGTGCCATTTCTAATATGGGAAGGTATTCTCCTTCATGCACGCATAATCTGAGTTGATTGTCTTTTCCTCTTCGAAACAGTTGTTTCCCCATTATCACATAATCCTTGCTCATTTCTTCTAAGGATCGCTTTCTTGCTAGACTAGCTCCTATTTCGTGCTCTTTTGTTTTGAGGAATTGCACTAATGATTTACTCCAATTAGGCGCTATGGTAGAAAAGGGTAAGGACACATGATCCTCTGAGCTAATTTCTTTGCATTCCACACAATTACTTACATGCTCGTGAACGTCCTTGGACATATCAGGCCAATATACGCCTAATCTTTTTAATTCTCGTATTGTTCCATGCATTCCTTGATGGGTTTTCCACTTGTTCACATGTGCGTGGTTGATCAGTTGTTTTTGTTCATCCTCCTCTACACATCTCAATAAAACTCCGTTAGGTTCCTTATAATATACGCTTCCAGCAACAATGTGTAAATTCCTTGTTTGAAGAATTTCTTTTTTGCTATTTCTGTTGATTGGATGTTGAGGGCCATGCGTAAGTATAGGGGTCAATTTTTCTGCCCACTTCGGACATACTTCCAGATTAAACAGATAAGCATCTGGTAAATCATCAGGTACTCCGCTAGGTGGCTCTCCGTGTTTTAACCTAGAAAGGTGGTCTGCTCTCACATGTGTGTTTCCTTTTTTGACTACTACCTCAAAGTCAAACTCCATTAGTAACAAGAACCATCGTACCAATCTCCCTGTGTTGCAAGGCTTATTGACTAGATACAACAAGGCTTGATGGTCTATGAAGAATTTGAACTTGTTGGCTAAGAGGTAATGTCTAAACTTCTTCACTGCGTAGACCATTCCTAAGCCCTCTCTTTCAGTAGTCGTGTAATTTCTCTCTGCTTGGTTTAATTGTCTACTCGCGTAAGCGATTGGATGATCAAGCTTTCCTTCATCGGCCGGTTGAGCTAGGATACATCCAATTGCATAGTTCGAAGCGTCAACATGAATATGGAAAGGCTTGCTCCAGTTGGGTGATTTTAGAATTGGGGCTGTGCTCAGCCTCTTTTTAAGCTCGTTGAAGGCCTTCTCACACTCGTCCGTCCAAGTGAACTGAGTCAATAGACCGTATAAGGGCTTGGCTATTATGGCATACATGTGAATAAACCTACGGTAATATCCACAATGTCCCATAAAGGCTTGTACTTCTTTCGCATTCTTGGGTCTTGGTAAGTCCAATATGACTTTAATCTTATCCTCATCTGTAGATATCCCATTTCTTGAGACTATGTGTCCTAGTATTTTTCCTTGTCTTACCATGAAGACACATTTTTCTGGGTTTAAGCAGACTCTATACTGCCTACATTTGTTGAATATTTTCCGCAGTTCCGGTATGTGGTCTGGTCGTTGATTTGAGTATGTGCACAGATCATCTACGTATACTTCCATGCTTTTTCTCAGAAATTCTTTGAAAACATGACACATCAGTCGTTGGAAGGTGGCTTGCGCATTAGTGAGCCCGAAAGGCATCACTCTAAATGCATAGATTCCCCATTCAGTCGCGAATGCGGTTTTATGCTGGTCCTCAGTTGCAATAGCTACTTGGTTGTAACCAGAGAATCCATCCAAGAAGCTATAGACTTCCTTGCCGGCAACTCTTTCCAAAAGATGGTCTGTGATGGGTAAAGGGAAACTATCTCGTATAGTTGCTGCATTTACTTTTTTCAAGTTGATACACACCCTTAGCTTTCCATTTTTCTTGGGCACTAGTACTAGTGGCGATACCCATTCTGTGTGTTCAATCTCATAAATGAATCCTGCCGCTAGTAATTTGTCAATTTCTTCCTTTATTTTTGCAGCGTAAACTTCGTTATACGTGTAAGGGCGTTGTTTAGAAGGTTTTGCATCTGCTGTCATAGGAATTCGATGAGCGCATATGCTAGGTTCTACACCCTTAAGGTCTTTGTACGTCCAAGCAAATACATCTCGATATTCTCGGATGAGGTGTATGAGTTCCTCTTCTTCCTCTTCAGATACGTCTTTACCAATGTACGTGCACCTTTCTTCTCCTTCTTCAACCGTCACAATAATTTTTTTTGTTTGTTCTTTGTTGTCATACGCCTCTCCATCTCGTGCTTCTCGTTTAGGCATTTGAGTTGCTATTTTCCTTTCTTCCACTTCGTATCTTTTAAAATGTTCTGGAACTTCGAAGTGGTCTGGTTCAGGTTCCACTTTACTTGTGTCCTCTCTATGCTCATGTATTCTTGGGATGGTGTCAATTGCTAAGACTTTTGTCGGTCTTTCTTTTGATTCCTTTTGCATGATTTCTAAATATTGTTCTTCAGAGTCAAACTCCTGTTCCATTTCTATGCTTTCGTACTCTTCTTTCCACTCTTCTTCTACAATTTCTCCTGCTTCTACTTCTTGGAGGACAACCATGTAGAGGTTCACGTCATATCCTTCCTCGTCTATACAGTCGTTCATCGTCAAGACTTCCTCATTCACACAAACGTTTAATGTGGCTAGGATTTCCATCCAGCCATGTGGTTCGAAGAGTTCATCTGAAAAAATTTGAGGCATATAGTCGGGGTCTTCTATCGATCGATAATTAGGGTGCCCTATTGGCCACATTTGTTTTTTACACTCCTCCTTCTTGGCTTCTTTGCACATCCACAATTGGGCATCCTCGTGCATCCAAGATTGGTCACTTGATCCAGCACTGTGAATGGATAGGTCATCTTCCTCTTTGTGGACTGGATTCCATTGTAATGGAGGGACATCCCGATAAGCGAATGTGTGCAGGTTTATCTTGGTAGTGTTTCCTTGATGTTGGAGATATAATGAATCTTTGCCCCAATCTTGTACTACTCGCATCTGTCGCATGAATGGTCGTCCCAATATCATTTCGTAATTGTTTGCTTTTTCGAACTTACATATGGCCAATGTGTGTTCAAACTCTACTCCACAAGTGGTCAGTTTGATCCTCTCCAATATTCCCAAGGGCTTCTCTACATGACCATCTGCTAATTGGAGCTTCATGCGCGTGGGTCGTAAGGCAGGTTTTCCCCATTTTTCCCATATTTCCTTGGTGACAATCCCTACTCCCGCTCCCGTGTCTAGGATGGCCTTGGTCATGTACCCATTGTAGGTGACAGGTAAGCACGTATTACCTTCATCTCCTTCACTAAATTCTCCTACTTTATCAACTGGAACTTGTATTGTGGGGTGGTTTTCTTTTTCCTTTCCTTTCATTTCTCCTTTCTCTGCTGGTGGCTCTAATTGGTTTGCTAGCTGTCTCCATAGATGTGGTCTAAGTTGAAGCAACTCTTCCACCGTCAATTTGCATTGCACCTTCGTTTTCTTAAGTTCGGTTAGGTTCTGTGAACTCTCTTCTGAGTTTCCTTTTTCTTTCCCATGCACTGTGGGTGCTCGTATTATTATAGACTCTCTTTCATATTCTCCCATGTAGTTAGGCAGCGTTGAAATGCTCATGGTTTCCTCTCTTCCTTTATCAAATCTTGACACTTCCTCATATGCTTCCTCCAGGTTATGATCAAGGAGACTATCTTCTCCAACTATTTCCTCAAAAGGAGGTGGACTGATTCCATCCTTTTTCCATTGCTCTTCTCTAATTCTTTTCCACAAGTCTTTGGACCAACCTTCCTCTAGGTCGGGTATTATGGATACCTGTTCTTCTTGAGATTTCATTCTTTCATTTCGATCATCTTCCCGACTAGGTTCTTTATCCTTAGGTTGGATGCACTCTTCGTATAGTTCCTGTGCGATCCTTGTTTCAGGCAAAATTGGGATAGTTTTTTCTAGAGTCGCCTGTGCTACTTCGATGAGCTTTTTGCATATCGCCAATCTTTCTTTCTCTAATTCCCCTTGAGGATAGAGTCTTTCATGTTGCTCTAAGTTTGGTCCCATTTTGATTCTAGCTTGGTATGCTTTTAACCACATGTCCAATTCCTCTGGTTTTGGGTCAGCTAGAATTGATCCTGGCTTCTTTTCCTCTGAGCTAATTGGTGGTGTTTCAGGGATCTCCTTATGTGTTTTTTGTGTACTATGCTTTCTAGAATCCTTCGCTTGTTTCTTGCTGTCTTGGCTCTTATTTCTTGCCCATTTTTCCTTGAGCTTTTCTCGTCTTTCTTTCCATTTTTGTACTTTGGTGTTTTGGGAATTTTCACAAGGATCCTTGGAATCTTCCACTATCTGAGTTGAAGGGTCTATTTTCATGTTGTTTTTTTGTTCCTCTTCTGGTTGCTGTTCTTTTTGTTGTTTCGTCTGGGCTCTAGTGATGGCTTTTAGTGGCACCGTGTATTCCTTATCACTCCCAGATTCTTCTATGACCTCTATTACATTGATTGGTGCGGTGCCTTGAGTTTTTGTGGGGTTCTTAGGGCAATCTCTAAAAAGATGTTCTTTCCCACAATCACTACAATATCCTTCCCAAATCCTGGGTAGTGGAGGGTTGTAAGGTCGAGGACACTCCCGAATGAAGTGATCCCCTCCGCATCTATAACACGGTCCTCTCTGCACTGGTGGTCTAATGGGAGGTCTCAATGGTTGTTGTGCCTTGGGCACTGTGTACATTAAAGTTGCAGTTTCCGCTCCATAAGTTTGATCAAATCCTTCATATCCATAATAGGCCGCGTCATATGTTGGTTCATATTCCATCATGTTGGCTTCATATGGATAGTACTCTCCTGGTGGAGGTTCATACCCTTGGTTGGTTGATTCTACATTGGTCGCTATTGAGGCTGGTATTATGGCTCTTTCCAAGTTTTCTTCCGGTTGAGTATACTTCACAGGTATAACTTGTTGAGGTTGTGACAATTGGGGTCCCAACACTGGTTGTGGTGGTGGATACGAAGCTTGCTCATATTGTCTTGGAGCTCCTACCGGATACTGGTTGTATCTAGGCATCTCCCTACCAAGCTCTCTAGGTGGGTATCCATAAGGTCGGTATTGGGGTGGGTGGACATGTCGTGTTTGCCTATTAAAGGGACAGTTCTCAGTTGTGTGATTGGTATATTTTTGCTCGATGTGGCAGTATGAAGAAGTCCCTGGTTGTTGCTGTCTGTTGTATGGATACGTAGGTTGTGCACCGACTCCTCCTCTGGCACACAAGTGTGTGGGATGTTCTCCTCCACACAAGTTACACCTTCTTAACATAGGCACTCTTTGAGCTGGATGTTGGTAAGCTCTCTGCCCTTGTACTCCTAGTTTCTTTGCTAGTAGTTCCGCTAGTTCTTCCACATTACTAGAACTGGACGTAACAGTGCTTCTTGAGTCTTCTGATTTAGTGAGGTCGGTAGTACCTTTAAGGTCCTCAGCAAGATTATCTTCCAGATCGATGCACTCTTGAAGACACTCACTCAATGTTTGTAGCCTTTTCACATACACTAGGGTTCTTAGGGTCCCGTTAGAGAGTCCATCTAAAAATAATGAAATCATCTTTTGTTGAGTCGGTCTCTCAGCCATTGGGCATCTATCCACGTATTGGTTGAATCTTCGGGCAGCAGTCTTCACAGTTTCATTAGGGTTTTGTTTAAAGCTATGGATTAAAGATGCAGAATTGTGTTTAATCCCTCTCTTTGTGAATTCTCCGATGAATTCTTGAAAGAATTGCTCCATGTTTCCAAATTGATTGGGATCTAAAGGTTGGAACCAAGTTAGAGCTGTTCCTGTGAGGGTGAGTCCAAAAGACTCATACTGCACAAAGAAGTCCTCTACTTGTTCTGCTCTTAGAACTTGTTTAAATTCGGCAATATGATCGTATGGCTCCCCTAATCCATCATAGTGGTTTCTCATACACTTAGCTACTTGGATTGGTCTCAATCTCCTCATTGGTTCAGGCGGTCTGGGCATTACAGGGAAGACTGGGGCAGCTGGTCGTAATGGAGGCATTCCTGGCTGTCCTCCCACCGGTGGTCGTGGTCTGATCGGTGGTCGGAAATGATTCCCCATCCCTGTGTGGGTCTGATTGTGTGTGTGCACTCCTGGAGTTGCAAACTGTACATGAGTACGGTTGGGCACACTTCTTTGACTGGTCTGTCCTGATGTGGTATGTTCCGTCTCTTGTTGATTTCCAAAAGGATTTTGCGAGGTAGTTGCCTGCTCTCTCTGAGAAAATACAGGTGCTCCCATATATCTCAGCCGAGCCCTGTCTAGGACACCTACAGGCCAATATCTTCTTTGATTCTTATCTAGGTAAGTGAGTCTAGTTTCGTCATCTGGGTCTTTCAACTCATAGAATGTCATGGGGCTCTCTCCTATTCCTTGAACAGGTACGTCGGTTTGAAGCAATAAGTCTGCTCCGTGAATCATGTAGACTTCCAACAAGTAGTCGTCTTGAGGTATCAAGTCTCCTCTCAAGACCCGTGATACTTGTGACCTGCCTCTGGGGGTGGTCACTAACTCTTCAGAGTTGTCGGGATCCATAATCTCTCCTCTTTCATTGATCTTCTCAGGAAATTCAGTTACTATGTAGATGTGACCCATTTTTGTCAATGTAAGCATCTCTCTCGTATTTGACAGCTGGTCGTGGTATGATGGTGACATTTTGGGCAGTTGCCATCCTGGCGACAGACCTGTTTAAGCCATCCAGGTAGATTGGAATCTCCTGGGCATTAGTGGACACATATTGTAAGGAGGTACGGTAGTCTCCTTCAACAGTAGTCATGAAGTTTCCTGTTGGTGTAGGTCCTTGCATGTCTTCTGAAGCCATAAGTAATTCCTCTTCCGAGTCACTGGAAGTTTCTAAGTAGACTGAGTGATGACTAGCCTGGGCTGTACTTCCTACTGAGGATATGACACTCCTTCTACTACCTAGAACTCTTCCTGACCTCAAGTTCATTCACTCTCTGAGGCCTCTCTTTATGCTGCTTAGATTTACTTTGGACAGCTCTACCAATGATTCAGTTTGCTTGCCAAAAGAAGGGTTCAATTCTGGGCGATACCACACTTGGCGATACTGCTCTCGGCGATACGATACCAGAGATCCAAACGATACGATACCAGATATAGTGTCGCGATACTCCACTGGGGATCACCACGATACGATACCGGCAAAGTAAACGTTACGATACTAGGGATTCGAGGCGATACGATCTCAATATGGTGTCGCGATACGACCCTTGACAGGAGACGATACGATACCACAGCAATAAGTGCGATCGCGATACCAACCTTGGCGACACGATACCACAAAGGTGTCGCGATACCAAGATAAGCAACCGGCGATACGACACTTGGGAGGGCACGACCGCGATACTGAAGCAGTGTCGCGATACCAAAATAGTGTCGCGATACCACTGTATCAGACGATACGATACCACTCGGTAAAGTGAGGTCGCGATACTAGAAACTTAGGCGATACGACACCACAATGGTGTCGCGATACCAAGTATTAGTATCGGACGATACGATACCAGAGATCGAGTGCGATCGCGATACCAACTCAGTGTCGCGATACCGGAATGGTGTCGCGATACCAAGGTAGGTATCCAGCGATACGACAGTTCAGGTGAGTGTCGCGATACAAGGGAATTTTGGTATCGCGATACCAAAACTCAACCGATCGCGATACTCAAGCCTAAAAGCCTAAATGCAAGATTTTTTTATAACTTTTTTCACCCCCCTTACTCTCCTCACTCTCCTCTTCCTTCTTAAACCTCTGTATCACACAAAAAGATAACTATGATATCAGTTTTTCCCCCCCGCGATACTGCGCAGATTTTTAATCACTTGTTTGATCATTTTTAAAATGTTTTTGATAGCTAAATTGAGAGAATGTTTACCTTGGTCCTGTCTTGATTGCAATGTGAGCTCAAAACCTAGCTCTTACTGCCTGAATGCCACGATACCAAGTCCACGATACTGGTCGCTGCTCGCAAACGATACCAGAACACTGTGAAGTGTCAAATGAGCCAAATTTTTTGGTTTTTATACTTTTTTTGACTGAACTTAAAATTTTTTGGGGATTTTTGATGATTTTCTGAGAATTTTGGCCTACTCCTACTCCTCTTTTCCTCACTCTTCCTCTCCTTCTAACCTAACCCTAACTCCTCCTTCTCTTCCCTCCTCCTACACTTAAACCTACAACTTATCACACACACCTCAAGGATGAGAAGTGACAAGTGCTGAAATGGAATACTACTCGTCAATGGACAAATTCACCTCTACAAGTACGATTCGATCACACTTGCTCTCTAACTATCACGAAGGCACCTTGGTGGAGTGCGTCCCCGGCAACGGCGCCAAAAACGTGTGTACTTGAGCCGCAATGACTCAAGGACTTGTACCAATGAGACTATACCTCGATTGCCATACAAGTGCATATAGTGGAGTTCTTTTCACACATTTAATTATCAATCCTAAGGAGTGACTTACCAAGTGTATGAAGACATGTGCACACGTGATAGAAAATGAAGTGAGTTAGCTATTCAAGCATGAGAAAAGACTAATACTACCCACACCTACTGAAAAACTGGAAGTGTTGCCGCAAGCCTCTTTTCAGCAGTTTTGGTTTTTTGAGGTTTTCTCCCAGCCCAGAACTCCGAACATAGGCAATAGGGTACTCGTTTCGAAGCTCTCGACGAGACGAATCCAACGGTAGTGGTTTCACTCAATTCTGACCACTCTGCTGCAAGTTATGGCAGAAACAGTGAATTACGGGAATTACTAACACCCGCGTTTTTGCTTCTCCTAGCTTACGCACGCACTACAGCCACTCAAAACAAGGGGGAAGGGGTAGACAACAGTCCTACACTTGCATTTCAAGCATCATACACACATACATGAGCAAAATGAAGACTAAAATCAGCAAGGAAGAGGCAAACTCGAAATTTCAGAAGTGCTCTTCTTCACCATGACAAGAAGTCCTTTACAATGAGTCACTTTTGACTTATATACTAGTGCCCTAAGTTTGGTCCTTTCACACAAGAGACCGGCACTTTATTCCCTAAAAGACTAATTTCCTACTATTGTACATGGGTAAATCACTAATCTTCTGTGGGGACGCATCTAGAAGACTCCTCTAGTGCATTTACAACGGAAAATATATACAAGAATGGTTATGATACAAAAGTTGTGTGTCCAAATCGGAAAAATTTTGGGGCCCGTCTTTTTTCTCTGCTTTGTGCGCTCTTTAGCTCTGCAACAAAGCCTATCTCATAGGATTGGGAGGTGTTAGACTGATACTTGTTTATGGGTTTAAGCGTTACTCTACTTCCGATTCAGATACTTGACGTTCAATCGGTTCCAAATACTTCTAACCGCAATCCCTCTCTTAGCCACGTGGATTCTTGGGAGTGGTAGGGGTCTATTAGACAGAGGCTCTGTACTATTTTCCCAATTTAACACACAGTCTTACGGTCATTCCGTCCTTAGCTCAGTATCCGTCCCTGAACAACGGAAGACTGTTCAGTGTATTGGAATTAGAACTTCAGGACTGAGATTAGCAGTCCGGTTACGTATTCTACGCGCAAAAGATACTTAAATAACAAAATCACCTAATTCGTACTTCTTCAAGGTAGATAGGTGTGCCAACTGGACCTTATGCCTTAAAGTCACGCGGATTCGAACAGTTAATCTCCTCGTAATAACCAACTAACCATAAACCGACACTGTTTTATTCACATTCAGACCGTTACAGCTACTAATCTTCCCGTTGTTGGGGTAAACAGCAAATACAAGGTGCAGTAACGAATTCAGCCGCTTACAAAGACTTTACAGACAATTAGTTCGAGATCACTTCTTCGCGCTACTTACTTCACAGAAGAACTAACAAATAACATACCACACTTGTTCACACTCAGAATCATACTCAACCATCACCGAACAGATTCGCCACACAATACAGCTGATTCGTCATTCCGTATTAAGGTGAGTATAATCGACTAGCAGGAGTACAGACGGAACAGATCAAAGCAGAACTTATCCTTTCAACAACATATACGCGCACACAATCCGTTACAGCAATCTCAACGAGACTTAATCAGACAACACACTACAATTCCCACAAAAACGGGGGCTCTCTGCTCTTTCTTTTCATTGCCTTAAATAGAGGATTTTTTTATAAGGGTGCGCACTTTTGCAGTTACCTGCGCGTTCCCTGAAAGATTCTCTTTTTTCATTTAAGCTCCCTGTCCTCGTACTCTTGTCCTTGTTCGGCGGCCGTCCAGCACTTTTACATTTAAGGCACCTGTCCGGGTTCATCCGTCCTAGTTCGGCGGCCTTCTAACACTGGCACGCACGGTGGACTCGAACCCGCAGGTGCATTACTGTCTTCAACATCCTTTTGCGTTGCCTGTAGGTCTATTCCAGGGTTTGGCTACCCAATCCTTTCTGACGGTACTTGTTCAAGTGGAGGAACAAGTATAGCCAGCCATCTCCTGCGAAAAAGTGTCCAGCTATTTTGAACACGACTATCCAATTGCTGTTTTAATAACTCTATGTCCACATTTATCATTAATGTGGCATTCAGTTCTACGCCCTCATCTCTTAAAATCTGTCTTTCGAACTCCTGCAAAACTTGTATCCTTGACTGCAAAATTTCATTTTCGGCTTGCAGGTTAGCATTCAGGGTAGAAAAACTTGACATTTCGGCTTGAATCTGTGTTTGGATAGTTTGCTGCCACTGATTAAATTCTTGAACACACTTTTTTGCGGTGACCAATTCTGCCATTAGTTGCCGGTTGTTACTCTATAACACCTGTATTAAAGCTTCTTTGTCATCCAATTCCTTTTGCATCTGTGTCATTAATGAATTGGACTTAGTCATCGTGGCGAGTAGTAATTCGTTTTTGTGCTGAAGCGCTTGTTCTTGTTGCCGCAAATATTGAGAAACCTCTTGTAGTTTGTTTTGCATCCTTATGACAAAATCGGGTTGGAGATCGTCTGGTACTTGCTCTGGACTGGCAGTTGGCAAGTTGTCTGCCATCCTTCGTTTAATGGACAGCCGAAACGGCGTCCCTACGGTCTGGTTCGGTGCGCTGTTACCTGTGTGGAAGAAATGTGCAGACGAGGTGGAGGCTTGAGCTGCTTCCTCAGGCTCTGTTTGGTGTCCTGTATCTATTCTATCATGTTCACCGTAATAAAAATGGGGGGACCAGTGTAGCTGCTCATCCTTTACTGATTGGACAAAATTAAATATAGCAGCTAAATAGGCTGCTAGTCTGCTGTTGGTGTGGGATCTTCGCTTATCCCCGATAATGATTTGTGCGTAGAGGTGGTTATACAGCCAATGTGTCCAACTAACCCGACCTCCTTCTTCGGCATGTAATAGTGGTGAAAAATTTTCTTTAGACATTAAGTCGAATTTCACTAGTAAACAGAGCTTTTCTAAATACCATTTAAATTGTTCTCGACGGTGATATGTGGCATTTTTCAACATGTAATATTGTCGGGGGCCTTCACAGTCGCCAAATTCCTTTCTCAGATCCTCATTCGAACATTTAAGATATCGGGCGCCATCATAGAGTGGTAGTTTGAATACGGCTGAGACTAGCTGGGGTGAAAATCGTACCTGATTTAGAATGAAGCCGTTTGTTTGTCGCATGCTATATAATTGATTCTCTGCATCGTCATTAGCAATCCACTGCTCCCATGGTAATTGGGCAAACTGGAGGAGCCCTATCTTCCGTAGCCAGTCCTCATTCTTTTTCGAATTGATGTCGAGCTTGATTTTAAATTCGGTGGAGAATTTATGCTGAGTCTTTATTGATGCAGAAGTTACTGCGTCATCTGCATCATCTTGTAGGGTAGTATCTGTTGTCGTCACAACGTGGGTCTGTATACTGGCACGCCTTCTGAGTTGCCATCTGAGTTGGTCAGATTCCGACATGATTGTTTAAGGGTTGCTGAGAAGAATATGCTGGAAGTTGCTAACTGGTGCTGAATCTCGAAGAATACTAATGAAGAATGCTATGCTCTGTATACGCATTTTATAAACACCAGTGCTTGAACGGCCATCTGCTATACTGATTTTATGTCAGTAGGACATGACTCTTCCCTCCCTTGTCAATATTTGCATTATGAGTAAGAATCATTATGCCGCGTGTGACTCCGTAGATTGGTGCTAGACTGAACAAGACTTTACATGTGCGAAAATTGTCAGAAAACCAAAACTGGATTATCATACTTATTTCGAATCCATTGTTACATTATGAATTCGAATGGGCGAATATACTTATTCTTCTGTGAGACCTTCGAGATACATGTTCCTGGCTGATCTAAATGTGCGAGCTATTTTTTTCTTAAGGGTTTCTAAAAGCTGTTTTAGCGTGTCGGGTTCTAAAACTTGCGCATCTATTCTAACGGAACTAAGCGCAATTGCTTCGGTAAGCATGTTTTCGGCCTGGGTCTGCAAAAAAGCCTCCTGTAAGTAAAATTCGTTAGCTAATGCCGCATCTCGAGCTGTCTGCATGTCGGTCAGTTTGGTCCGCATTTCTGTAATACACTCCTTCTGGTTGCGCACTTGGTTGTCTAGGCGTTCAAACTGCTGGGTTTGGAAATCGAGAGTTTTCTTGAACGCATCTCGGTCTCTGCGCGTCTTGTCGATATCCTTTAGGTATTGTCCTTCCCGTATCAATTGGCGTTTTAGGATACTGTTAACCTCATCTGCGCATTCTTGGGCTCGTCGTAACTGTTCTTGGACTTGTTCGGCTTCTTTCTGTTGGTCCTGATTCTTCTTGATGGTCTCCTGCAATTGAATCTTTGTTTCTGCGACCAACTCTTCGAGAGAGGCGTTGATATCTTCGTGTTCGTGGAGGGTGGTCTTCAGGGCTCGGATTTCTTCATGTGCGGCGTGTAGTAGTCGTTCTTTGGCTGCAACTTGCTCGAGGGCTGCATCTCTTTGCTGTACTAGAGTCTGTTCTGCCGAAAATTTTGCTTGGAGTTCTGCTAACTATGTCTGTAGCTGATGATTCTCAGTCTTTATGGCTTCGATTTCTTCCTGGAGGGGGGTGATGTCGGCTTCCAAGACGTCAACCTTATATTGGTATTCTGCCTTCACATTGTCCGTGGTTTCCTTAAACTGTGTTGGCAGCTGGTGTGATAAATGCATGAGGAACTGCCCCATGGAGGCTAGTTCCGAAAATACGTTGTGTGGTGGTGGTGGTTGACGAGGCTGAGAGGACGTATCGGTGAGTAGGTTCTGGGAGTTTGGCGGAGAGTAGTTAGGGGAGGAAGAGGAGGATGGTGTAGGTTCAGAACTGGGTTGGCGGGGTGGTTCCGATGGGAGGTCGGGGTTGACAGGTGGGGTGGGAAGAACAGTGTCAATCGTGGTTACCTTGGCAATGGTCTATTGTTCGGTTTCTGTATGATTGATGGCTGCGATGAGTTCATCCAGTGCTTTTGTAGCAGATTCCGGTTCGTCCTGTTGATGCTCGGATTCCTTTTCGGTGGACACTATTTCTGTCTCTGCTTGGTTTTGCTGGTCTTGTTGCTCCGTCGAAGTGTCGTTGTGTATAGAAGTGGCGGTGTCGTGGTATGTTTCTTCTTGTTTGTCCTCTTCGGTGTCTTGTTTCTTTCCGGCGGATCCTTGGACTTCGCTTTCTGAAGAGCTGATCCGGATTCGCTTAGTGCGGAAGAGTTGATTGATCTCTTCGTCGTCTTCTTCAGTTTCCTCGAGCGGTTGTGCTGATTCTTCGTGCCTAAGTGCTGGGCCTGTGGGTGGGGGTTGTGTGGTGAGGATGGTTGGGAAGAGGAATGAAATGATGTGGGGAAGGCGAGAGCGCGGAGAGGTGCCCTTTTGGAGTTGCTTTACTATAGCTACGGATTCCTTATGAATTCGTTGGAAGAAGTAAGAGGCAAAGTTCACGGGTTCGCGGGCGGCTAACTCCAAGGCGGAATAGAAGGGGCGAGAGATGCCGTATGTTCGTTTTTGCAGGTTGAGGATTGCTACGAGGAACTGTAGAGCGGATCGTTTGGGTTTCGGGCGGCAGAGAATGGCATATTCGTTTGAGGAGGAGCATGGGAAGAGTTCGGTCATGCGAGCGATAGGGATGCTAGGGCCATTTTCGCGGCCTTGCGGGGTGAGGCGGTAGGCTGCAGAGAAGGCTTGGAAGGTGATGACGGTTCTATATGGGAGGGAAGGGAAGACCCACTGTCGTTCGGTGATGGGGAATTGGGCGATGACGTGGATGATCTGCGCGGAGAAGGGATGGGCTTCCACTGAGTGCCATGGCAACTCAGCAAAGTTAGCCAACCCTCTACAACGCAGATATTCGCAGATATTCGCAGATACCATCACGGAAAGCAGCGTAGTTGGCTAGCGCTTCCATGGCGGTTACTGAGGTAGATGATGAGCACGGATGCAGAATGTACGAGGGTTCAAAATACTAGCATGCAACACAATAGCTTATTTTGGCGTCGTTGACAGAGTTTAAATAGAAACACTACGGTGGGGAGGGAAAGAAGGGGGTGGAATATCATTGTGCGGTGCGGGACTAGTACTGGTTTTTCATGCAGGTGTGCATACTCGAGTGACTGTTAAGAGGGCGGCTGGTTATATCAAGATCGTACAAAACGCGGCTATTTATAAAAACAAAAAAAGAAAAACAAGAAAAGTTTAAACAAAATGCGGTCCATCGTCGGAAATTTTAATGCGGGCTAGTGGTGTGATGATATGGCCGTAACTTCGACCCATTAATTACCTTCGGGAGTGGAGTTCCAGTCAACATAGTCAACTGAAAAGTTACCGGACCGACTTGTTCTGAAATCTTAAAGGGACCGAACCAGCGTAGTTTGAACTTTCCTGCTGTTCTATCGGATTTTGCGTTATAGAAAAGGACAAGCTGACCTACCGAAAACATTGGGGTCTTCAAATATCGATCATGTGTCTTGGCTTGCCTTAGTTGTACTTCGCGCATGGTTAAAAAGCTGAGCCATCGGTGCTCATCAAGTTCCCTGAGTGCGTCCATTCGTGCTGTCAGCGACTCTTCTGGTATCATTTTCTGGGTGATTGCTACACGCAGGCTTGGGATAACTATTTCCATGGGTGCTATTGCTTCTAAGCCATAAGCTAGTTTGAAAGGTGTCAAGCCTGTTGTTACCTTACATGTAGTTCGGTATGCCCATAATACGGCGGGTAGTAGTTGATCCCATCTTTCCGGTGCTTCCATGATCAATTTCCGGAGGATATTCAATAGTGATTTGTTTGTGCTTTCGGCCAGGCCATTGGCGCGAGGGTAATATGGAGAGCTGAATTTATGTGTCACCTGGAATGATTGGGTTAGTACCTTCATTACTTGATTTACGAAGTGAGTACCTTGATCTGTCACCAATTCGAGTGGTAAGCCAAATCGTGGGAAGACATCATTTAACACACATTTCGCTACTACAACTGCTGTAGCAGACCGTAAAGCCCAGGCTTCGGCCCATCTCGTTGCATAGTCTGTACAGGTTAGTATGTATCTGTTGTTACTGAAGACTGCGGGCGGTGTGATTGGACCGGTAAAATCTAGTCCCCACTTCTGAAATGGTTCGAGTGGCATAATAGGCTGCAAGGGAAAGAAGTGTCGTTGCAGTGGTTGTCCAGACCTTTGACAATTATCACAGTTTTTTATGAATTGGGCCACATCTCGGTACATAGTAGGCCACCAGAGACCTCCTTGCAGAATTTTCCGGTGAGTTAGATCTGTGGCAAAATGACCACCAGTAGGGGTTGAATGAGCCATCGTGATGACCGAGTTAATTTCGTGCGGATGGACACATCGAAGTAAGATTCCGGTGTGATCTACATAATATAGTTCTCCTGCCACTAGCCGGAATCGGCGGCTAAAGACTGCCAATTTCCTTCGAACTGCCTTGGTCGTCTCAGATGGAAAGCATCCTTCGGTGAGAAAAGTTAAAATTTGATCATAATATGTAGGTGTTGCTTGTAATTAGGCAGCCTCATCAGTCATTGGCTCAGAACTATAAATTGCTGGAGTCGTATCATCTATGCCTATCGGAGCTTCACTAGAACCGAGGGGAGATAAGAAATCTGCTAGGGCATGTGCATTTCCGGGTCGGTGAATGACTTCATAATCAAATTCCTGCAAGAGTAGCACCCATCGGGCTAATCGTCCGCCTAGATGTTGTTGTCTTACTAGATAGACAAGGGCAGCATGATCCACATGAAAGGTAAATTTCCGGCCTAATAAATAATGTCTGAACTTTTTGATGGAGTAAATTAATCCTAGACATTCTCTTTCAGTGGTAGAATAGTTCTTTTCTGCCGGTGCAAGCCTCCTGCTGGCGTAGTAGACAGGGCGAAACCACTTATGTGTTTGCTGTATCAGAATACTGCCTATCGCAATATCTGAGGTGTCGACAAAAACGTGGAACGGATTGTCCCAGTCCGGTGGTTGTAGGATTGATGCCTGCGTTAATAGATACTTGAGTCGATCAAATGTAGTTTGGCATTCTTGAGTCCATTCGAACTGTCGTGGAGTCTTGGTGATTAATCTATTCAGAGGTACAACCAGATGAGCGAGCCACCGTAAGTGTCTGCCGTGCCACCGTACTTGACCCATAAAACGCATTACTTCTTTTGGAGTGGCGGGTACTGGGGCTTCTAAAATTGCCGAAATCTTGTCTGGGTCTACTCGGATACCTTGAGCAGATACAATATGACCAAGTAGTTTGCCACATGAAACGGCAAACATAGATTTACTTGGGTTGAGGCAGAGTCTGTATTCTCGACACTTTTGGAAACAGCATCGTAGATGAAGCAAATGTGCCATCATTTCTCCGAAAATTGAGAAATCATCGAGATAGACTTGCATAAACAAATTGAGATATGGAGAGAAAATCTCCTGCATATATCGCTGAAAGGTGCTTGGTGCATTTCTCAATCCAAACCACATTACCGTACAAGCAAAGACACCCCAATTGGTAATGAAGGCGGTTTTTGGGATATCTGCTTCAGCCATTCTAACCTGATTGTAACCGCTGTATCCGTCTAAGAATGAATACATTTCGTGGCCTGCTACCCTATCAAGCATGGTATCCAAAAAGGGGATCGGGAAAGGATCTGGTACTGTTGCTGCGTTCAATTTTCGGTAGTCTACACAGATTCGTAGTTGCTTATTTTTCTTTGGCACAATCACAATTGGTGAAATCCATTCAGCATGTTCTACTGGTACGATGAATCCAACCTTTAATAATCTGTCAAGTTCGGCTTTTACCTGAGATGCATAATTGGGATTCATCCGATAGCTATGCTGCCTATTTGGTTTAGCTTCAGGTTTCAGCATGACTCTATGCTGATATATGCGCGGATCTAATCCTTTCATATCTTTGTAATCCCAGGCAAAGACATCTGAGAATTCGTGAAGTAGTCGAATCAGATCAGCTTTAAATGATTCTGGTAAGTTTTGCCTTATCTTTACAGGTCGTGGATGATCTTCGTCTCCTAGATTGTACGAGGTCAACTGGTCTTCAGAGACATAAAACTGTTGCGGTTTCTCTATGTCATCTGTCGTCCGAAATAGTGAATGTAATTCATTGTCATGTGTCGGCACTCTTTCTTCCCGCTTGGTCTCTTGGGTGATTGGTGTAACTGTACATACTGAAGTACTCCAGTTATCTATTACGGACTGTAAATCAACAGTCCCTAAGGTCATTAAGTCAGCGTTACTCTTCAGAAATTCCTCTTCTTCATCATCTGATAGTCCATCTAACATGTGGACAGGTTCTGCAAAATATGGTCTGGCGTGTAGTTCGCAAGGTTGGATAGCATCTAATTTTACTACATATCTACGGCTGGCATCTTTGAACGTAAGTTCTTGTGCAGACCAGTCTTGTATTACCTTCGCATGCTTCAGCCAAGGTCGGCCAAAAAGAAGGTTGTAATCCAAAGTGGATTCCGGCAAATCTAGTATGACAAAATTCATTTTGAAGGTCGTACCTTGTAAAGTAATGGGTATATTTCGCACAAGTCCTACAGGGTGGACTCTAGATTGGTCCGCCATTCTGACAAAACATTGAACTGGTTCAATGTCGGTCCACCCTAGCCTATTGCATAAGGCTGTAGTTGCAATGTTGACACCAGAGCCTCCATCAATCAATACGTGCGTAATCTTATGATTCTTATACCATACTGTGATCAAGGGGACTGAATGATCAACCGTAGAATCAGGTTCTGGTTGAACTGCTGCTGTCGCCGGAATACAAGAAGATACCGGACTGAACTGTTGCTGGAATTGTCGTCGAACGCCAGGTACTAACGCTAGTAGTTGGCCGAGAGGTAGAGTGATAGATGCCTTGGATAAAATTTCCTAGGCCTGCTGAGATTGGTTATTCTGCTCCTTTGAACTTGAGGTCTCTGCTGACGAGGTCTGAGTCACCGGAATGGGTTCTGGGAACACTGGTGGTTCTGTGGCAGTCCAGTGACTAGCCTTGTTATACATCGTATGTTGTTCTCGTATCCCCGGTTCAAATACTTCTGCTGCTGGTTGCAGTTGTTTACCTGATCGGGTATGGACTATAGCAGTTTGCGTTTCCACCGGTGTAATTTGTACCATGTTGGCCATTGGGTTTTGCCGCTCCTTCTTCCTTTGATCATACTCAGCTGCGTCTTTGCAATATCTTCTAATGTGTCCGAATTCACCACAAAAATGACAGCGTGGCGGTGGTAAATTGGGATTTTCCGGTGGTGGTTCGTTCTGCCAGCGGTTTGCATTATAGTTATTGTTCCTCTGTCCTCGGTAGTTTCGATATCCCTGTGGTTGATTGTTTCTCAGTTGCGGAGGTACATAGTGATTCGCTGCCTGTCCATGTTCTTGAATAACAGCATTGACTATTGCTGTTCCCTGTATTCTGGCATTGTAGACACAATTTCCGGTGGAGTGTCCGGCAGTGTTGCAGATAGCGCAGAATGTTTGATTTAGCGCACAGTTAGCACTAGTATGACCTGAATTTTTGCATGTGATACAGTACACTTATCTAGTTATATCTTCAGTCATAGTTTTGTTCGCTTTTAACCACTCTAGATCTTCTGTAAATCCACCGACTTTGGATTCCAGTTGCAAAGCCATGGTGATGACTGCATCCAATGTCATTGCTCCAACACATCTGATAATCATGATTTGCTTCAATTGCGGGTTTAAGCCATTGATAAACCACTGAGTGATGACGTCATCTGGTAAGTTGGCGTTGGCCTGTGGTATCTGTCGCAAGTGTGTTCTAAAAAGTGTAGCATATTCTTGGACAGTCTGATTCGCCTTCTGTCGGTTGTTCTGTAAATACTCAAAGATTTCGGCGGGATTCTTCTTTAGCCTAAATCGTTGCAAGAAAGCATCTCGCACTGCATCATAGGTACCGAAATGATTAATGTCGTATTCCGTAAGCCATCTAGCCGCTTCATTGACCAAAGTAGATTGAAAAACAATGGCTTTGTATGCCTGATCCGGTGGATGGTTGAGGACTGCATAACTGATCTCGAAAGTGCGTACGTGAGCATCTGGGTCATCTCCGGGGAATCCACCAAATTTCGTGTATGTTACTCCTGTTGGAGGCGGCCTTGGTTGACCTAACTGTTGTTGTTGTTGTTGTTCGTTCATCGTGGGTGTCTCCGGTCCTTCTTCTGTATCTTGAGGTTGATTAGTTGAACTATCAGAATCTGGTTCGCCGGATGGCGTGCCTTCCGGTGTACTGTTTTTGCGTAGTATACTTCGGACCTCAGCTTCGAATAGGTCTCCTTCTTTCTGGATGTCCAATATCCGAAATCTTTCTTCCAAGCACGCGGGTCGGGCTGAGGACTCCGTGAAAAATGCTAATCCTTGGCCGCCAGTTGGTGTTTCTATCACCGGAATATCACCAGAATGAACTGACAGTGTACCAGACTTTAGTATTTTTCCGCTTTTACCGATTTCTATTCCTAGAGTTTGTCTAATCGTGGATAACTCTGAATCTTTATCCAAGATTGTTAAACTAGTTTCCAACGGCGTCTTGGTAGATTCAGGAATTGCTATATTTTGGTTAGGCTGGGTCGAAGTGACACCAGCATGTACCAAAGGCGTTGATCATTCCACCGGAATATGACCGGAATTAATTCTAGCGTCCTTAACTTGCTCGACCACTGAGTCAGGTCGCGTTATACCTTCTTTTCCTGGGGTTGTCTTTAGTACTTTTCGTGTTCCAGTCGTATGGTTCCTAGGATACGTTTCGCCAGACTGAGTAACCGGCATGTATCATTGCTTTAGTAGTACTATCTGAGCAGTTGGCAACAATATGGTTCTGTTGCTACCGTCAGTCAATCGAACGATAAACGTAGTGTTGATTCTGAACAAACAGCCAGCACGCTACTACTACTGTTCACAGATAATTGGCAACCTGATGCCACCTTCCCACAGACGGCGCCAAATGTTAGACTGATACTTGTTTATGGGTTTAAGCGTTACTCTACTTCCGATTCAGATACTTCACATTCAATCGGTTCCAAATACTTCTAACCGCAATCCCTCTCTTAGCCACATGGGTTCTTTGGACTGGTAGGGGTCTGTTAGACAGAGGCCCTGTACTATTTTCCCAATTTAACACACAGTCTTACGGTCATTCCGTCCTTAGCTCAGTATCCGTCCCTGAACAACGGAAGACTGTTCAGTGTATTGGAATTAGAACTTCAGGACTGAGATTAGCAGTCTGGTTACGTATTCTACGCGCAAAAGATACTTAAATAACAAAATCACCTAATTCGTACTTCTTCAAGGTAGATAGGTGTGCCAACTGGACCTTATGCCTTAAAGTCACGCGGATTCGAACAGTTAATCTCCTCGTAATAACCAACTAACCATAAACCAACACTGTTTTATTCACATTCAGACCGTTACAGCTACTAATCTTCCCGTTGTTGGGGTAAACAGCAAATACAAGGTGCAGTAACGAATTCAGCCGCTTACAAAGACTTTACAGACAATTAGTTCGAGATCACTTCTTCGCGCTACTTACTTCACAGAAGAACTAACAAATAACCATACCACACTTGTTCACACTCAGAATCATACTCAACCATCACCGAACAGATTCGCCACACAATACAGCTGATTCGTCATTCCGTATTGTTGCAGAGCCAAAGAGCGCACAAAGCAGAGAAAAAGACGGACCCCAAAATTTTTCCGATTTGGACCAGATATTTTTGTAACATATTCATTTCTGTAATCTATTTCCCTTGTAAAGGCACTAGAGGAGTCCTCTAGATGCATTCCCATGGAAGAATAGAAGCTTATCCATGTAAAATAGTAGGAAATTAGCTCTTAGGGAATAAAGTGCCGGTCACTTGTGTGAAAGGACCATTTTTAGGGCACTGGTATATAAGTCAAAGGTGACTCTTTGTAAAGGACTTTTTGCCATTGTGAGAAGAGAGAGCAGAGAAATTCGAATTTGTGTCTTCTTCCCTCTTCATCTTCTTCTTCGTGAGCTTGTATGCATGTGTATTGCTTGGAAAGAGTGCTTGTGAGTGTGATGTATCCTTGAGAGTGTTTCTTTGCTGTAGGAGAGGTGTGTGCGAGGTGTAGGAAGTGCTGAAGTGTAGGAAAGTATTCCCGCGACTCAGTATTTCTGTCATAACTTGAAGTAGGAGTGTCGGAATTGCGTGAAACCACTGCCATTGGATGCGTCTTCTCGAGAGCTTCGAAACGCATATGCTATTCGCTATGTTTGAAGCTCGGAGCTAGGAGAAAAGTCCAAAATACCGACGGCTGCTGCACCAAGTATCGTTTCGCCTTGACCTACAGTTGAAGCTTGTTAGGATAAGTGTTTTTCTCATTTTCACTTTTGAGTAATACTTTTGCATTGACCATTACGCATTTGCATGTCTTCATACACTCGGCTAGGTTAGTATACTCTTCGGATTGATAAATTAAAAGCGTGTATCCCCACTATATGCACTTGTGAGGGGATTGAGGTATAGTCTCCTTCTCCGCAAGTCCCTAAGTTGAAGCTTAGGACAACACACTTTTTGGCGCCGTTGCCGGGGAGTGACGAATCAAACCGAGGCATTCGCGTGATGGTAAGTAGCTTTTTTTGCTTTGAAGAACTTGGAGGAGCGGAAATCTTCTCTTCTTTGGTAAGTCATTTTCAACCGCACTTGCTACTTCTCATTCTTGGAGTGTGTGTAGTAAGTTGATAGATTAGGGGAGTGAGTAGAAGAAGTAGAATAGGAGGGAGTGGAGAGTAGAGTAGATTTTAGGTTTGTTCAAGAATTTCCATTTTTCTGCAAGTTAGGAATTCCCAAGTATAAAAGCCAAAAAATTTTTCATTTTCAAGTTACTTGTTGAACAAGTATCGTGGAGAGCTGCATCGAGTGTCGTGTGAGCCCAGCGGTCGTTTCGAGGAAGAGCAAGCAAAAAGGGAGAGTTCAGTGCAAGAGAGTTGGACCAAGAGATTATGGGAGCTTCCAAGGTAAACTAAACCACCTCCTTGCTCAAAAATTTCAGCATTTCAACCTAGGAGAAAGAAAAAACGACCTGCGCTGAGTGTCGTTTGGGCATTCAGGGGGTTAAAAGTAGTTTGTTGATTGAAACAGTGGGTAGGGATAAGAGAGAGAACCTAGGAGAGAAAGGGGGAAACATCCAAACCTCAAAAACCAACACAAAAATTTGAAAAAGGGTCAAGTATCGCTTTGCTCCTGCGGTCGAGTATCGTTTTACTCCTGCGGTTGAGTATCGCGATATTTCCCAGCGGTCGTCGATCGTTTTGTGAGGTATCGTAGATCGTTTCAGATAGAGATCGTAGGTCGTTTCCAGACAGAGATCGTCGATCGTTTCGCTAGAGATCGTTTTGATCAAAGGTCGTCGGTCGTGTATCGTTTTTCAAGTATCCTCATCCAGAGATCGCGACACTTGTCAAAGGTCGGTATCGTTTCAGATAGGTATCGTCGATCGTTTCTAGTGAAAGTCGTAGATCGTTTACATTAGAGTATCGTGTATCGTCTAGTGAGAGATCGTGTATCGTTTCAGCCGAAGTGTGGCCGATCGTTTCTCTCAGAGATCGTCGGTCGTGTATCGCTTTGTGCCAGAGGTCGTTTTGCTAAAGATCGTTTGGTCAAAGATCGTTTTCTAGCGATCGTTTTGATCAAGTATCGTTAGACCCAAGTGTCGATTTCCAGCGATCGTTTTGATGAGGTATCGTTTGTGAGCGGTCGTTTTGGGTCAGAGATCGTAGATCGTTTTGTTGAGAGATCGTGTATCGTTTTTAGTCAGAGATCGCCTGGGAAAGATCGTTTTTCAGCGATCGTTTCTCTGAAAGGTCGTTTTCCAGCGATCGTTTTACCCAAGTGTCGTCTGTCAGCGATCGTTTTTTTTTTAGAGGTCGTGAGAGTCAAGTATCGTGACTTGAAATTTTCTTTCAGTCACATTCCAGCCTAAGTTTTCCTAGACTTCTGAGCCATAACTTAGAACTCTAGAGACTAAAGGTGGACAAGATTTGATTAGAGCTCTTAAGTGAATGAACTTGAGATCAGGAAGAACCCTAGGAAGCCGAAGAAGTGTAATTTCTTCCGTAGGGAGTGTTGCCGAACCAAGTAACCGATCACACTATTCTGAGACCTCCAGTGAGTCAGAAGGAGAAATCCCCATGGCTTCCGAGGATATGCAAAACACTGTGCCCATGATTGGCCAGATGTCCATCATTGAGGGCGAATACAGAACTTCCTTAGAATATGTGAGCACTAACCACAATGAGATTCCTATCTATTTAGATGGTCTAAACAGATCAGTGGCCAGATTGAGGAAGGCTTCAGAGGCCTACATAGTGCCAAGACCAGCAGTCAAGTACATAGGAGGACTGTACATGGATAAACGAGACATTCAATACATGGTCACTGAACACCCGGAAATCATTAATGAGCGTGGTGAGGAAAACGACACTTCAAGTTTAAATGGACATGGAACTGAAGAACAAGTAACAACTCCTAGAGGGAGATCGACAATTACTAAGCTTTGGAGAGGAGACTTAGTTCCTCAGGATGACACTCTAATAGATGTGTATTTGATCAATGGGATGGAGCACCTGCTCAGGACCCATTCCTCTATTTGGGACGCTGCTCCTAATCCAGTTACCATCTATGAGTTACAAGATCCTGAATTCCCCACCATCATTACATATTTGGACAAAGACCACAGAAGATATTGGCCAGTCACTGAATTAGAGAGAGCTGAGCTGAAATATCAGAACATTCCAGTGTTCCCCCCAAGGGACCAAGCAACCACTTCACTAAACCCACATGCAACTTCTCAATATGACTCAAGTCAACATTCGGGACAAACACAACAAACTCAACAAACCCAGATCCCTATCAGACCTCATGTGCAATTTGCAATACCTGCCACTAATCCTAATTACCGGCCACAACCAGCTATGGACCCAAGACAAGGAGTTCGTGCTCCAGTCAGACCACAGGTAGTACGAGGACCAGGCATACCAATAGGAAGACCAAATTACCCTGTAATGCCGAGACAACCTGAAGTAGGAAGGAGACTAAGACCGATTCAAGTGGCCAAATGCATGAGAAATCATTATGATGGCTCGAGTGAACCCTATAATCATATAGCAGAATTTAAACAAGTAGTTAGAGCCGAGCAGGTAGATGACTTCATGATTCAATATGAATCCTTTGGCCTCACCTTGTCAGACACAGCCCTGGCCTGGTTTCAGCCATTGGATCCAAATACCTTTCAGAACATGGATCAAGTGTATCAAGAAATGATTGAAGAATTTACCAAGTCTGGAATCAAGAACAATTCTTCGTCATTAATCCACAGCTTCAAGCAAGCTCCAACTGAGTCAGTTAGATTGGCTGCCAGGAGATTCAAGCAGTATGTGGATAGATGCCCCGTAGAGGAGAGACCAACACAAAACAAGATGGTATCATTGTTCTTAGAAGGACTATTGAACGGAACCTTGAGGTCATTAGTGTACGTGAAGAGAGTTCAAACTCTGCAAGAGTGTATGAAGGAATGTATAGACCTAGAGGATAACCTTGCAGGAGACTTGAAAATACCCCAAGGAAGTGTGAAAAGTGAAGAGTCATCAAATAGCACATCGAACCCTAAAAACAACATTGAGGAAATTGCCGACTTGCTAGCAAAAAAACTGAATATGCAAGGACAGAGGAATTATCCTACCAATCCTATGAGAACGCCTATGCTTAGAAGATGTATGCAGTGCGGAGGGGATCATCCTTCTCACTTGTGTACTAGGGGAGTAGTCCCACCACCTGCCTATGCTCCTCATAGACCCTCTGTCCCAGGACCACTGCAGTATTGCAGCATAGAGCAGAGATACACAAATCATAGCACGGAGAACTGCCCTTACAATAGGCAAACCAGACCCACCCAGCCTTATGTGAGACCATATGGATATCCGCAGAACCAGCAAGGAGGAGAAGCCTTCAGATATCCATCATATCAGCCGCAGGCACCAATACCACGACCATACGCCTACCAGGGATATACACAGCCTCAACCAGTGCTAGGACAACAACCGCCCCACCCTCAGAACGTTGTCCCAGTTAAGATAGCACAGCCAGAGGAAAACTTAGAAAGGGCCATAGTGCCGGCAACGACTTTGACCAGCAGCGAACCATATGACTCATTTTACGAACCTAGTCAAGGAGCATACCCAGGTTATGAAAGCTCAACAATGGAATATGGGCAACAATACGACCCATATGCTTATGGCATGGAGACGCCGGAGAGTTCATATAACTACGAGCAAGATTATGTACCATTAATGTACACAGCTCCTAGAGCAACCATGCCACCTCGACCAATGAATAGACCACCTATACCTAGAGGACCATGCTACAGATGTGGAGGTGACCACTATATCAGAGAATGTACATTACCGAACCCACCACCACCACAACGAATTTGGGAAGGATACTGTAGCGATTGTGGAAAGGAACACCTTTTCAGAGATTGTCCTAAGAACCCAAACAAAGTCACATCTAACGTACAGATTAACGTGATAGAGGTAATTGAATCGTCAGGGAGTGATAAAGAGTACACTATACCATTAAAAGCCATAACAAGAGCAAAGGCTAGAGAAAACCCCGATAAAACCGAAGAAAGTAACCAAAGTGACAAAGAGGGAAATACACCCATCCCTCACAGAGTAGAAGACTCAGAAGAACCAGAAAAAAGTATCACCAGTAAACGATCCCAAAGATGGAAGCAAAGGAGAGACAGGATAAAAGAAAAGAAATTGTTGCAAAAGAAGGAAAATGAAAAGAGTAAACACAATTCAACAGAAGAAGCACGAGAAGAAGCACGAGTGGAAGAAGAAAATAAAATGGAGGAAGAAAAGAAGGAGGTAGGATCGGTATTAGCAGACACAATGCCTGAAGATTTAGCGATGTGGATTCAGGCATACAAAGCAAGAATAAAAGCAGGACCTACCATAGAACAACATGAGAGAGAGTATCCGAGAGGCGACTTAGAGAAAGAAAGATTGGAAATCTGCAAAAAATTAATAGAAGTTGCCCAACAAACATTAGAAAAACCCACATCACCATTACCAAACAACCGAATTTGCGAAGAAAGATTCCAAGAGTGTCTAAATAATCAGGAAAAGCCTAACGTAAATAGACCTCTGGATAATGAAATTGGTGTTGAAAGAAAGGAAGGATCCATAGTCCCTGAAACAGAAGGAGACTGGACTAAGGATTTATGGGCGAGAGTTCAAGAGGACAAGTGGAAAAAAGTAGAAGGAATGGAACCGCCCTTTGAAGAACTGAAAGCAGAAAACGAAATGGAAGATTCAATACCTGAACTTAATTCAGAAGAAACTTTTCCAATGGATGCAAGTGACAAAGAAGCCAAAGACGATGTAAAGGAGCTACCTAATTACACCGGGGAATACGAGCACAACTCAGAATTGTATCGCATTCCATCAATACAAAGACGGGAAACGAATCAATCAGTTCAAACATCGGAAATCATACAACGCCTTAGGGAAGTGAAAATCCCATGTACCTTAACATTCGAAGAACTGTTAAAGGTAAAACCACATCTAAAGGAAAAATTGATCAATCAGTGGGAAGTCAAGGAGGCAAAGAAGGAGGTAGATGACGAAGTGAAAACGGTGAGAGTTCCAGTGGATAAAGTAGGAGACTTTAGTGAAGGAGATGAAGGAAATACATGTCTACCAATCACTTACAAGGGTTACACAACCAAAGCCATATTAGATTCAGGAGCTGGTGTAGGCATTGCTACCAAAGAAATTTGGGAGAAATGGGGAAAACCAGCATTGAGACCAACACGTATGAAAATTCAGATGGCCGATGGACATACAGAAAGACCCTTAGGATTGTTGGAACGAGTAGTCTTCACTACGTGCGGAGTGGAATTCGAGCATACCTTAGCAATTTGTCACTTTGAAAGGCCGAGCAACTATGAGATGATCTTGGGAAGGCCATTCATGAGACAGCTAAAGGTAGTACAAGATTGGGGAAAGGATGCAGTGTACCTACAACACGCAGGAGTCACCACTAGGATCAACCTACATACGTACACATATCAGGATGTACCACCTCTGCAATGGAATCAAATCCATAAAGAGGAAGACGATCAATCGATTCATAGTGCAGGTTCTAGTGACCAATCCTGGATGAACGAGGACACTCATCTATGGATATGCCAAGCGGCAAAAAAGGAAGAAGAGAGAAGAAAAAGTTGGCAGCAGAAACAAGGTGTAGTGAGATCGGTACAAGATCCAGCTTATATGCCACAAGTATTTCCAGACGAGGAGTTCGAACCTCACGGTTGGATGGAAATCTTAGCCACCCTCGATGTGTGTGTAAACGAAGAGGTGGTAACTATGAACGAATGTATTGACGAGGAGGGTTATGACATTAGTCTGTATATGGTAGTCCTTCAGGAGGCAGAAGAAGGAGAAGTATTTGAGCAAAACTGGAAGGAGGACTACGAGAGCATTGAAATGGAACAAGAACCCATGGATTTAGGGATTAGTACCACCAACATAGATATCACTGCCAATGAAAAACATAATGAATACACACCAAAAGAAGAATTAGAAGTTGAAAGGGAGATAGAAGATGAAGATAATAAGCTTCAAGACCAATTTGAGGTACCAGCTCATTTCAAAAAATATGAAGTGGAAGAGAGGAAAATTGCTATTCAAATGCCTAAAAGAGAAGCACAACCGGGAATAGCATATGATAATAAAGAGCAGACCAAGAAAATAGTGGTAACCATGGAAGGAGGAGAGGAACGATGTACTTTCATAGGACAGGATGTCTCAGAGGAAGAGGAGCAAGAGCTAATTCGACTCATAAGAGAATACCGGGATGTCTTTGCTTGGACTTATAAGGATTTAAAAGGAGTAGATCCATCTATATGTGCGCATAGAATCCCCATGACTTCCGAGGCCAAACCTTCCAAACAGAGACCTTATACTTATAATGATGTATATTCAGCCAAGATAAAAGAAGAAATAGATAAGTTGTTAGACGCTGGATTCATCTACGAAATTGAGCACACAGAATGGGTATCACCCTTGGTAGTTGTACCAAAGAAAAATGGGAAGTTAAGAGTGTGCATCAATTTGAAAAGAGTGAACTCCGCCACCATAAGGGATAGCTATCCCTTGCCGATCACTGACCATCTCTTGGAAAGAGTAGCAGGGAAGGAAGTTTATAGTTTTTTGGATGGCTTTTCAGGGTATAATCAGGTAGCCATTGCTCCTGAGGACCAACATAAGACTGCATTTGCAACTGAATGGGGAGTATACGCCTTTAGAGTCATGCCTTTTGGTTTAACGAATGCCCCAGCTACATTCCAAAGACTGATGTGTCATGTGTTCAAGGAATTTTTGAGAAAGAGCATGGAGGTATACGTGGATGATCTGTGTACATATTCAGCTATACGATCAGAGCACATCCCTGAACTAGAAAAGATTTTTGCCAAATGTCGACAATATCGAGTATGCCTCAATCCAGAAAAATGTGTCTTCATGGTGCGACAAGGGAAAATCTTAGGACATATTGTTTCTAAGAATGGAATTTCCACGGATGAAGACAAAATCAAAGTCATTTTGGATTTACCGAGACCGAAAACTGCTAAAGAAGTTCAAGCATTTATGGGACATTGTGGTTACTATCGAAGATTCATACATATGTATGCCATAATTGCTAGACCTCTTTATGCATTGTTAACTCAATTCAATTGGACCGAAGAATGCGAAAAAGCTTTTAATGAGTTGAAGAATCGATTGAGTTCAGCACCCATTCTTCGAGTCCCTAATTGGAATAAACCGTTTCATATTCATGTTGATGCTTCCAAGTTTGCCATTGGTTGCATCTTAGCTCAACCAGCGGATACAGGTAAATTAGACCACCCGATAGCCTATGCCAGTAGACAGTTAAATCAAGCTGAACGCAATTATACTACTACGGAGAGAGAAGGCCTAGGAATGGTTTATGCCGTCAAGAAGTTTAGACATTACTTATTGGCAAACAAATTCAAATTTTTCATTGATCATCAAGCTCTACTGTACTTAGTCAACAAGCCTTGCAATACAGGACGTCTAGTACGATGGTTTTTATTGCTAATGGAATTTGATTTTGAAGTAATAGTCAAGAAAGGAAACACACACATAAGGGCAGATCATTTATCTCGCATGACCCATGGAGAACCACCTATAGGAGTCCCTGATGATCTGCCGGACACTTATCTCTTTAACCTGGAAGTATGTCCTCAGTGGGCAGAAAAGTTGATCCCGATACTCACACATGGACCTAAAGATGGGATCACGCCAAACCGAAAGCAAGATCTATGGAAGACTAAAAACCTTCACATTATTGCTGGAAGTTTGTACCACCAGGATTCAAGCGGACTGTTGATGAGATGTGTGGAAGAAGGTGAACAAGAAATGTGGCTTCAAAAAGCACACATAAACCAATGGAACACTCATTTGAATGCAAATGGAACATGGCAAACACTCAAGAGATTCGGCATATATTGGCCAACCATGCAACGAGATACACATCATTATGTGTCAACCTGTCAAACCTGTCAAGAACAAATCCCAGGAGAGAACTCTACATTATGCTATTCTACAATAGCACCTAGGTGGAGCATGCCTTTAGTAAAGTTCTTGAAAACTCGAGAGTACCCTGACGGAGCTACCCTAGCAAGAAAACGTGCTCTTGAAGAACAGAGCAAAGATTACGTCATCCTAGGAAAACAACTCTTTAAACGCGGAAAGGATAACCAACTAAGATTGTGCATTCATGAGAATGAATATCTCTCTGTATTAGAAATGGCACACGCAGGAGCTGCGGGAGGACATTTCTCAGCAGATAGAACGGTCAAGATGATTCTCTTTGCAGGCCTATGGTGGCCAACTCTACATATGGACGCAGAGACATACGTGAGAAGCTGTGAAACATGTCAGAGAGCAAAATATCCTATTAGAAGAGATGACATGCCTTTAAGACCCATGGTTTGTGCGAGAGCATTTACCAAATGGGGAATTGACTTCATAGGACCTATCAATCCACCTGCGAAAGGATCACATGCGGAATACATCATAGTAGCCACTGATTACTTGACTAAGTGGGTAGAAGCAAAAGCCACTAGAAAGAATGATGCTCAAACTACAGCAAAATTTCTCTTTGAGCACATATTCACACGCTTTGGACTACCGATCGAGATAGTGAGTGATCGAGGAACTCATTTCTTAAACGAAGTCATTGAATCGCTAATGAATGAATTCTTAGTGATTCATAAAAAGTCAGCCCCATACCACCCTCAAGCTAATGGGCAGGCTGAGAGTTCCAACAAAGTACTTTGTACGGTATTGACAAAGATTGTCAATAATGGAAGGTCAGACTGGGACAAACAATTGCATCACGCAATTTGGGCCTTCCGAGTGGCTTATAAAACGGCTATTGGAACTACACCTTTCAATTTAGTGTATGGGCAAAATGCAATTTTGCCAATTGACTTCTTAGTGCCTACATTAAAAGTAGCCCAACAGTATGAGTGGAACGGTCATGAATTGTCTCAGCAATTAGATCAAATAGAAAAGCTGCATGAGACTAGATTGCAAGCAGTAGCAGGCATCTATGCCGCTAAACGGAGACAAAAGGCTTATTATGATGCACATATAAAAGACAAGGGACTGAAAGAAGGCGATTTAGTCCTAGTATACACACTCAAACAGCATGCAAAGAAACTACAGAAACGTGGATATGGACCTATGATCATAAATCGAATCTCCACTAGTGGTGCAGTCAATCTCGCCACACTAGACGGAGACATTCTTCCCAACTACATCAGTGGTTGCAGAGTGAAAAGATTTATGGAGCCTCTAACGGATCAAATGTTAGCACGACTCTTAGGAGCTCAGAGTAGAAAAAAAGAAGAAGAACGCATACGCGAAGAAGCGAGGCAAGAAGCCCTAGAACGTATCAGAAAACGGAAAGAGTGGATGAGAGAAAGAGACGAGAGATATCGAGTAGGAGAAGAACTCATCCCTATGGCTAATTTTAGAGCCACAGAGAACTCTGGACAACAAAGAAGACAGCCTTATTTGAATCTGGGAGCAGGACGAAAAGAGTACCACTTAGTGGATGCTCTTATAGACACAGGAGCGGCAATAAGTTGCATTAGATTCTCTTTGTCTCAGAGACTTAAAGAGGAGTTACGCCCATCGAAGGCACAGCTAATTGGAATAGGAGGAAAAGTTACTCAATGTATAGGTGAGATCACTCTACCTTTACATATGGGGAACAACACAATGGAGCAGAGACTTTTAGTATGTCAGGACCAAGATCTGCTTGAAGATGTGGTGCTAGGCCAAGATTGGATATATGAATATGAGGTAACCATTCAATTGGCTCTAGGATACATCTCGGCCAGAATAGGACCTCGAGAGGTATATAGTTTGCTAGACGAACGACCACCCAAAGCTGCTATTATAGAACCAGAAGTTCATCTTAATGAACAAAGTCATGATTGTAAGTTCACTAGCAATATAGGAACCCCATCGTCAAGTACTTCATGTGAAAATACTGTGAGTCCTGTGTGCACTCCATCCTTGAGTTTAGAAAGTCACAAGAGTGCACAAGAACATGAAATCAAGCACAGAGAACCACAAAGTCCAAGACAAAATATTCCTCTGCAAAACGTGAAGTCTACAACCGTGAAAGTATACCCCATTCCACACTCTACACTAGCTTGGATAAGAAAGGATCAAAAGAAGGCATATCTACAGCAACAGAAACGTCTTCGACAGCACCATGAGCACTTGCATAAGAAGACAAAGAATTTCGGACACTTTCAGCAACCACGACTCAAGAGCATCTGGATCCCAAAGAAGCTGATAACTGCACAACCTGATCGAACCAAAATTTGGATCCCAAAGTCATGTACCCAAAGGACGACCATTACAAACAAGGAACATCCTCCGAAGAGATATCATACTCAACAAGGTCAACAGACACATCAGACGAGGGAAAGGACATATTGGAGGAAGAAGGAATCTCCAAATGCAATACAAACCGACTTGAGATTCCCAAAACAGAATCAGAAGACATGCAACCGAAAACGAACAGCATTCGTCAAGAAGGTGGAAAATACAGTACGTCGCACCCAAGTGAAGCAGATATGGATGCCGAAAGACAAGACAAGCTGCATACATCGGGCAACTACTTCCAATTGCACACATGAGGAGCTGCCAAGACCCAAAGTATGCATGATAGGGCCACATTACAGGGCCAAGCATTCGGCACGTCCTTCTTCTATTTTTGGATAGTCACGCACATTTTCCCTTTGGAAATAGGAGAGCACTTGTACATACTTAAAATATTACTCCAATAACATTTCACTAACCGCTTCGGCTATGTACTAACTTTTATGTTTTCTTTCAGCAAAAAAATATATAAAAACACATGAAAAATTCAGGTATTACCTTTCTCACACCCACGGGAAAGGGACGACACCATGCACTCGGAGCAACATCGAATTAATAATCAACATATGGAGGAGGATTTATGGAAAACATATGGATACTAATACATCCTCTATATTGAGTGCAGATGACATCTTCTGACTCAGAAGCTACACAGCAGGAAGAGGAGCTACTTCTTCCATTGGGATCAATAACCAAGGTCAGAGGACATTGGTTTCGAGATGACCAACCTATCTCGGAACTCTTATTCATGGCAACTATCAAGATCATGGACAGGGACCACTGTTTCCCTATTATGTCACAAGATTTCAAGACCATCATACAAGGGTTACCACATATCGAAGAAGTCTGGACTCAAGCTGGCATTGAAGCATTTTTGAAGATACCTATATGTGTACCCGACTTCCAAAGATGTACACAAGTAATGAATACTATGCAGCCGGCTGCTACAAAGATTTCGGTTCCAGAAGCAAAGGTTTTGGACAAGGTGGGCAAATGGAAGACCATTCAATTCACTCATGAATTGATCAATAAGGCCTTTGGATGGAATCAGGAAGGAATTACTAATGTCAAGGACGAATGCCACGACCCCAAGAAAAGATCATTCCTGGAGATTAACAGAGTGGATATTGAGGATGCAGTACGTTTGGTACACCAACATTTTTGTTTTCCTGGCATGAACAGATACACTGCACCCCAGAAAATTGTAGTACAACTCCTATCGCATGCCATGAGACAGATAGGAAACAAAGTGAATCTCACAGGCTACGTACAAGAGCGACTGTTTGAAGCTCAGAAGAAATGGGGGCAAAAGAAGTTCCTGAACGGTGGTTCAGCTTTGACCTTATTGATATATGAAGCCCTAGACATGAGACACTGCATAAGAGAGATGCCAACAGCAGAAGGGCTAGCAAGGTATGCAAAATCCGCTTCTGTCCCTAAGAAAAAGAAAGCAGCAATTGTAGTGGAAGAGGCCGGAACGAGCACACAGAAGCCCATGAGGGGTACAAAACGCTTGCGAGAAGAAGAAGCCCAAGCAACACCGCAGTCCAAGAGAACACATCTCTTGCCTAAGGTCACGACGGCTCAAATGCCGATTTCAAAAAGAGACTTGTCTGCTGCCCTCGAGCAAACACACCAATATATGCAAGGGCAGGTAAATCTAAATGTCCAAGGACATCAGTATAGACAAGCGAGTCAAAGTCAGCAAAAACAGAGTACAGAAACACCTCCAAAGCAACCTGGAAGATACCAAGAATTGGGTATTGATGACTCAAGTACTAATACGGAATCCAGTCCTGAGAAAGACACGCTAGATACTGATATCAGGACAGAAACCTATGAAGAGGAAGGACCGGAACTCAATCAAATGGAAGTAACACCGGACAGCCAGAAGGAAAAAGAAAAGAAGGATGATGCTCAGGAACAGGAGCATGTCATTCAATTGAATAACACTACCAAAGTAAGCATCAAGGAGGACACAACTACTGGGGTTACACATGTCAAGATACCTATTAAAGAGGAAGAACAAACCCCAGTGAGTACGGAAATGGCAGAGGTCCCACAAAAAGAACAAACAATAATTGAGGTGCCTGATGACACACCTCAAGCACAGGATGAAAACATGAGGGCTGAGCCACGGATACAGCTCCAAATCAGGCAGCCCCATGATACGACTTTACACATTGCTCAAGGCAGAGACGTGACTACCGGAGCAGAACCATCAATACCAAAAACATGGCTCAATGTGGATGTGACTCAACTGAAGCCGGTAGTGAAGCAAATGATCCAGACGGCTATGGATACGCAACAGCAAATGATGGACATAGATGCAGATTATGACAAAGCCATGAAAGAAAAGAACCAGTTTCAAGTCATGAGTGAACAATTATCTGCACAACTGATTCAGGTACAAAAAGAAATAGTCACCAAAAGCACGGAGTTGCTAGAATCACAAACGATGTATGAATCATTAAGCACTCAGCATCACCAACTGCAAAAACAGCTCGAAGACATACAGAAATTATATGATGCTACGGTAGCAGAGAAAGACAGAATGAAAACCAGAAGCACTCTACTAGAAACACAACTAAAAGTATATCTGGACGAGAATGACACTTTACGGAACAGAAACAAAGAATTGATGAAATCATTGTTATATGACCAACCAATAAAGCAACTGGAGTTAACTGGAAATAAAGAAGATGACTTAAAAGATCAACTCGCACAGTGTGAAGCTTTACTAAAACACGAGCGCGCAGCAAGAGAAGAGGCAGAACTTAAGCACAATCAGGAAATAAATGAACTCAAAAGGCAGCTGAATTCAGCACAGGCCAAACTGGTACAGAGCTACAGTGAAAACATGGATCACGTAGCCGACATAGGTAAGGAACTCCTAGCCACTAAAGAGAAACTCGGTGAAGCACTGCAAAAGATAAAAGAAAAGGAAGAATGCATTGAAGAGCTACAGAATCAGCAGAAAGGTAAAGAACCGATCGGGACATCAGTAGTGCCAGAAAAAGAACATCCTACTGACGAGGTAGAGGTAAGCCCTCTATCTCAACCGATCTATCATTCTCCAATGCATGAGCAGATGGCGGATATGCATGATGATCATCCAATGCCATACACTGCAGAAATAAGTCAGAAGGAACGGGCACTAGTGGTGTCCCGATTGACGGAAAGTTTTGAGAATGAAGTCATCAAGGTCATGAGAGAAGCCAAAATCAAAGGCAAAGACTTGGAGAAGATCATAAAGCCTTTCAACATTCCATATGGACTGTTGAAAGAGAAAACAAGGCAATATATCAAGAAGGTTACACACAAAAGTCCGGATCAGCAGCTTAATTTCAAGAATGACACATTCACGTACACTCAAGCAGAGTTTGAAGCTGCACAGCCAGTGTGGAGAAGAAAGTTTTTGGAGAAACATCCCACATTACGGGTGCACTGGGAGGCCGCACCTTATTTATTACAGGTAAACCCTTCGTTTTGTCCCATACCACGCAGAAGGGTTGCAACAGAATTTTTGGCTTTACAACGCAGCGGCACTATTAATAAACAGTGGCTAAACTATCCGATGTTACCTAGCCCGCCGCATAATTATTTGCCAACCGAGGATTACATGATCAAAACAATAGAATTTTGGCTACACAACTATGCGACAGTACCAGATATAGCAGTTAAAATGACAAATAAAATACTTAGTATGCTACTTACAGTTTTGAAAGTCTTCAAACATGCGGCATATACATTTTTGAACTTCATTGGCATTAATCAAGGAACAGATGTACTTATTTTTGATCTATCAGTGATGCCGAGTCGCCCCACAATAATGGCATACTATTCTAGACTCATGTTTTTGCCAAGCTCGTATATGCAGACATTCGAAGAAGCGTTTTTTACTGGATTTTTTGAAATCGATTCAGAGATATTTTTAAAGATGTCATCCAATCTAAATGCCAGACTTGTGGCATACGAACTGAGCTTCTTCGCAGATCACAGACAACCGCCCAACGATGGAGTCAAAGCTGAACAGTGGAAACAGATCATGATACGTGAAGCCAACCTGCTAAACGACACAGAGCAACAAGTATACAGAACATATGCCCGGCGCCTATCAAAGCCTGTCGGGGACGACAGAGTTCAGGAGGGGGGCAGTGTTGAGGGCGAGACGAGTAAGAAGAGGAAAAAAAGAAAGCAACGAAAGAAACAGCTTCACTAAAAGCCAAATATGAAGATAGACAAAGGTAAAGATACATCTCTGCAGGAAGCCCCGCAGGGGCGCAACACCCATCTCTGCACAGAGCCCCGCAGGGGCACGCACCAGGCCACAAAGCTAAACCCCAGGGTCCAGAGGAGTGGATTTTTCAAACATCAGAGTAGGACCAAAAGTTAGAAAGGGGTAGAGGCTGAAAAGTTGAAGAGGGTGACTAAGAATAGCACATTCCTAGTCACTGGTGGCGTGCGTGGCAACCCAAGTCAACAGGCAAGGTGACTACATCAGGCTCTCGAGTTGTAGAGCTTGAATCAAGAAGGCCATCGAATCTGCATGTCTGTTTAACTGCAGACAATACTGACCACAGGGCGCGTGCGCGAAGCAAAGTCTGTCAAGGGACGACAGAGGCGAAGAGGGGGAGAGTGTTGCAGAGCCAAAGAGCGCACAAAGCAGAGAAAAAGACGGACCCCAAAATTTTTCCGATTTGGACCAGATATTTTTGTAACATATTCATTTCTGTAATCTATTTCCCTTGTAAAGGCACTAGAGGAGTCCTCTAGATGCATTCCCATGGAAGAATAGAAGCTTATCCATGTAAAATAGTAGGAAATTAGCTCTTAGGGAATAAAGTGCCGATCACTTGTGTGAAAGGACCATTTTTAGGGCACTGGTATATAAGTCAAAGGTGACTCTTTGTAAAGGACTTTTTGCCATTGTGAGAAGAGAGAGCAGAGAAATTCGAATTTGTGTCTTCTTCCCTCTTCATCTTCTTCTTCGTGAGCTTGTATGCATGTGTATTGCTTGGAAAGAGTGCTTGTGAGTGTGATGTATCCTTGAGAGTGTTTCTTTGCTGTAGGAGAGGTGTGTGCGAGGTGTAGGAAGTGCTGAAGTGTAGGAAAGTATTCCCGCGACTCAGTATTTCTGTCATAACTTGAAGTAGGAGTGTCGGAATTGCGTGAAACCACTGCCATTGGATGCGTCTTCTCGAGAGCTTCGAAACGCATATGCTATTCGCTATGTTTGAAGCTCGGAGCTAGGAGAAAAGTCCAAAATACCGACGGCTGCTGCACCAAGTATCGTTTCGCCTTGACCTACAGTTGAAGCTTGTTAGGATAAGTGTTTTTTTCATTTTCACTTTTGAGTAATACTTTTGCATTGACCATTACGCATTTGCATGTCTTCATACACTCGGCTAGGTTAGTATACTCTTCGGATTGATAAATTAAAAGCGTGTATCCCCACTATATGCACTTGTGAGGGGATTGAGGTATAGTCTCCTTCTCCGCAAGTCCCTAAGTTGAAGCTTAGGACAACACGTATTAAGGTGAGTATAATCGACTAGCAGGAGTACAGACGGAACAGATCAAAGCAGAACTTATCCTTTCAACAACATATACGTGCACACAATCCGTTACAGCAATCTCAACAAGACTTAATCAGACAACACACTACAATTCCCACAAAAACGGGGGCTCTCTGCTCTTTCTTTTCATTGCCTTAAATAGAGGATTTTTTTACAAGGGTGCGCACTTTTGCAGTTACCTGCGCGTTCCCTGAAAGATTCTCTTTTTTCATTTAAGCTCCCTGTCCTCGTACTCTTGTCCTTGTTCGACGGCCCTCCAGCACTTTTACATTTAAGGCACCTGTCCGGGTTCATCCGTCCTGGTTCGGCGGCCTTCTAACAGAGGTGTGGAAACCCCTTGTTTGGGGAGGTAGAACTTCCCATCTACCTTCAAGATGTTCCAATGATAGTCAAAATGCTAGTGTGTCATGATGAGGACCTTACAGAGCCACTTGTCTTGGGACAAGATTGGATCTATGACCATGCAATCAACTTAAACCTAAAGAGCCAACTTCTTTGAGTTTGGGTTCATGAACAATGCATTACATTAGAGTTAGAAACCTGCATGCTCGGAGATCATGGTGTCACACATTCTCTTAGGACTAATCTTAGAGAAGAAGAAGAAGTTGTATGTGTCCAAAGCTCTATGATGCAGAAGGATGCTGCCTCCAACAAAAGAGTCGGAGACCCATTGAGACTCCCTTCTTGTACGAAGTATCAACCATATGTAGTAGTTCAATCACACAAGGAAGAGAAACAATACATGACAACTGCTGTGTCAAATAGACAAGGGGATTTCAAGAAGAAAGTAGTGCCAGGCATGAAGCAGATCTAGGTACGAAAAGGAGAGCAACCACCAGCCTTGCCACAACAATTCCCATCTGGGCAGGCCAACCATGCCAAAACAAGAACCAAGCAACTAGGACAGGTTCAATCACAAGATATCCGACAAGTTTGGGTGTCTAAGAAATTAATGGCAGCTCAACAAGGTCAGTCACTCATATGGGTACCCAAGAAGCTCTTACGTACACAACAACCTATATTCTCCCACATGCGTAAAGTCTCAACAAAGAAGTCAAGGAAAGGCAAGGGTCAGAACCTGGAACAAAGAGCCAAAGAAGATCACCTCACCTCTTCGACAATGGTAAGAAGATAATTATCAAGGATATGGGTTTGGAAGCCAAAAACACCGAGGACCTCTACAAAACCAAAAAGCCAACCACAAGGGATGCAAAAATCAAGAAACATTCCAAACATGAAACGACCAAAGGTGATCACTTCGCAGTCAAACACTATTCTCACATGGATCCCCATACGGAAGAATGATTAGTTGTCAGTCAAGAATCCATCGCTTACATCATTTCAAGGTGCAATGGATACCTCCAACAAAGACGGCATCAACATCCACAAGTAACATCGAAAGCCTCAACGAACGACAACCATGTGCTCCTTGCACAACCCTATCTTTTGCACCATTCAAGTCATGCATTTCCAAAGTATGCATTAATATACGACCACATTACGTGGCCGTGCATAGACACATTTGAGAGTCCCATGCACAAGAGCACATTGACATATGTCAACTATTTTTTCTGATACTAACATCTGTCTTCTTGTTTGTGACATTGTAAAAAAAAAAAAAGAAGAGCTTGTTCCTAGGTTTGGCTCATGGAACATGAATGAGTCATGCTTATGTGAAGGTGGAACCGTTGATTATTGGGCATTTATCAGTTTGGATAGAAGTGTGTCTCGACTAGTAGATGATATTATTGCTGCCTTATCTGGTAGATGTCAAGCACTTGGCATGAACATGACATCCACAACTATTGTTTCCCCTTACCATGGTAGGAGGGAAGAGCTTGAAGGTTCACAACTTGAGCGATGCTTAACTACTGTATGTACGAGAGCATCCAAGGCCATATCTGCAAGGGGTAGTTTTGTACCCTGAAAATCCTTGTTTGTATACTGGGTGAGAAGACTCTTGCTTATGGTGAGCTAAAGAGAATATGTGAAACTACACTTGGTGTAGTTACCCAATGTTGTTTTTCAAGGAATATAAAGAAATTCAATTCGGAGTATTTGGAAAATGTTGCTTTGAAAAGAGGAGACAGGACCATGCACTCAAAAAATTTCATGAGTGGACCAGACACGGAAATTCATCGACAATGTTCCATCACAAATGCCGGGTGTACAACACGAAGAAATAAACATCGATCGACCCTTCACCATGGTAAGTATCTTTACTTTGGCAACACCATAACCATGATATATTAGGAAACCTCTTTGTCAGCATACCCTTGAGCACTTAGCTCAAGACCTCCAATTCTTGCACCATATTTCTTCCAATGCATTTTCCAAGTATGCATGCATAGGGCCACCTTACAAGACCGTGCACAAGGCACATACTTTCTTCAACCCATGCACTAACACACTTACCCATCACTCATTATGGGTTACGAGTACTTGGCATGAGCTACATATGAACATCATCTTTGGAAGATCTGGAGGACATCAATGGAGGCCCACAATGACACATTCATGCTGGAATCCAAGGAAGAAGCACATACCAAGGGACTACAACTTGCACAAGCTTGCAATGACAAATGAGGAACCAGACAACAAAACCTACTACAATTGGAAGATAGATGGCTCTTGGGATGGACACTACCTCTCAAAGCACTAAAGGGAACAACCATTATGACAAGGGTCTGTCAAGGACGACATATTTGAGAGGGGGGGAGTGTTGAAGCTGAAGGTCAAGGACAAAGCACAAGATCACATCAAAGAGGTGGACACACAAGAAGAAGGAGAAAGTGGGGAGCTCCAAGAAGTGTATGTCAAATTTTCAGAAGAAATCCCTATAAAAATAGTGATTTTCATCACTAAAAACCATTGTAAATATCATTTCATATTTTTATAATTCCATTTTGTTAAAGTGGAGGAGTCCTTGAGCTTGAGGAGTATTAGAAGTATCATCCTACCAATTTTCATAATTTTTAGACTCCGTTTGAGCCCTCAAATAAGCCATGGAACCTAATTTTTAACTAGGCCAGACACTAGGTCTGGCCAGGGCCGACACTAGTCAAAAAACTATAAAAAGATCTAGAGAGCTCATTTTTGGGGTTAGCTTGTTGTAGATTTGAGCTTTTGTAAGAGAACTCTTTTGCAATCAAAATCCTTCCATTGTTCCTCTCTTTGCTCTTACCTTGTGTGCATGTGTGTGTATGTGTGTGCATGCTTGTGTGTGCTTTCACTCACGCACTTGTGCCTTCACTCGCTCAAGGTCTTCATACCGGTCCTCACGTATCCGCGGATTGACAAGTAAAGGAGGTGGTGCTTATGCTTGAGCTACAATCACCAAGCACCCCATGATGGTGTTAAATAAGAACAATGGGTGCAGGTCATGACACAATCTAATCAATGCCACTGAACAAAAAGTATATCAAACTTACAGACATCACCATCAAAAGATTTGCTATGTGCGAACTCTGCATCCATAGCACAACATATGAAGTAGGTGGATTCTAAGATTCTCCTGTTGTTTTGCTATATGGGTCCATTTGCATGCACTACTTGTGCATGGACCTAGTAAAATAGGTAAATCACTCATTAGTTCAAGACTTTGAGAAGTCTCCTTGAGTTGAGGTTGACCAAAACATCTAACTAAGCTATTTTTGACTATGTTCTACTTCTGAACCAACATCTAATAATACCTTATCTCAAATATAGGATTACCATGTCCCATTGGGATTTAGCATCAAGGTAGAATGTATGAAAAAAGTGATTCATTTCTTTTGTCAACGAACTTCAAAATGATTTACCCAAGGCTACTTCTGTGAAGATGTCGACATTGTAGCATCAAAACTCATACTTGTCAATCCGGGAAGCATCTCATGAGACCCAAATGTTTGCGTAGAAGCACTTAGCAGACGTAATGGCGCTTCATCAACGTATGATTAACAATGTAATAACAAGAATACATGACATAAGCATCGCTAATGATGCACATAATTGTAATCACAAGCATAATCGCGTTGCACTGTTTGGAGTGCTTTGCTTTGTTACTTTTCTTCATCTTGCTTTTTGCATGTTTGTTTGGAGTTGATTTTTTTTGACTTGCATCTTTTGCCTCATGTAGATGGGAAGAATATGCTAGAATGCTTTCTTTCTCTCTCTTTTTTTTTTAATGGATGGATGATGAAATGACAAAAAATATAGATGATCAATACAAAATAGATGAAATTAATTCATCTCTTCTTAGTCCATATGCATGAGTGGGGACTAAGGGTGCATGGGTGGAAAACAAAAAAAGTGCCTAGGCACGGTCTTGTAATGTGACCCTATCTTATGCATACTCTAAAAAATGCATACAACAGAAAATGGTGCAAAAATGGATGGGTCTTGAGCAAAGTGCTCAAGGGTGAGGCGATGATGAGGCTTTCTCCAAATGTCCAACTCCAAGAGCTGCTTCTTTTCCATCAACCATTTGAAATGGATGATACCTTTGTCCACCAACCTGAAAAAAGCAAAATGAAAAGCAAATTTTTGAAATCTATGTACATGTGCCCTCTTTGTGCCTGGGTTAAACTAAGTGTGCCTAATGCTTGGCCTTTGGATGAGGCCCTATTCATGTGCATACTTGGTGTGCATCTTAAACATATGCTGTGCATTGGGCAAGGTTGGGTCCGACACCCATGGATGCTGCACGAAGAGGTTTTAGGTCGCCAATATGTCTTTGCTTTGTTGGTCTTAGCCTTGAGGTTTCTCCTTGGATCTTTTCTGAGTGTTGGCTTTATTGCTTTGGATCCCTTGGTCAAAAGTGGTCGTTCTTGATGATAAGGCATGGTGAATCTAGACTGTAGATTATGAAGTCTAGTGTGAGAGGGTTGAGTTTGTATAAGAGTTTTCTTTGGTACCCATATCATAGTGCGATTTGGTTGGGCTCTAAGTAATTTCTTGGCCACCCAAATTTGTTTGACATTACAAGGGGAAGGTGATTTCTTCTTTTTGGCATAAGGGTCTTTTGGGCCTTCTATGTGAGTCTTTAGGGATAACTCATCTTTACAAGGGGAATTATTCATCTATTCCCTCCATAACAAAAAATGTTTCCAAAAATTCCATAGCATTCACCACAATAGGCAACATAACTTGACCCATGCAATCATAAGTTTCACCATTCATGAGGATAGAGGAATGAGTGGTTAGTTGAATGTTATCCAAAATAATTGTCACTAAATCAATGTGAATTAAATTCCACTCACAATGAGGGTTAATATAAGCACTCATATTTCTATGTTCATGACCAATGAATACATTTAGGAAAGTGTTGCTATATTCCCTAGTCGCAACTATGGAACCCACCCCTTTAGAAATTCCACCAATTTCTTCTACCCCTTGTGAATTTTCTCTATTTGTTTCACCATGATCATGTGTGATTAATGCATGCATTTCATCTTTTTCTTCCTTCGTTTGCTTAACCTTTTCCCCCTTCTCTCTTTCTTTTGCCTTTTTCTTTCCCATGTCTTTGTTGAAACTTTTTTTTTTTGGTTTTTTGAGTGTTTTTAATATTTGTTTGGTATTTTTGAAAGAGTTTTTTAGAATTTGTTTGATGTTTTTGTGTGTGTTTTTTGAATTTTTTTTGATGTGTAAATAAGTTTTAATGGGGTTCTCCTACAAAAATAAAGATGGTTCTTTGCCAAATATACATTTGTTACATAGGCTTGGGAAGGAAATCATTTGAATGGAAAGATTTTGAACTTTATAGCAATAGCATGTATTGCAAGAAAGAACGTGTTCTGATGACATCCATGCATGTGAGCCTATGCATTATACTATATACTTTCTATCTACGATTTTTCCTTTCCCCTTTTGTATTATAAAGGCCCCTATTAACGATGCCAACTGCATTCCCACGCAAAAAAGAAGACAATTATTATGAAAGATGTCTTTTCATGTGGCAAGACAAATCAAACAGCCCATGATTTTTTACTCTAAGTATGACCCATTCCAAAAAACTCCTAGCTTTGAGCGTGCGTCTGTGTTTATGTTCTAAATGCAGATTAACGTGCTTTATTTACAAGTACAAACTGCACACAAAAAATCCGTATGTGCGTGACACTCCCATTCTGTAGTTCAGAATAAACAAGTTCATTATCTAAGAGAGCAAGCTGGAAACTTTGATGAGGCACGATGTTCACTCTGATTTCTCTCTGTCACACATTCAGATATGCGCCATTACTGCATTATCAGCCATTACTGCATTATCTAGGGCTATATCTAGGCAGCACTATTGTTAGCCAATGAAGTAGGCGTCTTTCCAGTTTGATCGCCTCAGAGATCATTACAACTTTCGAGCTCAGGCAGATTGGCTGCATTTGTCCCATGATGTTTGGCAGCACATTTAAGAGTATCTGGCTTTTTATCGACCTGTGAATCTTAAGCAGCGTTTTTAGTTCATCTGGCACAAAAAAATCTACTCGAAAGTAGGATACCTTCCATCTGAGAGTCATCCTCCGCATGTTCGCTCGAATCCATTGTAGCATTAGGTTCATGATTCATCCCCCATCGTGTGAGCATTTGCATCTGCTATGATGATCCTGATCTTTTCAGCACACACACTGCAGAGTTTATTTCTACCTCTGTGCGTGGAGGGGTGCATGCATCAGGTTGATGGTGGGGTCTGAGAGATCTTCTTTTTTGCCACATCCATTAACACCCATCTGCATCTCCCCTTTGCTCCTTTCGTTGCTATAGAGTTTTACTGTATTAGCAGCCGGTGCTTCATGACATCCCCACATCACATTCCAAAAGCCCGTGGCTTATGGCAAACATATCATTATCTGTAGTGGCCATACGTCCAAAATCTACTTCTGAATGACTGCCAATATTCTTATCCCGTATGGTGAATTACCACTTTACATGAGTAGAGATAAGGTTTTGCATCTTTTTGTTCAGCAAGGAATGTGCCAACCCCGATCAACATCCACTATGTAGTCCAGTGCTGCTGCAAGGCATGCAGAAAACCAATCCCCCATACCTGCTTGACCCATTACCATCATCCTATTTTCTAAAATAATCATAAGCACTAGATAAAGATAAGCCTTTCTAACTTTATATCTACATTTTAGACATTGTTCTTGCCATAGAATTACGATTCTCCATCGTGAAGCCTCCGTTGCCCCTTCTGAGATTTTAGAGTCTAACCATAAGGACATATCTCAGCCACACAGTTTCCCTTTTAGTCGATCTGGTTCTCCATGGAGGTTAGGTTGATCAATGCTCAATGTTGTGTATAATCCTTCATTTTCTTGAAAAAGCCAACAGCCTTCATCAAACTCATGTACTTAGAAACATCATGCACTAAAGCTCTACTGTTAAGTGCAACCCTCGTTACCTACCTCTATCTTTTCTTCTAGTAAACCCCTTTCTTCCTCGTACTGAATCAAAGCTCCTACATGATGTTCATTCTCAGCCTCATGCTCCCTTTCTGTTTTTTGCAATTTCACCTGAAGTTGAACAACTTGTCCATTTAGCTTGTTGCACTCAGCTTGAAGTTTTGCCTCTGCCAACTGCGAGTCTCTTAACTTCTGATTCCACTATCTAAGTTTCGTTGCTATCACTGCATCGATAATCAAGTCTATCAATTTCCTTATTTGTTCTTACCTTTCTCCATGCATGGTCACGAGCTGCTCTGCCAAAGATCTCTCTAGAGGTTGCCTTTCTAATTCCTAGCCAGCCTTTGAATTCATGAACAATTATTTTAGGTGCTAAATCAGATCCTTGAAAGACTTGTTGCATACCTGCAATAGTTTTGATGAGCTTGTACGTGATTTGAAGTACGATGTCTTAGCTCTCCTTTGACTCTTTGAAGCATATCTTCCTTCAGTGCAGGTTCTGCTTCAAATTGCATTTGTATCTTTGCTGAATCATTCTTTTATCCATGCTTGAGTCCATCGAGCCCATGTGACCGAAGATGCCCCTGTTTCATCTTGTACTCCATCTAGTCTTTTGAATAGCCCATAGTCCGTCACCATTACATTTGATTCCACATAAGCTATTTCCTCTATCTCAGTCCTTTTCTTTTAGTCGAAGCTGCCCGCTGTTGACAGCTGAGAAGTACGCATTCCGGTTCCAACATCCATGGTTACCCACAAATCCCTCTTTCTTTCACAATCTGACCTGTCATGCTCATGTGTCCAAGAAAGTATCCAGATTATACACCCGAGTGGGCTTCCCCAGGTACTCCAGAACACCATCATCCTCAGGTTTCCTTTAATCAAACTGTCTCTTCAGTCTTCAACCTTTTCATGGTAGGAAACACTAAAATTACGCACCATGAATTTCTTCCAACACATGATTATTGTCAAAAATCTTAGTGCTGGAATAGATCTTCTTATTCTGAGAGGAGCTAGTCGACTAATATAGCCCTAGCCTTGATTAATCCACTCGCTCCCCCCTCAAGATGTGCAACACATAGCCAACGACGGATACTGATTGGGCAATTTTCGAGACCTCCTTGATATACATCTTAGGCAGCCTCTGACTGACCTCATCGTTCCTCCAATAGTCCAAGCATCCACCATAACTTGAAGAAGTTAAGAAATTAGCCAATGCCTTCTTTCAAAAATATCAGTTAGTTTATAAATGTCTGCAAATGCTGCACCCTTCGACCAAATAAAGAAACATCCATTAGAAAAGGGCGAAAGGTCTGTACATACTCTTCTGTGTCAATCTCAAGATTGTATTCATGTTGAACCTCTGCAATCTTCCTCGTTGTCTCTTGCATCTTACTCAAGCTTTACATGAACTTGGTCATTGAACTTCTCAAAAACCAAAAAAACAACTTGATAGAGCAACAAGTTGGTGATGGTTTGGCTCATTGAATAACCCATTGAACATGAGCTTAGTGACTAAAAACTCATCAACAGTATCGATAAGGTATGCAGCCGGACCCTTCATTTGTACAACACCATCATAATTTATATGCCCCAGTCGCTTGAGAACTCTTGAACAATTTCCACCATAGCAGACTTCATTCATACACGTCCCGTTCTGCCTCCTTGTCTTGCTTTTCCCAACAGTGCCTTTGCCCTCTTTGGTTCAGGATTTTTTTGAATTCCAACTTGAATGCTGCAAGCCCAATCTCCTCAGAGTTTGGAACTTCCACATATGCTTCATGCAAGATTCCTCTGGCTGCTTGAACTTCACCAGCCAACCACTTCTCATCGGCTTCCATGAGCCAAAGTGCTTCAGCTTGTGGATGATATTTGACTGCTCTTCTAAGTAAAGAATCGTCTCAATAGTTCCCCTTTTTTTGCATTCAGTTGCATCAGCAACCCCTGTCCATTTGCGATCTTCTTTCTCCACTCCTATGCCAATAGTAGAACTCTTGCCACTAGGCCAACCCTCTCAAGTAAAGTGTTAGGAACAGGAACATAGTTCTCAAATGCGAAGTGAGTATCCACCTTTCTCTAGAATACTCTCCTATTCTTCTGTAGCCCTACACTGTCCTCTCAAATGACAGGCTTCCTAATTTTTGCAGTTCACAATATAGGTTTACAACATGCACATTCATTTTCTCAGGAATTTCCTCCATCTGTTTAACACATTTCTCTTCGTGGAGGCATATATAAGCAGATTATGGCAAGCTTAACCTTCTTTCTTTCAAACGTCAATTACCAAGGCTAACTCCAATTATTGTATAGTTATCATGAGAGAAATATCACCTTCTTAATCATTGATCCTTGAGTTTAGGACTACTCCACCTCGCTGCTTGTAAAGCCTTTGATCTAAAGAGGGCCTGTTGAAGCTCAAAGTCAAGGACAAAGCATGGAAGCACATCAAAAGGTGGACACACGAGGAAAGGGAGCAAGTAGGGAGCTCCAAGAAGTGTATGTCAAATTTTCAGAAGAATCCCCTACAAAAATAGTGATTTTCATCACTAGAAACCATTGTAAATACCATTATCTATTTTTAGTAACTCCATTTTGTTCAAGCCGAGGAGTCCTCGAGCTTGAGGAGTATTAGAAGTACCATCGTACCAATTTTCATAATTTTTAGACTTCGTTTGAGCCCTCAAATAAGCCCTGGAACCTATTTTTAACTAGGCCGGACACTAGGTCTGGACAGGGCCAAAACTAGTCAAAAAACTATAAAAAGAGCTAGAGAGCTCATTTTTGGGGGTAGTTTGTTAGAGAATAGAACTTTTGTAAGAGAACTCTTTTGCAATCTAAGCTTTCCATTGTTCCTCTCTTTGATCTTACTGTGTGCGCGTGTGTGTGTATGTGTGTGCATGTTTGTGTGCTTTCACTCACGCATTTGTGCCTTCACTTGCTCGTGGTCTTCATACCGGTCCTCACGTCTCCGCGGATTGACAAGTAAAGGAGGTGGTGCTTACGCTTGAGCTACACCAAATTTTGGCGCCGTTGCCGGGGAGAGAGCTTCGAGGACGAGCGTTGTGATGGTAAGATCGTAGATTTGCGACGTTGGAAGGTAAAAAAACTATCATTTCAGTTCATTTTCTGTTTTTTCCTCTTCATCTTCATCATCATCATCATCTCCACCTTCTTCCATCTTCTTCTTCATAGAAATTTCTTGTTTTTTAGTGCATTTTCACCATTTTCATTCCATTTTTCATGCATTATTGTGTGTGAAGGAGTTAGGAGGTGCAAGGGAGAGCAAGCGCTGTATTTTTTTCATGATTTTCTGCTCATACGGAGCTCGCCATAGCCGGCGCTCAGAAATTTGAATTTCCCGCCAAAAAATGCGATTCTGTGATGAAAATCGCGATTCTGTGAAAATTCAAAATTTTTTGAAAAATCACGATTTTCAGTTTCCCGCCTAAAAGTTGGTTGAAAGGAATCGCGATTCTGTGTTTTTCTCAAAAAAACACGATTCTCTGCTCAAAATCGCGATTTAAAAAAAAACACGATTCTCTGCTCAAAATCGCGATTCTCACCAATCACGATTTTCAGCAAAAACACAATTTTGTGAAAAACACGATTCTCTGCTCAAAATCGCGATTTTTAAAAAAACACGATTCTCTGCTCAAAATCGCGATTCTCACCAATCACGATTTTCAGCAAAAAACACGATTTTGTGAAAAAGGCGACTTTCTGCTCAAAATCGCGATTCTCATAAATCACGATTTTCAGCAAAAAATACGATTTTGAGAAAAACACGATTCTCTATGACAAAATCGCGATTTTCATGCCAAAAACACGATTTTGTGAAAAAGGCGATTCTGTGAAAACACGAATTTTTTGCTCAAAATCGCGATTTTCAAAAACACGATTTTGTGATCAACATCGCGATTTTCAGAAACACGATTTTGTGCTCAACATCGCGATTTTCATATCAAAAACACGATTCTGAAAAAAAACACGATTTTGTGAAAAAAACACGATTTTGTAAATCACGATTCTCTGAGTCAAAATCGCGATTTTCAAAAATACGATTTTGTGCTCAACATCGCGATTTTCATATCAAAAAACACGATTCTCTAAAACACGATTCTGTGCTCAAAATCGCGATTTTCATGTAAAAAAAAACGCAATTTTCAGAAACACGATTTTGTGATCAACATCGCGATTTTCAGAAACACGATTTTGTGATCAACATCGCGATTTTCAGAAACACGATTTTTTGATCAACATCGCGATTTTCAGAAACACGATTTTTGTGATCAAAATCGCGATTTTCAAATCACGATTTTCTGCTCAAAATCGCTATTTTCAAGAACACGATTTTGTGCTCAACATCGCGATTTTTTTGACTTCACAGCATCGCAAATTTCAGAAAGTTCACAAAATCACGATTTTCTCCAAAGGTCCTGTTTGCCTGTTTTAACCCCCAGGAGCCTGAATTGGCATAACTTTTTCATCCAAAGTCCATTTTTTGAGCTCTATAGCTTGTTGGAAAGCTCGTTTCAAATCCTACCAAGGATAATGCGTTGATTTTGAGATAGGATAATTTGAAGTTGACCCTCAGGTGGGACTAGGGAACCAAGGGGACTCCAAAGAATTTTGAACCATACCAAGGGGAAATTTTGGATTCTTGACTAAAGCTTATGAACCTGAGATCTGGTAGACACTTAGGCAAGGATAAACAAAGCATTAGATCTTTTGAGGCTAGTGTCAACCATACATCCAAGTCTTGGGCACAACAACTAAGTGGTCATCTTTTACTCAGATCAGACACAAGTGATTCAGAAATGTCTTTTAGTATGGGAAAACCTGCAGGTGGCTCAGGGACTGCCCATCTACAAACACCGGAAGGTCCCTATAAGACACAGTTGGAATATATTCGGACCAACCAATTAGGTGCTCGCATCTATGAGGATGGTCTGAGGCGATCAGTGGTCCAACTCAAAAATCCAGATCAATCCTTTGGACTTGAACACCCGGTGGTCAAGTTCAAAGAGGGTTCATACATTGATAAGGAAGGAACCATGTATGTGGTTACCAACCAACCCGATAGGACCGATGAGTTTGGAAATATCATTCATGAGAATGAGATAGGAGACCTAGAACAAGGAAATATAGGACAAGGACCCCAGACTCCTAGAGGCAAGTCAGTTTTGACTCGAGTGATCACTCCAGACTGGATCCCTCAAGACAACAAAAGCATAGAACTATTTTTGAATAGAGAAACAGAGGAAGCCTTTTGGAGATTCAAGCCAAAACAACCTAGCCAATTGGGCATAGTCATCATCTACGAGTTCAAGGATCCAGAGATACCAGGAAAGGTTGTCTACCTGGATAACACATCAGAGAAAATTTTCTTGGTAACAGAACATGATAGACATGCATATACTTGGAAGAATGAATTGATTTTCCCCCCACCAAGATCCAATGTTTCCCACGGCCTCCAAGGAGTAGGGTCATCCCAAGCTCAGGAAGCCCAGAGAGAAAGAACTAGAGAGAGACCGGAGGTAAGTTTTGCACACCCAGTGGGCAGGAATAGGTCAGGATTTGAAAATGAAAGACCTGAAAGAGAGAGATATCAAGCACATAGGCAACAAAGAGACGATCATGATTTCCCATTGCTTAGACCAAGAGAGCACTCAAGAACCGTTAGACCCTCTCAAGTGGTTAAGACAATGAAGAACTACTTTGATGGATTTGGAGATCCTTATGATCATGTGGCGGAGTTCAAACAAGTGCTAAGAGCTGAACAGGTTGAAGACTTGTTCACCCAGTTCGAGGCATTTGGTTTGACTCTTAAGGGTACTGCCTTAGCTTGGTTTCAACCTCTAAACAGTCGCAACTATAGAGAGATAGGTCAGCTTCTAGAAGAATTCATTGTAGAATTTTCCAAGAGTGGTATCAGACATAACACATCATCCTTGATCCACAGCTTCAAGCAGACACCCCAAGAAACAGTGCGACTTGCAGGAAGAAGGTTTAGACAGTACTTGGAAAGATGCCCTGTACCAGAATTACCCACATCAGCCAAACAAGTGGCACTGTTTTTAGATGGCCTATTGAGCACAAAATTAAGGTCAAATGTATACTTGAAAGAGCCTAGATCCATAGAAGAGTGTATACGGATGTGCATTGACATAGAAGACAACTTGGGTGAGGAGTTAGGACTATCCAAACTCTATAAGGACTCTGATAGTTCTACAAGTCATACCTCTAGAGCCTCCACTGAGATAGATGAGATAGCTGAGCAGGTGGCCAAAAAGCTAGGAGTTCAAAATAGACAAATGCCAAGGGTCACCCCAGTGAAGCGATGTTATGCATGTGGAGGAGATCACATGGCTAATGGTTGCCCGTTGACGACTCAACCCCAAGGAAACCCTAATGCTCTATATTGCACCATTGAGAGAAAATACACAAATCATACGGCCCAAGATTGTCCCTATAACAGGCAGGCTGTTAGACAAAATTATCAACAACCTTACCAGCAGGGTAGGTATCAGAATCAGTACCAACAGCCATATTATAGGCCACAACAATATCAACCTCAATACCAGCAGCAATATCAGGCACCATATAGGCCACAACCTGTCTTGGGAAACCAACCACCAGCTCCAGCCAACGTGATTCCAGTCAAGTATGCTGTGGGAGAGGAAAATCCAAATAGAGCTTTGGTGCCACTAACCCCATTGATACCAGATAATGACTCTCATGCCCATAGTTCAGACTACTCCCATGAAGGTAGTCCACATGCTTATTACACAGAGTCACCTGAACATAGTGAGATTTACTCGTATCAATATGAGGCACCACCTATGGAGCAAAATTGGGAGCCAGAATACTCCAATGTCATGTACACAAATCCTAACCCTAGGCCCCAGTTGAGACAAATGAGACCACAAGCCCCTAGAGGATCTTGTTTTAGATGTCAAGGTGATCATTTCATTCGTGACTGTCCCCACCCACCATCTCCGAGTCGAGGACAGGCTATCACAATACAGGCTTTTTGTCCTGATTGTGGCAAAGACCATCTCCCCAGAGATTGTCCAAGAAACCCCTCTAGTGCACCCAAGATTACACCCATTAATGTGGTAGGCTTAGTGGCAGATCCAAGTTCAAGTAGTAGCAATGTGGCTCCTATACAAGCTGTCACTAGAGCACAAGCCTTAAAACAGGATAAACCAGTAGAACAATCAGAGTCGAGTGAATCGGGAGAGCCTAGTAAGAGGAAAACAAGAACATGGAAGGATACCAGAGAGAAGGCCAATCGCAAGTGGAATAAAAAGTTATCGGAACTAGAAGAAAGCTTAAAAGAAGCGAAAACAAAAATAGAAGACATTGCATCTCAAAGCCCCTCGCATGCCGAAACTCCATCCACTCCACCTCATCCCACCCCACCACCCATTGTAAATAGACCGCAACCAGGGTCTGTTCTTGCAGATCCAACCCCAGAAGGCTTGGACATGATGTTCAAGGCCTACCAGGCTCGACTTCAAGAAGGGCCTACAGCGGCAAACCTAGACAAGAGTTACCCTAGAGCAGATTTAGAGATTGAACGGATGAAAATGTGCATGAAAATGGTAGAACAAGCTCAAGCCATACTTGAGACTAGTCAAAAGTTCAATCAGACAAACTCTATCAAATCAGATTTGCATTTCTAGGGCTTACTAGAAAGATTAGAGCAGTTGGTAAACAAACCACAAGTTTCTTTACCTCCTCAGGCTCAACCAGTTATTGAAAGAGGAAGCTCACCACCAATGGGAGCTTATGTTCCTAATTCCACGGATCCAGGAATACCTCCTTCAATTCAACAGTACTCTCAAGAATTCTTGCGGGAAATACAAGAAGAGAAATGGGCCAAGGAGAAGGGTAATTCCCCTCCTATTCTTGAGATTGATGATCTTCATGATCAATTTCCCCAAGACATCCCATCTATTTACGAAGATGAAGCAGAACAACAAGAGGACGAAAGGTTAGATTTTGAATCTAATACCTTAGAAGAACTGCCTCAATTTCCAGGCCCATGGGAATCTGAATCACTCCAGATTAGAGCTCCCACAATACTAGTAAGAAATGAAGACTCAGTGGTTCCAAGGAACACGGATGTCGTGAAGAACACTAAGGTTCAGTGTCATCTCACTGTAGAAGAGCTGCTCAAAGCAAAACCTGAGCTTTGGAATCATGTGAAGGATCAGGTTCCAGAACTTGATTCCAACATGCCAAAAGCAGGCTCCAAGCAAAGGGTACCAGAGATACCTCTAGACAAAATAGGGGACATGTGCGAGGGTGAAGAAGGTAATACTTATCTTCCAATCACCTACCAAGGTTACACAACCAAAGCAATCATAGATTCTGGTGCTGGTGTTGCTATTGCGACCACCTCCTTGTGGAAGCAATGGGGCAAGCCCACATTAAGACCAACTAGAATGAAGCTTCAAATGGCTGATGGTCATTTTGAAAGACCTCTAGGATTGCTAGAAGGGATCACTCTAACCACTTGTGGTGTAGAGTTTGAGCACACATTTGCTATATGTGACTTTGAGAAAAATAATGTCTATGAGATGATCCTAGGAAGACCCTTCCTACGACAATTGCAAATAGTACAGGATTGGGGAACTAACTCCTTGTACTTACAGCACTTAGGGGTTACCACCAAGGTCAATTTGAAGGATTACACCTTCAGAGATGTACCACCCCTACAGTGGAATTCTATCCACAAAGTGAAAGAAGATTCCATCTCTGTGCATTCTGAAAGTTCACCTGATCCATCATCGCTGCATGAAGATACTCATTTGTGGATGTGCAAAGTCGCAAAGGAAGAGGAAAAACGTTTAAAGGCAAGGGAAGAAGGAACTTCACTAGGAGATAGACCAGTTAGAGACCCAGCCTACACACCGATGATCTTTCCAGATGAGGAGTTTGAGCCTCATGGCTGGCCAGAAATCTTATCCACCATGGACATTGCTGTCAATGAGGAACAGTGGACACCTCATTGTGATGAGGAGGGTTATGATATCTCAGTGTTCATGTGTCAACCCTTGCTAGAAGAATGTGACCCTAGTGATGTCATAGAAGAAGAAGAGAATGACGATGATCTGGAGTCTATTGTGATGGATAGTTGCTTTAACTCAGAGCAGCACTATCTAGAAGATATAGGAGTGTTCACCCAGAAAGAAGAAGAACCTCTCACAAGTATTAAAACAGTAAACTCAAAGGATGGAAGTGAGAGTAGTCAAAAGAAAAAGAAAAGAAAAGCAGTGAAACAAGAAAAGGAGGAATCATTGTTTGAAGTACCAGGAAACTTCAAGAAATATGAAGTTGGCGACCGCAAAATTTTGGTACGAATGCCTAAGAGAGAGGCCATCATAGGAGAATCATATGATAATAAAGAAAAGACCAAGAAGATTGTAGTGACCATTGAAGAGAACGAAGAGAGATGCACATATATAGGAGATGACCTAAGTGCAAGAGAAGAAATGGAGCTCATAGCTCTATTAAGGGAATATAGGGATGTGTTTGCATGGCACTATAAAGACTTGAAAGGGGTAGATCCAAGAATTTGCTCTCATACTATCCCCATGACTGCTGATGCTAAGCCCACCAAACAGAAGCCCTACACATATAATGATACCTATGCAGCCAAAATCAAAGAAGAAATTGATAGGTTGATTGAGGCTGGATTCATCTATGAGATTGAGCATACCAAATGGGTGTCCCCCATTGTTGTGGTACCCAAGAAGAACGGGAAGTTGCGAGTGTGTATTAACCTTAAAAAAGTTAATGCCGCTACAATCAGAGATAGCTATCCGCTTCCAATCACCGAACATTTATTGGAGCGTGTTGCAGGCAAGGAAGTTTATAGCTTTCTTGATGGATTTTCAGGTTACAACCAAGTAGCCATTGCCCCAGAAGATCAACACAAGACGGCTTTTGCCACCGAATGGGGAATCTTTGCATTTCGTGTGATGCCATTTGGGCTCACCAATGCACCTGCAACATTCCAAAGGCTCATGTGTCATGTCTTCAAAGAGTTCTTACGAAAGAGCTTAGAAGTGTATGTGGATGATTTATGTGCTCATTCCCAAGAAAGAAGATTTCACATCCCTGAGCTCAGACAGATCTTCAACAAGTGTAGAGAATATCGAGTGTGTTTGAACCCAGAAAAGTGTGTGTTCATGGTGCGTCAAGGTAAAATCCTCGGTCATATTGTTTCTAAGAATGGAATCTCAACGGATGAAGATAAGGTACGAGCCATAGCGGAGCTGCCAAGGCCAAGGAATGTTAAAGAGGTACAAGCCTTTATGGGCCATTGTGGATATTACCGTAGGTTTATCCACATGTACGCGATCATAGCTAGACCCCTTTATGCCTTGTTGTCTAATTTTGAGTGGAACGACGAATGCGAGAATTCTTTCAATGAACTGAAGAAACGTTTGTGCACAGCACCAATATTGACCACTCCTGATTGGAATAAGCCATTCCATGTCCATGTGGATGCATCCAATCATGCCATAGGATGTGTGCTAGCACAACCCACAGGTGAAGGGAATTTAGATTTGCCCATAGCATATGCTAGTAGACAACTAAACCCAGCCGAAAGAAATTATACCACAACCGAGCGAGAAGGGTTAGGCATGGTATATGCTGTAAAGAAGTTTAGACACTATTTATTGGCCAACAAGTTCAAGTTTTTCACTGATCATCAAGCTTTGTTATATTTGGTCAATAAACCTTGCAATACTGGACGCTTAGTACGATGGTTTCTCTTACTAATGGAATATGACTTTGAAGTTGTTGTCAGGAAAGGGAGAACCCACCTTCGAGCAGATCACCTTTCTCGCATCACTTCAGGAGAGTCACCGCAAGGAGTGTCTGACGAATTACCCGATGCTTATCTGTTCAATTTAGAAGTTGTTCCTAAATGGGCAAATAAGTTGGTACCAGTCCTAACCTTCGGCCCTGCAAATAAGAAGGTGAAAACATCACAAGAAGAAATTGTAAAATCACAAAAATATCACATATTGGCAGGAAGCATGTACAAACAAGATACTGAGGGTGTATTAGCTTGTTGTGTCGAGGATGATGAACATAGTAGTTGGTTGCAGCAAGCTCATGAGGGATTGCTAGGAAATCACTATTCTAAACAACGAACATTGCAGAATTTGAAACGTTTAGGAGTGTATTGGCCTAGCATGGACAAAGAAATACATGAGTGGATCAAGAATTGTCCAATGTGCAGAGAGAGACCACCAGTGGAGCATGCGACCCTTTATCAAGTATCATTAATTCCAGATTGGAGTGCTCCATTGGTAGAGTTTATGAGATCGGGAAGATTACCCAAAGAGGCCAGTCTAGCAAGAAGATGAAATATGGAGCAAGAGGCTCAAGGCTATGCCTTAGTAGGAGAGAACCTATACCGGAGAGGTAAAGATGGTTACTTAAGACTATGCGTTCATGAATCAGACTATTTAAGGGTCTTAGAGACTGCACACAGTGGTGTTGCAGGTGGACATTTTGGTCCTGACCGAGTGATTAAGACCATTCTGTTCTCAGGACTTTGGTGGCCCACTCTTCATATGGATGCACATACCTATGTGAAGAAATGTGACACATGCCAACGTGCACAATATCCAGTTAGAAAAGACGAGATGCCTTTGAGGCCAATGATGGGAGGGCGTGCATTTTCCAAGTGGGGCATAGACTTCATAGGTCCTATTAATCCCCCTGCTAGAAACTCCCATGCAGAGTACATCATTGTAGCCACAGATTACCTTACAAAGTGGGTAGAAGTCAAAGCCACAACAAAGAATGATGCTCAGACTACGGCTAAGTTCTTATTCGAGAATGTGTTCACGAGATATGGACTACCAATAGAGTTGGTGAGCGATAGAGGCACACACTTCTTGAATGAAGTCATGGAAAATCTTCTCCAAGAATTCTTGGTGATACATAAGAAATCCGCCCCCTATCATCCACAAGCCAACGGACAAGCCGAGAGTACCAATAAGATCCTCTGTAACGTATTGACAAAACTGGTGAATAATAAACGCTCTGATTGGGACAAACAACTTCATCATGCTGTTTGGGCTTATCGAGTTGCCTACAAAACGGTACTCAACGCCACCCCATTTCAGATGGTCTTCGGACAGAACGCTGTGCTACCATTAGATTTCTTAATCCCTGCCTTAAAAGTAGCACAAGAGTATGAGTGGAATGGGCATGAATTGTCCTCTAGGATCTTTGATCTCGAACGCTTGGGTGAAACGAGGCTACGAGCGGCAGCAGGCATCTACGCTGCAAAGAAGAGGCAAAAGGCATACTTTGATGCACACATCAAGGATAAGGGATTGAAAGAGGGAGATCTAGTGTTGGTATACACACTAAAACAACATGCCCGTAAGTTGGAAAAAAGAGGATATGGACCCATGATCATTAATAGAATTTCCACTAGTGGTGCAGTTCAGTTGGCCACTCTAGAAGGAGATATCTTGCCAAACTATATTAGTGGCTGTAGAGTCAAGCTATATCAAGAACCTCTTACTGAGGATATGCTAATGAGACTCAACACTGCGAAGAAGTGAAAAGAAGAAGAGTTAAGAGTGAGAGAAGAAGCACAGGTAGAGGCCAGAGAGCGTATTAGGCGAAATAAGTTAAGGCGATTAGGCCTAGATGTCAACTCAAAAGCCCCAAAATATCACATGGATATGTGTCAAAAGTCAGGCATTGCGACTTCTCAGGTCATTGACCGAAGACCCTTTGTGACCATAGAGATAGGACAAGGGAAGGGTGCAAGGACGGTGAAAGCATTGATTGACTCAGGTGCAGCAAGTAGTGCAGTTAAACTTTCCTACTGCCAAGACTTGGGGTTGAACATCAATCCCATAGAAGCTTATCTCATAGGATTGGGAGGTGTGGAAACCCCTTGTTTGGGCGAGGTGGAACTTCCCATCTACCTTCAAGATGTTCCAATGAAAGTCAAAGCGCTAGTATGCCAAGATGAGAACCTTACAGAACCACTTGTCTTGGGTCAAGATTGGATCTATGACCATGCAGTTAACTTAAACCTAAGAAGTCAAATTCTTCAAGTTTGGGTACATGAACAATGCATTACATTAGAATTAGAGAACTGCATGCTCCTAGATCATGGCACCACACACTCTCTTAGTTCTTCCAAGACTAATCATATGAAAGAAGATGTTGTATGTGTCAAAAGCTCTATGATGCAGAAGGAGTCAATCGTGGGAGACCAGGTTCGAAGGCGGATGGATCTTTCTTCTTCTCCAAAGACTCAAGTAGCCACAGTAGTGAGCCCACCACACAAGCAAACACAACCGTTCACGACAACTGCTACATCAAATAGAAAGACACCATTCGATAAAAAAGCGGTTCCGGGCATGAAGCAGATCTGGGTACGCAAAGGAGAGCAACCACCAGCCTTACCCCCACAAATCCCATCCATGCACACTAACCAGGCCAGAAGACGAAGGAAGCAGCTCAGACGAGCTCCATCACAAGATATCCAGCAAGTTTGGGTGCCTAAGAAGTTATTTGCAGCTCAACAAGGGCAATTACAGATGTGGGTACCTAAGAAGATCTTACACCCACAACAACCTTTGTTCTCCCACATGCAAAAGGTTTCAACAAAGAAGCCAAAAAGAGAAAAGGGTAAGAACCACGTACAGAGACCAAAGGAAGATCAAATCAGCTCTTCAACATTAGTAGGAAGACATGCAAAAAGGATATGGGTTTGGAAGCCAAAAGTGCAAGTAGTCTCCACCGAACCAAAGCATCAACCACACTGGATACCACAGTTCAGAAAGCATCCAAAGAGAAAGACGCCTGAAGTGACCTCTACAGTGCCAAATGATGTTCTAAAATGGACTCCAATAAGGAGGATTACATCAGTTCGAGACTCAATGGATACCTCCACCAAGGTCGGCATCAACCTCCACAAATAACATCGAAAGCCTCGAACGAGCAACAACCATGTGCTCCTTGCACAACCCTGTCTTTTGCACCATTTAGGTCATGCATTTCCAAAGTATGCATTAATATAGGGCCACATTACACGGCCGTGCATAGACACACTGGAGAATCCCATGCACAAGAGCACAGTGACATATGTCGAACATTTCTATTGATACTAACTTTTGTGTTCTTGTTTTGTGATATCTTGTTCCTCAAAAAAAAAAAAAAAAAAAAAAAAAAAGTGGGAGAGAGCTTGTTCCCAGGTTTGGCTTATGAAACATGAATGAGTCATGCTTAGTTGAAGGTGGAACTGTTGATTACTAGGCATTTATCAATTTGGATAAAAGTGTGTCTCGGCCAGCAGTGAGATTATTGCTGCCTTATCTGGTAGATGACAAGGATTTGGCATGAACATGGCATCTACAACTATGATTTTCTCTTACCATGGTAGGAATGAAGAGCTTGAAGGTCCGCAACTTGAGGGATGCTTAACTACTTCATGTACCAGAGCACCCAAGGAGATATCTGCACAAGGTAGTTCTGGCAGAGAAGACTCCTGCATATGGTGAGCTAAAGAGAATATGTGAAACTCAGCTTGGTGTAGTTACCCGATGTTGCTTGCCAAAGAATATAAAGCAATTCAATTCTCAATATTTCCTGAACCAGTATGGAACAGTAGCACTGGAGAATGGTCTATGTCAATCAGCATGGTAATCTCTTAGAAACCGGCACGTGTCCAATATTCCTCTGAGTGTCAATATAGGGAAGTGAACGTGCATGAGCCCAAGCTCAGAAATGCACATTGTTAGTGACAAATATTGCTTTGAAAAGAGGAAAGGGGATTCACCACTCGAAAGATCTCATCAGTGGACAATCAACATGGACATTCATCAACAAGGTTCCATCCCAAAGGCCGAGCGTACAACACGAAGAGACAAAACATCCACCAACCTTCGCCATGGTAAGTATCTTTACTCTGGAAACACCATAACCATGATAGTTTAGGAAACCTCTTCGTCAGCATACCCTTGAGCACTTAGCTCAAGACCCGCAATTTTTGCACCACACTTCTTCCAATGCATTTTCCAAGTAAGCATGCGTAGGGCTACATTACAAGGCCGGGCACAAGGCACATACTTTTTTCAACCCTGGCACGAACACACTTACCCATCATTCATTATGGGTTATGAGTAGTTGGCATGAATGCTCTCAACATCATCTTTAAAAGAGCTAGCAGACATCTTGGGAACAACATCCATATCTCGAAAGCAAATTGAAGCCAGTAGTTGCTCCAAATCACTCTTGACCACCTCTTCTGAGCAACTTGCAGTTTTGAAAGCTCACAACGACACATTCTTGCTGGAATCCAAGGAACCAGCTCATACAACGGATGGACACCACCTCTCAAAGCACTACACAGAACAGCCCTTCCAACAAGGGTCTGTCAGGGACGACAGACTCGAGAGGGGGGGGAGTGTTGAAGCTCAAAGTCAAGGACAAAGCATGGAAGCACATCAAAAGGTGGACACACGAGGAAAGGGAGCAAGTAGCAAATGTCGAGAATATCAAGTTTGTATGAACCCAGAAAAGTGTGTATTCATGGTAAAAAAAGGCAAAATTCTAGGACACATTGTGTCAAAAAACAGAATCTCTATGGATGAAGAAAAGATGAAAGTGATTGCAGACCTACCTAGGCCAAAGAATGTCAAAGAGGTACATGCCTTCATGGGTCATTGTGGTTATTACAGATGATTCATACACATGTATGCTTCATAGCCAAGTCTCTGTACTCTCTTTTGACCAAGTTTGAATGGACAAATGAATGTGAAAATTCATTCAATGAACTTAAACAATGCTTGTGCTCAACACCAATATTAACAACCCCAAATTGGAGTAAACCATTCCACGTACATGTGGATGCATCCAACTATGCCATAGGATGTGTGTTGGCACAACTGGCAAATGAGGGCAATGTAGATCTCCCCACAGCTTACATGAGCAGGCAATTGAATGCAGTAGAAAGAAATTAAACCACTACAGAATGAGAAGGATTAGAAATGATCTATGCAGTAAAGAAATTTAGGCATTATCTGTTGGCAAATAAGTTCAAGTTTTTCACGGATCATCAAGCGTTATTGTACCTAGTTAATAAGCCTTGTAACACCGAATGATTGATACACTAATTTCTATTGCTCATGGAGTATGACTTTGAAGTCATAGCCAGGAAGGGAAAGACACACCTTAGAGCTGACCACCTCTCAAGATTAACTTTGGGAGAAGCTCCTCAAGCAATAACGGATGAATTACCCGACACATACCTGTTTAACCTTGAGATAGTACTAGAATGGGCTAAGCCTATTGTCCCTATTCTCACATATGGACCCAAGAATCCAAGGATTAGGATCAAAGAAGGAGAAAAATTGCCAAGTCACAAAGATATCAAATAATAGTAGGAAGTATATATAAACAAGATAATCAGAAGATTCTTGCTTGTTGTGTAGATGAATCAAAACACGTGAATTGGTTGCAATCAACACATGTAGGAGCATTAAAGCAACATCATTCAAAACATCGTACATTGCAAACTGTGCATAGACTAGAAGTATATTGGCCTTCTATGGAAGTAGATGTCTACAAGTTGTGTAGAGAATGCCCTGTCAATTGTGAAAGACCACCAATAGAACATGCCACGTTATATCATATGTCTCTCACACCAGAATGGAGTGAACCATTAGTGACATACTTGAGGATGAAAACATTCCCTCAAGGAATGACTTTAGCAAGACAATGAAGTCTAGAGCAGGAAGCTCAAGACTACTGTTGAAGTATGGGGAGTAACCAACCCAAACCGCCTCACATGGAAGTGAGAGGCTCTTCCAAGAGGAGTTACAAGAAGTGTAAGCAACGCACACACACCCACGTCCACGAACAATGGCACCATGGCCAACGTCAAAAGGAGCAAAGGAGGGCAATGCTCACACACAAGACAACCCCAAGTGCCAAACCCACACACATGGATCAACGCCTAGCACACAAGGAGAAATGTGGAAGCCAAATGAACCTTCTTTCCATTAGCATGGAGGCCAAGGCCATGGCCAAGGGACCTCCTTTTACAAAGTGAGCTTCTCCTTATATAAGAGAGGAGAGGGATTCGTTGAGTACAAGTGGCCAAAGATTTCATTAACTAGAGATATTCTAAAAACGATAGGTGGTTGGGAAAATAAAAAAGGGAATCTTCTTAGAGAGAGAGAGAGCTCTTTCACGTATCCAAGAGCTCTCAATTCTAAAATAAGGCAAGACCCAAAAACAAGACTTTTACAAAAAAGAAGGATAAGGTTGAGTTTTTATGGTTTTTCTCAAAAAAGGAAATAAGAGAGAGTTCCTATGAAGAACTTGTATACAAAAGGAAAAAGTGGGAAACTTGAGAGACTACCACACAAGGCCTTAAACCTTCAAGTATCCTTAGCTCTGAGGGAGGCCCCCAAGTACTCCATAGCCTTCATAGCTTCATGGGTCCTTCATAACTTCATAGCTCCAACACCTAATTCACAAGGCCTTAAACCTTCAAGTATCCTTAGCTCTGAGGGAGGCCCCCAAGTACTCCATAGCCTTCATAGCTTCATGGGTCCTTCATAACTTCATAGCTCCAACACCCTCCCCCACCTAGTCTTTGTCGTCCTCGACAAAGCTGAGAAAAAAAACCATGCATAGCTGATTGAGGTCATGTTGAGTCTTCAATTCTGCAAGACTTAATTCTATAGGTCTTCAGTCTTCAGGTAAGAAAGTATGTTTAATCTGCAACACGTTTTTAGTTCTTCCAATCTTCTGCAGTTCTTCAGTCTGCAAGATTTCAGGCTCCAAGTCTTCAGTCTTTACTTCAATCTACCAATCTTCAATCTTCAAAGGTGGGCAACACAATCCCCTTGGGGGGCAGTCAGCCAAGCATGTTTCCCACTATGCAGTCTTTTGTAAGGCTGGAAATGCCTTCTCCAGAATCTCCCAAACCTGAAATGACATACAAAAGAGCAAGTAGTCTGCATCTAGTAATGAGATAAACATTTACTTCAAATTTAGTTTCCACTTCAGGGGACATTAATTCTTATAGGACTGGCTCTTCAAGTCCTCATAATGAGCTTTTCTTTTCCTGTTAGAGAGACACAAAACCTGAATTTTTTAACCAAGTGCACATCAATCCTCACAAAAAAGAGGAAGTGGAAATGAGGGCCACAATCCTAGGACACATGTTCAATTTTTAATTAGTGTTTATCCCTGTAAGCCTCATTCTAATCTCCTAAATCATAGAAGCATTTAACAGAAGATGGATCAACAGTTATCCCTGAAAATTAGGATCCATAGTTATCCTCCTCTTTGGCCTGCACAAATTCGAGCAGTTTCTGAACAAATGAAGATCCCTTCTGCATTTTTGTCGTTATTAAGTAAACAACCAAAGTCCCAAAAAGGCTCTGCCCATGGTGTAGATGCATCAATGATCTCAGAGTGATTCCAGTACCATATTTCGACATCCTGTACAGTATGCAAATGCAAAATAAGCATGAGGTTTGTTTTGCACATGCAAAGCTTCCAATCACCCAAGCAAAGAAGTGAAAGAAGTCTTAAATGAGAACCATCTGAGCATTGTGAAACCAGTGAGTGACTTCCCTGGCAAAAAACAATTACTCAGATCTTTGTTAATTACAGAACAGAGCCCTTAGCAGAGTCCATGTGTTATGAAGTGTTTAGTCCTTCAGTCATGCTATATAGTGGCAGAGTCATAGTAGTATAGCAATGGTATACCTCCTAGTTTGAGGAGAAGAGCCTTCTCTCAAGCCATTTCTATCTCTTGAGTATCTATCATGAAGAGTAACCAAGCACTATCTTCTTCATATGAAAACAAAATAGCACAGAGCTATACTCATTCATAAAACATAGATACACAAGGCTTAGTTTCTTGTATAAGTCAACTTGTCTGAAGCCTATATCTCTTAGATCACTCATATCCAAACACTCCACACTTCTTGACTGCATATCTACCAAAAAGTGCAAGGATGCCTGAGAAATCAACTGTCATCTATCCTTTGAACCTGCAACACTTGGAGACAAATTGAGCACATATATCTATGATCATAAAGCACATCATGAATTTCACTCATCAAGAAGGGAATGAATGCCACAATTATGTCTCTAATCAGGTTAGATTCCTGTAAAGCTTATATTCATTCTTTAGGAAGACAACATTACCACCCTCCCGCATTATATCAAATGGTGTAGTGGTTAACATATAAAGATCAATGCTTAGCCCCAAACGACCAAAAGCAACCATCAACCCTCCTTCAAACCTGTATCATTCATCAATCATACAAGAAACGCAAACAATTACCCAACTTCAAAATAGCGTTATTGCCCAATTCTAGGTAGATTTTTGGAGACGATCCCCCATGGATCTACACAAAACTCAGCCAACATAAGCATTGGCACACTACTGTTAGCCTTATGCATGTGCAAAGGACATAAAAAGATTCTTCCAAATAACAATACCAGAACCTACAAAACGTGACTTTCAGAGCACAACATCATTGACAAAACCACCAAATGATGGAGGATGTATGGAGGCAAGGTACCTCATCCAAACACAGCATTCACACCTCAAAGACTCAAGGAAAAGTTGAACAGAGTCCAATATGAGAGGGTCATCAAGTCCTAAAACACATGCCAATCTAAAAAAATTTGCAGAAAGCTCGTGTGTCCAGGTGAATATCATGTATATCAAGCTTCGTTTCTTTAGCTAGGCAAAATAGGACAAAAATGTGTTCATTGAGTTTCTCAAGATGCATAGTCTGATGCATCACCATCTAGAGAAGACTTTACAAACAAACACAAAAATGCATTAGTCTGCCACATATGAAATGAAACATGGTCCTTGTGCCTGAACAATTCAGGTTAACACAAATGCAAGACACCATGGCATTGAAGTACCAAAAAGCAGCCTATATGAATCCCAAAACAATCCCACAAGAGGGCAGTCACTGAACTCATAAGGGAAATGCATGTAGCATTGTCCAACAATGTTCTTTAATACCTGTGAATGACTAAAAAGGAATATGGATCAGCAATATCTTAGCACTTTCAACAAGATCAATAAGTTATATTGTTTGGTTCAGCAACAAAGTAAAGATCAAAGATTTTAGCATCAGGAAAATCCCATAGATGGGTTATGTAGTCGATAAGTGTGATGCCCCTTCTATGCAAAAGAGGTGTGTGGCCAAAGAGTAGAAAGCTCCAAGAAACAACATTAAGTTCTAGAGCGTGCACACATAACACAACATCTCGAATAAAGGCCTTCAATGTTGAGTATTCCAACTTCTACATGTTTCTAATGTTTGAGAAGGGCCAAATAAGTCCAACCTTTGAATCACTTGCACCAAAAAGATCACCATACTAATAGCATGTGTGAGAAGTGCTGCCTACGATGAAGTGTCTTATGGAACCTTAATCAAGTTTTCATTTCTAAATGTGCATGAGATATTAAGTTTTGAGTGCATGGTGTCATAAAATGAGCATATATCATCAGACAAGGCAGCCTAAATGAACACATGGAATAATGATAAAAACCATAATAGGCTATGAGAATCTCAAAACATAAAGCACATGTGAAAAGTCCTGAGTAACAAGTTACACATTAGTGCATAAAGCTCAACACGTATAGATGAACCTTCACCCAAAATCGACCTTTGTAATACTGCCTCCTGATTGTGGTGGTGAAGCTTGGATGTAATCCCCAAGAGGGGCACACAAGAATCCCTAACCAAAGTAATCCAAACTTCATTTCCTTCAATTCTTGCAATATACTGAAATCAATGTAAAAAGCTTTTAGCATTATTCCAAAGTCCTTCAAGCTCAACATCATTATTGAATATGGAACAATTCACCAAGCATAGCGGATAGTGAGAGATATGGACATCCCCAAACCGTCATGTACTTCAAGCCCATGACCTTTAAACCTAAGATGGTGCAAAGGAAACAACATGCACAGAACATCTGTATACATAATATAACCATATCGAATATTGTTGACCACAAGGTCTCCTCATGTTTCCAATGTATGCATGTCTAGTCATTCATATCATTGCATTTTTTTAACATGCAACAACAGTAGTTCATGAGAGTCCAAGTCTTTAAATCTTGCAATGTATGCAACATAAAAATCCAATCCAATGATACCCGAAGGGACCCAAAAATAGAGCTTGCTGCAGAAAATAGAGCATGCATTGAAGCTACCTTAGATGAGAGTTTATTCAGACATAAAGTGGAGGTGAAATAGAGTGGACACCACTTCGAGTGGTAATGATGTACAGGTGAGATAGTACTAAAGTAGGAACAGAAGGAATTTGAAAAATGATAGGTAGTACACATCAGTACCGAGTCTTCCTTGAGCAGTCACCAATATCAGTTCCGAGACTTCTGTTGGCATCATATGGGGAGAAGCAAGTATGGCATACATGCAGATCTAGCACTAAGGCAACCCATTAAATTTTTCCAAACCTTACATCATTTTAAAAGTGATTCTCATCACTAAAAACCCTTGTAAATATCGTTTCACCTTTTTGTAGCTCCATTTTGTACAAGCCTAGGAGTCCTCGAGCTTGAGGAGCCTTAGAAGTAGTTGCCTGCCAATTTTCATATTTTTTAGATCTCGTTTGAGCCCTCAAATAAGCCCTGGAACCTAATTTTAACTAGGCCGGACACTAAGTCTGGAGGGCCAAAGCTAGTCAAAAACTATAAATAGAGCTAGAGAGCTCATTTTTGGGGTAGCTTCTTGTAGTTTTGAGCTTGTATGAGAACTTGGTTATAATAGAAGTGATTCCATTGTCTTACTCTCTTTGTTCTTGCCGTGTGTGCGCGTGTGTGTGTATGTGTGTGCATGTTTGTGTGCTTCTCACTCACACATTTGTGCCTTCACTTGCTCGAGGTCTTCACACCATCCTCATGTCTTCCCGGATTGACATTAAAGGAGGTGCTAGTCATCACTGAGCTACACCAAATTTTGGCGCCGTTGCCGGGGATTCGAGCTTTGAGGACGAGCGTGTGATGGTAAGACGTAGAGAGGACGCGTTGGAATGGTAAGTAGTAGGTAAATTTCTGATTTTTCTCCATCTCCATCTCCATCCTCATCTCCTTCTCCACCTTATATTCCCACTTCCAAATCATTTCCCTCATTTGCCTTGTGCGAGTTTGAGAGAGAGCGAGTGTGTGTTCTTGTTTGTGTGTGTTTTTGCATGTTTCTTGCAGGTTTTAGCTTCATCATCATCTTCAACAAGCTCAGTAGGTACGGATTCTGTCTGCGCAAACTCCGAGGCGTCGAGCTCGAGCTATCACGACACACCGAAAAGTTGCCCCAATCACGATTCTGAGTGCACCACGACACTACGCAGCCCTAGAGCTCCTAGGATCACTAGACAGAACAGAAAAATTCACCATATCCCAACCTATCGTGACACCTCGAGGTATCGCGACACTACCAGGTATCGCGACACCTAGACCTATCGTGACACTCCCAGGTATCGCGACACCTCGATCTATCGTGACACTCCCAGGTCTCGTGACACCTTGACCTATCACGACACCTCGACCTATCGTGACACTCTCAGGTATCGCGACACTCCCAAGTATCGCGACACCTCGACCTATCGCGACACTCCCACCTATCGCGACACTCCTAGGTATCGCGACACTCCCAAGTATCGCGACACCTCGACCTATCGTGACACTCCCAGGTATCGCGACACCTTGACCTATCACGACACTCACAGGTATCACGACACCTCGACCTATCGCGACACCCCGACCTATCGCGACACTCCAACCTATCGCGACACCTCGACCTATCGTGACACCTCGACCCGACCTATCACGATACACGGGCTTAACGCATGAAATTTTAGAGTGAATTAAGTGAGTGAATTGAGGTACATTTGGGCTTAATTTTGGACACATTGGGATAACATTAGAGCCTTAGGAATGGGCAAAAGACCTAGAAACCAGGGAGGAATTTCCTGAACCCTGAGAGCCTGTTTTGACCCCTAACTGCCTGAATGGTCATAACTTCACCATACGAACTCCGATTGATGAGATTTTGGTCTCGTTGGAAAGCTTGTTGAGAATCCTTGACTGGTTTTTGTAAGAATCATACGTGGAGTTTTAGAACATGTATTTTTAAGTTGACCTTTAGGTGAGACTAGGTGGTCATAAGGTTTTGGGGGTGCAGTGAGTTACTTCAAGGGGGGGGGGCAGTAATTGTTGATGTGTGTCTTTCAATACATTGTGGTAAAGGAGCTATATTAACTTGTGAATTTTTGCAGGAACATTGTGTGCAAGCAAGGCAATTCAAAGCAAGCTAGCAAGGGTGTGTACCAAGCTTGGGAGAAGGCTTCCTGGGCTTGTGCAGCAGTTTGAGCAACCAGAGGATTGAAGTTGGAAGTTCTCTCAACCCTCCTTTGTCGATTCCTAGCCTAGGCTAAGTACGACTTAGGTGTGGTAATTAATTAGGGCAGCGTTAGGCACGACTCAAGTCCAAGAGAACTAATCAACTAAGTGCAAGCATTAAGTAAGTCTTAAGTGTGAAAACCCTAAGGGACAAAGGTAAACTTGAATCGATCACTTATCAAGTGCGAACTTCACTTAAATATTCCTGACGATGTGATCTTGAACAAGTGCTTAACATATTAATCAACTAAAAGGAATAAAGTGATTGGTACAAATTCACCTGCAACGAGGGTGTACTTGGGACCAAGGGGGTAGATAAACCAGGCATATGAACCTCAGGTCAGGCAAACACTTAGGCCGAGACAGACAAAGCCTCAGATCTTCTGAAGCTAGTGTCCATCACACTGCTAGGTCTTGGAAGTGATTCTGAGACGTCCTATAAAATGGAGAGACTTGTAGGTAGTTCAGGGGTGGCTTATCTAGAAAAGCCAGAAGGACCTTACAAGACTCAATTAGAATACATCAAGACTAATCGTCTAGGTGCTCGCATCTACGAAGACGGCCTGAGAAGATCTGTGGTTCAGATTAAGAACCCCAATGAACCCCATGGACTAGAACACCCGGTAGTCAAGTTTGAGAATGGAGTATACCTAGATAAAGAGGGGACTATATATGTAGTCACCACTCTTCCTGATAGAACAGATGAGTTTGGAAATGTGATTGCGGAGACCGACATGGGTGATATAGAGCAAGGGAATTTAGAGAGAGAGCCAAGAACTTCCCGTGGTAAATCCGTCTTGACCAGAATCATGACTCTAGAGTGGATTCCACAGGATAATAAAAGCATAGATTTGCTTTTAAACCGAGAAACTGATGAGGCTTTTTGGAGGTATAAACCTGCCCAGCCTCAGGAAGTAAGTGCTCTCACAATCTATGAGTTTAAAGACCCTGATAGCCTAGGCAAAGTAACCTACCTAGACAATACATCAGAGAGGATCTTCGTGTCACCGAGCATGGCAAACATGCCTACACATGGAAGGGTGAATTAGTTTTTCCCCAACCACGGTCCAATATGTCCTACAGTCACCAAGGAGCTGGCACCTCCCAGGCTCATGGAGCTCAAGGAGATAGAAGTAGAGATAGACCTGAAGTAAGCTTTGCCAACTCCCTGGGAACAGAAAGGAGGAGAACAGGGATAGATAGAGAAGAAACCGAGAGACCTGGAGCCCCAAGGAACCAGAGAAACGCCGATAATTTCCCTTTGCCAAGGCCAAGAGAACACACTAGGACCCTAAGGCCAACTCAACTGGTGAAGTCCATGAAGAATTACTTCGATGGCACTGGAGACCCATACAACCATGTGGCAGAATTTAGGCAAGTCTTGAGAGCTGAACAGGTTGAGGACCTATTCACACAATACAATGCTTTTGGTCTAACCCTCAGGAACACTGCCCTTACATGGTTTCAACCCCTGAATGAGAGGCAGTTTAGGAGCATAGACCAACTTTTAGAGGCTTTCGTCACTGAGTTCTCTAAGAGTGGCATACGGCATAATACCTCCTCCCTGATTCATAGTTTTAGGCAAACACCTCAAGAGATGGTCAGATTAGCAGGAAGACGGTTTAGGCAATACCTAGAGAGGTGCCCAATGCCTGAGCTACCCACACCAGCCAAGCAAGTGGCTTTGTTCTTAGATGGATTGTTGAGCACCAAGCTCAGGTCATATGTGTATCTGAAGGACCCCAGAACTATAGAAGAGTGCGTGCGCATGTTCATAGACATTGAGGATAATCTAGGTGAGGAGTTAGAACTATAATAAATCTATAAGGATTCGGATAGCTCTAGTAGCCTCACATCTGGTCAATCCACATCCATTGAGGAACTTGCAGAGAAGGTAGCTCAAAAATTAGGTGTCTCTAGCAAACAAATTCCAAGATTTGCCCTAGTCAAGAGGTGCTATACTTGTGGAGGTGACCATATGGCAAGTGTTTGTCCTATTATGGCCCAACCCCAAGTGAATCCTAGTAGCCAGTACTGCACCATAGAGCGAAGGTACACCAACCACACCGCACAAGACTGCCCTTATAACACACAAACTGTCAGACAAAATTACCCTCAGCCATATCCACAATAGGGTAGATACCAGAATCAGTACCCACCACAACAATACGGCAGACCACAACAATCTTATCAGCCACCTTATCAAGGGCAGCAGACACCTCAACCAGTCCTAGTGCAGCAACCCCCTGCTCCAACCAATGTGATCCCAGTGAAATATGCATCTGCTGAAGAAAATCCGAATAGAGCACAACAATACGACAGACCACAACAATCTTATCAGCCACCTTATCAAGGGCAGCAGAGACCTCAGCCAGTCCTAGTGCAACAACCCCCTGCTCCAACCAATGTGATCCCAGTGAAATATGCATCTTCTGTCAAGACTGTGGCAAAGAGCATCTCCTACGAGATTGCCTAAAGAACCCTAATAACATGCCTAAAATCACTCCTATCAACGTCATTGGGTTAGTGGTAGACTCTATGGGAAGTATAACTTCCACAGCCCTAGTGCATGTGGTCACTAGAGCCCAAGCCGTGTGGCAAACTCAAGGAGTAGGGTAGGAAAAGAGTTCTGAGGTTAGTGAGGTAGAGAGTATAACCAAGAAAAGGACAAGAGCATGGAGAGATAGTCGAGAGAGAATGAAAAGACAATGGTCACAGAAAATGAGCGAACTTGAAGAAAGCTTGAGAGAAACCAAAGCAAAGATAAGTGAACTCGCATCTCAAAACCACTCTCACATCACCCCTCCACCACCTTTCCCTTCACCCGCCAACCCATCTTCTTCCATTCCCCAACCTTTCAATACACCACCCATAACCCACCCACCACCCAGAGTAGGATCAGTCCTAGCCGATCCCACTCCTAAGGATCTAGAAATGATGCTTAAAGCATATCAGGCCAGGATCCAAGAAGGGCCAAACGTAACAGATCGTGACAAATGTTACCCTAGAGCCGATCTAGAGATAGAGCGAACAAAGCTTTGTGCTAAGATGGTCGAATTGGCGCAAGCCATGTTTGAAGCCAGTCGCTTGTTCAATGGCTCGAACTCCATTAGAACACCATTGCACTTTGATGGTCTATTGGATAGATTGGAGAGGTTACTTGCAAAGTCTAGACAAGGAGCCACCTCCCAGGCTAAGGAGAGGGCAAATGATAGAATAAGCATTCCTCTCTAGGAAGCTTATGTGCCTAACTCCACTGAACCAGACACCTCTTCTTATATGAATAGGTATTCACCAGAGTTCCTGAGAGAGATTCAAGAAGAGAAGTGGGCAAAGGAAAGTGAAGTCCCTCCTCCCATTGAACTTGTGGATGATGCACATGATCAATTCCCACAGGACATCCCTTCTATAAAAAGAACAGGAGAGTGCCCAATCTCATGAGAGATTAGACTTCGAGTCTAATTCTTTACAGGAACTACCCCATTTCACAGGTCCATGGGAAGCAAAGTCCACTTGTATGAGAGCACCCACATTCATGGTAAGAAACGAAGATTCAGTCATACCTAGGAACACGGAGGTAGTGAAGAACACTAAGGTGCAGTGCAATCTCACTTTAGAAGAACTACTCAAGGTTAGGCCAGAGCTATGGAAACAGGTAGCCAAACAAGTACCAAAGATAGCAAAACCTCGTTCCTAGGTAGGATCCCAGAGCACAGTGCCAGAAATACCCTTGGACAAGATAGGAGACATGAGTGAGGGCAAAGAGGGAAACACATATCTTCCTATCACCCATCAAGGATACACCACCAAGGCCATTCTAGACTCAGGTGCAGGAGTTGCAATTGCCACCACTTCCCTATGGAAGCGTTGGGGCAAGCCAGCACTCAGGCCCACGAGGATGAAATTGCAGATGACAACGGTCACATAGAGAGACCCTTAGGGCTGCTAGAAGGAATAAATCTCACTACATGTGGTGTTGAGTTCGAACATACTTTTTCCATATGCGACTCTAGCAAAAACCAAGCCTACAAGATGATTTTGGGAAGGCCATTTATGCGGCAATTGCAAGTGGTACAAGATTGGGGAACCAATTCCTTATACTTGCAACACTTAGGTGTTACAACCAAAGTCAATCTCAAGGATTACTCTCATAGAGACGTACCGCCCATTCAATGGAATCCCATCCATAGAGCCAAGGATGACATGGAGTCAATGCATTCCATAGGATCAGGATCCTCATGGATGCATGAAGACACCCACTTATGGATGTGCAAAGTGGCAGTAGAAGAGGAGAAAAGAGAGAAAGCCAGAGAGGTAGGTGCAAAAGAAACCATAGATCAATTCAAGACCCAGCCTATGCACCTGTAGTTTTTCCTGACGAAGAATTTGAGCCTCACGGCTGGTCTGAAATTTTAGCAACAATGGATGTAGCCATCAATGAAGAACAATGGAAACCCCACTGCGATGAGGATGGCTATGACATTTCAGTCTTTTCAATAGAACCGATCATGGGAGACACAGTGTTAGAAGAATGCGAACCTAGCCCTGATGCATTTAAGGATGCAAGTGACTCCGACCTAGAGTCAATCATCATGGACCCACCGTTTGCATCAGAGGGAGAATACTTCTATGAGGTAGAAGTTCACCCTCAGAGACATGAAGAGCTCATGAATGAGGTGAGATTAACCACACAAGTGACCACCAAGAGTAAAGGAAAGAAAAGAAAGAAGAAAGAAGCCACACCGGAGGAAGAGGAGTCCTTGTTTGAGGTGCCAGAAAATTTCAAGAAGAATGAGATAGAAGGTAGAAGAGTCATGGTAAGAATGCCTAAACATGAGGCACAATCAGGAGAGGCCTATGATAGCAAGGAAACTACTAAGAAAATAGTTGTAGCCATAGAAGAAGGAGAAGATGCACCTACATAGGACATGACCTGACAAAAGAAGAAGAGCAAGAGTTGATAGCTTTGCTAAGGGAGTATCGAGATGTATTCGCTTGGAGCTACAAAGACCTGAAAGGTGTAGACCCTGACATATGCTCACATACGATCCCCATGACTTCAGAGGCTAGGCCCTCTAAGCAAAAGCCATACACATACAATGACAACTATGCGGCCAAGATCAAGGAAGAAATAGATCGCTTGGTTGAAGCTGGATTTATCTATGAAATTGAGCATACTGAATGGGTATCCCCCATTGTAGTGGTGCCCAAAAAGAATGGCAAATTACGTGTATGCATTAACTTGAAGAAGGTTAACGCAGCCACTATCAGGGATAGTTATCCGCTTCCTATCACCGAACATCTATTAGAAAGGGTAGCAGGCAAGGAAGTGTACAGCTTCCTAGATGGGTTCTCTGGCTACAATCAAGTAGCCATTGCACCAGAAGATCAACATAAGACGGCTTTTGCCACAGAGTGGGGCATATTTGCCTTTCGGGTAATGCCATTCGGGCTTACCAATGCACCTGCTACCTTTCAAAGATTGATGTGTCACGTGTTTAAAGAGTTCTTGAGGAGGAATTTGGAAGTCTATGTTGATGATCTATGCGCTCATTCCAACATTAGACAGACTCATATACCCGAACTCAGGCAAATCTTTGACAAATGTAGAGAATATCAAGTCTGCTTGAACCCAGAAAAGTGTGTTTTCATGGTCAGGCAAGGCAAGATCCTAGGACACATAGTGTCAAAGAACGGCATATCCACTGATGAGGAGAAAGTGAGAGCCATTGCAAAACTACCTAGGCCAAGGAATGTCAAGGAGGTACAGGCCTTCATGGGGCATTGTGGTTACTACCGCCGGTTCATTCACATGTATGCCGTCATTGCAAAGCATCTGTATGCCCTTCTAACTAACTTTGAGTGGACTGATGAGTGTGAGAACTCTTTCACGGAGCTCAAACAAAGATTGTGTTCAGCACCAATCTTGACCACACCAGATTGGAATAAGCCATTCCATGTCCATGTAGATGCATCCAATTATGCAATTGGATGCGTGCTAGCACAACCTACGGGTGAAGGTAATATGGATCTTCCAATTGCCTATGCCAGTAGACAACTGAATGCAGCTGAACGAAATTATACCACCACTGAACGAGAAGGATTAGGCATGGTGTACGCGGTTAAAAAGTTTAGACACTATTTGCTTGCAAATAAGTTCAAATTTTTTACTGATCACCAAGCTCTACTGTACCTGGTAAACAAGCCATGTAATACAGGCAGATTAGTAAGATGGTTTCTCTTACTAATGGAATATGACTTTGAGGTAGTAGTGAGGAAAGGCAGGACTCATTTGAGAGCAGACCATCTCTCTAGGCTCACATCTGGAGAGGCCCCACAAGGAGTGTCAGATGACTTACATGATGCTTACTTGTTTAATTTGGAAGTTGTACCTCAGTGGGCTAAGCCATTAGTGCCATTATTGACATATGGGCCTAACCACCCAATAATAAACACACAAGATAGGGAGATAGTAAAAGCCCAGAAGTATCATATCATGGCAGGAAGTGTGTACAAACATACAGATCACGGGGTATTAGCCTGTTGTGTGGAAGAGGACGAGTACGCGAACTGGTTGCAATTAGCACATGTAGGTGCATTAGAGCAACACTACTCAAAACAACAAACCCTACAAACATTGAGGAGACTTGGAGTATACTGGCCAACTATGGAAGCAGATGTTCATAGGATGTGCAAGGAATGCCCAATTTGCCGCACTAAGCCACCAGTGGAACATGCCACCCTTTATTGCGTGTCTCTAGTGCCAGATTGGAGCGAGCCATTAGTGGCCTTTCTGAAGACGAAAACATTCCCTCAAGAAATGACTCTGGTTAGACAAAGAAGTTTGGAACAAGAAGCCTTGGATTACACAATCATTGGTGATAACTTATACAAACGTGGTAAAGATGGCTACCTAAGACTGTGTGTCCACGAGAGCGAATATTTGAAGATATTAGAGACTGCTCACCAAGGTGTAGCAGGAGGACACTTTGGTCCAGATCGGGTGTTCAAAGCAATTTTGTTTGCACGTCTTTGGTGGCCAACTCTTCACATGGACGCACATACCTATGTGAAGAGGTGTGAGGTTTGTCAACGAACTCAGTATCCCATACGCAAGGATGAGATGCCATTGAAACCTATGATGGGTGGACGTGCATTCTCTAAGTGGGGAATAGACTTTGTTGGTCCTATTAATCCCCCAGCTAAGGGTTCACATGCTGAGTACATCATTGTGGCCACAGACTATCTGACCAAGTGGGTAGAAGTGAAAGCCACTACGAAGAATGATGCTCAAACAACAACAAAGTTCTTATTTGAAAATGTGTTCACTAGATACGGATTTCCAATAGAATTAATAAGTGATAGAGGCACACACTTCTTGAATGAAGTCATAGAAAACCTTCTCCAAGAATTCTTGGTAGTACATAAGAAGTCTGCCCCTTATCACCCACAAGCTAATGGCCAAGCCGAGAGCACAAATAAGATCTTATGCAATGTGCTGACTAAATTGGTGAATAACAAACGATCTGATTGGGACAAACAGCTACACCACGATGTTTGGGCATATCGAGTTGCCTATAAAACGGTACTCCAAGCCACGCCCTTTCAGATGGTATTTGGCTAGAATGCAGTGCTACCATTGGATTTTTTGATACCTACCTTGAAAGTAGCACAAGATCATGACTGGATCGGCCATGAACTATCCTCTAGAATCTTTGATCTTGAACGTTTAGGTGAGACACGATTGAGAGCTGCAGCAGGAATCTATGCAGCCAAGAAGAGGCAAAAGGCATATTTTGATACACATGTGAAGGATAAAGGCTTGAAGGCAGGAGACCTAGTCCTAGTCTACACATTGAAGCAACATGCACGAAAATTGGAGAAAAGAGGCTATGGACCTATGATAATCAATAGGATCTCCACAAGTGGAGCAGTACAACTAGCCACTCTAGAGGGTGACATACTACCAAGTTACATAAGCGGATGTAGAGTCAAGTTATATCAAGAACCCCTAACGGAAGAAATGCTCAATCGACTCGTTACTGCAAAGAAACGTAAGGATGAGGAAAAGAGAATTCGAGAAGAAGCACAGGCTGAAGCTTTAGAACGCATTCGACGAATGAAATTGAGAAGGCAAGGTAGAGATCAACCCATGATTGACGCTCATGAAGCTCTAGGTTATCACATGGCCATATGCGAGGCTTCGAGTGAACTGGCCCGTAAGATAGTTGATCGACGACCTTTTGTGACCCTAGAAGTAGGACAAGGAGAGAGTGCAAGGACCGTGAGAGCTTTAATTGATTCAGGAGCGGCCACTAGTGCAGTTCGGCTTTCTTACTACCAACAATTGCAATTGGAGGTAAAACCCCTAGATGCATATCTAATAGGATTAGGAGGTGTCGAAACCCCTTGCATGGGAGAGGTGGAGCTTCCCCTCTACATTCAGGAGGTACTAATGCCAGCAAAAGTGCTAGTATGTGAAGACGAGGATCTTACCGAGCCTCTTGTCCTGGGCCAAGACTGGATCTATGATCACGCAGTCAACCTCAACCTAAGAAGTGGACTTCTTCAGGCTTGGGTAGGCCAAAGCCGCCTTACGATTGAATTAGAAAAGCAAGCACTCAAACCATTAGAACAGGTACCAACTCCTGGTCCCTCCAGGAACCCACATGAAGATAATGTTATTCTTGTCCAAAGTTCTATGGTGCAGAGGATTGTCACTCTTGCCAAAGGTACAGAAGTCAAGGAGGAACTCCCATCTGTTCCAGAGAAGAATCTCAAGGGGAAGGCCCAGCAACACCCGACACTGAGGAGACCGATGAACAAGAAGCATGAGCACCAACTTCGGCAGTATGAAGTGCCTCGTGGCATGAAACAGATATGGATACGCAAGGGGGAAAAAATCACGGCTCCAAAGATAGGGTCTCAAAAGAGCATCAAGCAAGCCACACTGTCAAGGACTAAAACGAAGGAGATCCCTAGTCAACACTCTAGGCATACCTTTTCTATTTGGGTCCCTAAGCGGTCAATGAAGGCTAGCCCCAATGCTAGGCAGATATGGGTGCCCAAGGCTTGCTTACAGGCCCAAATAGCTCCAACTGTAGTCACTAGCACAATTCAACACTCACAAGTCCTCTTGGCAAACAACTTAGGAACTCTACTTACATCCCACTCTAACACACACTCGGTCAAACCTAGGAATGTCTGGAAATGGGTACCCAAAAGGTCCCAAATCCAGCACAATCTAGTCCATGAACCTTTAACCGTCATCAGCTCAAGGAGCCACGAATCCTCAAACAAAGTCTAGAGAATTAAACCCTGTATCAAACCCCCAGACCCATTTTGTAAATCCATCAGTAGATGCATTCTGAGTACCTTGCATATCCAAAGTATGCATCTAGAATGACACTAACCACTAATCCCCACTCACATCTATCACAAACACTTCATCTCTAACCACTAACCATCTCGATTGTCATGTTAGTATTGTGGAGGGAACACTATTACATCCTGTTTCCTATGCAACACTAATGTGCCTTCCTTCTTCTAGCAGATAAGCATCAGAAGTGTCATGGCAGTTGTAGCAGGAACAAGATCCCAGGCGGGCACTAATACTCAAAGCAATTGGGATACCATGCCTGTGGAAGCGCCACTGTCAGAAAGGCCGGAAGAGCTTTTGAATGTGAGAAGAATTCCTATCTCGGATCCTCCAAGTGGCCTAACAGAAAGAGTGAAGGGGCATTCTCATTGGTTCAACGAGATGCCAGGAGATTTGGGAGATGCAGACCACATATGGGAGTCCAAGTTGGAATTCGGAGGAGTCTGGTGGACATTTCAATTCTTCTCGAGAGAATTTGAAACATTACAGAATGCAGCCCCTCTTCAGGATATTTGGCTAAAATCGGGATTGCAAGATTATTTCAGTGCAGCTTTGCCTAGACCTGATTTTCTTAGGTGCTACTACTTGATTGCCACACTGAAGGCGACGGGAGATAAAGATCATTCAGGCACATTCCTGGTGCCCTCTCTATCAAACCAGGAGGAAATGAAGAAGTTTGAATTGAATATTACTTTAATCAGGGAAGCTCTTCAGATGTATGGCACCCATATACCTTCTGATCGAGACCCTTTGATACCGGAGTCTATGAAGAACAATAAAATCAAGAAGTTGAAGGAAATGTGTGCTCTCACCCCCAACATCGCCATACCATTACGGATGTGCCTTCAACACTTCGCATTTTTGGTGCAAGACCGGTTCACCCAGCCTCATAAGAAGATATGGTATGGATTATACCTAGCAGAGACTGGGAGCTTACCAATTAAAATGCCCGTGTGGATCCTGGACCAATTATATGAAGCAGGCAAGCGAGGAGTACGGAAGCCTACTTTGAATCGCTGCTATGCCATTACAAGAATTATCTATAGATGCCTTGCCTATGATGTACCGATCGCAAGGGCCCTTAAGTACTCACAACTGGAATTCTTCAAAGGGTGGAAGTCAGGGGTGCAACGCGCAAAAAGAATGCGTGGTTTGCTTTCACAGGTTCTAATCCCTCGTGAGGCCACCACAGAAGCTTCCCTCAGAGAAGAGGAACAAGTAGCCCCTTTCACGATCCATCTCCAAGGACTACAATCAGGAGACTTGGTACAACCCACTCCATCAGCCCCCCTACTACCCACTGATGCTGAGTTTGCATCCATGGCTACATTGGCAGCAGATCCATCCTTTGCCTTTGAAAGCTTCTGTAGCTTAGTGATGAGTAACACCTCCTTTAATGTCAATCCGGGAAGACATGAGGATGGTATGAAGACCACGAGCAAGTGGAAGCACAAGTGCGTGAGTGAGAAGCACACAAGCATGCACACACATACGCACACACGCGCACACACAGTAAGAACAAAGAGAGTAAGACAATGGAATCACTTCTATTGCAAGAAAGTTCTCATACAAGCTCAAACTACAAGAAGCTAACCTCAAAAATGAGCTCTCTAGCTCTATTTATAGTTTTTAACTAACTTTGGCCCTGTTCAGACCTAGTGTCCGGCCTAGTTAAAAATTAGGTTCCGGGGCTTATTTGAGGGCCCAAACGAGATCTAAAAATTATGAAAATTGGCAGGCAACTACATCTAAGGCTCCCCAAGCTCGAGGACTCCTCGGCTTGTACAAAATGGAGCTACAAAAAGGTGAAATGATATTTACAAGGGTTTGTAGTGATGAGAATCACTTTAGAATGATGTTGGGGTTTTGAAAAAAATGAAGGGTAGCCTCAGTGCTAGATCTGCATGTGTGTCCATACTTGCTTCTTCCCGCATCCTGTCAACACTCTCCCCCCCTTAGGGTCTGTCGCCTCTGACAGACCTCTTTTCCGCCGTTTGATCAATGTATTTTTGCAGGAGGTCGGTTGCCAATTCTTGTTCTTTGATTCTTAAACCTCTAATTAGATCTCGTTGCAAGGCCTCCCAATCCACTGTACCAGGCATGTCAGGTTGTGGCATTGTGTAAAGCTCGGAATGCATCGTTTGCTCGCATGCAAAGAGATGGAGTAGATGCGTAGGCCGTGGCGCGAATACCTCTGAATGTGCTTCCCAAAACCCCGTGGTGAACATATCGTCAAATGTTTGCTTGTAGCAGGCAGGGAGATATCTTATGCGTGCATGCCATGCGTAAGCCACTCGTATGCTCGGGGTTGTGCTCATATCATATAGCAGGTCGTAATTACCATTAATAAACCCGGGAATAGGAGGTTGAATACGGCATACATTGCAAAAAGTTTTTAGTACGACCTGCATCATGTCGAAGATCTTGAGCATCATCTGGGCAGCGACATCTGGCATAGGGTGGAGGCGTGGTATCCAATGTCTGATGGTTGCAATCATGTATGACACTGTAGGAGTACCGGTTGGGGGGGCGATAGCGGGGTAATTGAGCCATTCTTTACAGTTTGCGTTATTCTGAACCTTGATGGCAAAAGCTTTCCATGATCTGCGTCTTTGCACTGGCCCAAAACACGGATTGTACTTCAAATGCATGGGGGCATGATCCCATGTTCGAAGCATTTCTGGGTAAGTTTCGAGTAACTTTTGCCTCCACGTTGGTTGGAATATGGCCCCTTTTCGTGCCGCTTCTGGTATGTCTTCTGGTTCGAACTGTGTGGCAAATGTTGGGCACTTGTTGGTGACCCGTTTGATTTCTGCATTGTAGTCGGCCAACAATACAAAATAGGGCTTGTATTGCAGTTCTGAACTAGTGATAAGGCGTCTAGGGGCGATGTGCCTGAAGTATTCTGAGTGAAGGATGGTGTCCTCAATGGCCTTCATTGCCAGCATCTGAGTGGATATCCGCTCCTGATGAGTTTGCCCCATTTCCTCTACTTGTTTCATCCATGTTGATGGGGGTTCCTCATAGGTATCTTGACCTTCTTCTGTTACGCGTCCTCTTGGGAATGGTTGAGGCTCGTAGGCGTCGTCGAATGCTTCCTCCACTGGGATGGTAACTGCTTCTTCTTCTAACGGTTGCTCTGGTGGGGAAGGGGGTCGTTCGAACTGCATCAACTTCAGTTTTAGTTCTGCGATCTGCTGCCGTAACTCCAGCACGTCGTTGGTCGTTGAATGTTCAGGTTCGGTTGAAGTAGCAGCGTCTGTCATTTCTTTAGGTTCCTGTCGGTGTGGTGTAGACTCTTGGGGTCTCTGTAAGTCCTTTAGCTGGTCGGCAAGCTGATCATGTGCTTCTAAAAGATTGGCATACGTTTCCAAGATTTGTTGTATGCTTTCTGAGGGGACAGCTTGAAATTTGACCGGGTCTATGGGTGCTCCCGGGGTGTTCTCCATGGCAGCCTCGAGGTTCTCTTGGTTTTGTTGTTGAAGCCGTCTATTCTCTTCTTGCGCTGCTGCCAGATGTCGTCATAGCAAAGCCATGTTTCGTTGAAGCCGTGCATTGCGGCCCATTTGATCTCGCAGCTGTTCCTCCATGGCTTTGCTCTCTTCCATATGTCTCGCTTTGAGTTGCGCATTTGCCTGTTCGAGGGCGGAGATCTTGCTTTGTGACTTCGTATGAATGAACTCCAAAGCATTGACACGCTCTTGGAGTGTTGCTGAGAGGGTGCAAAGCCCTTTGTTATTTTCTTCCAATAATGTATATTCTTGCTTAAGCTGAGTGGCAGCTTCAAGCATCGTGTCGAGTGCAAGACTAAATGAGGTGGAAGATGCAGGGGGTTGGGAAGTGGGAATGGGAAAAGTGGATGTTGTGCCTACCGTGTGTGGAAGTGGTGATGTGAGTGTAATAACCTGTGATGGTGTTGTGAGAACAGTGGTGGTGGGTGATCCAGCGGATGGTGAGATGTCCATGGGATCGGACATGAGTGAGTGTGATTCGTGAAATGTGAACACCGGGACGGTGGGTGGTGTGATAGTGGTGGCCGTGAATGTGGGGGAGTGAATTTGGGGAAGGGACTTTTTCTTATGTTCCTCAACCTGTTGAAGAATGTTTACAAGGTAGGTCCAGAAGGAGGGTTGGGTGGTTAGTGTGGTGCTCGAGGCAGTTACAAGGGACGGGGTAGGTAGAGTTTGGGGGGGAGGAAATGGAGGGGTGGAGGGTAAAGAGATGGAAAGAGTCTGACTAGTGACAGATGGTTGTCCAAAGGCATGGGGGAAGAAAGGGTGACCTAATTGAGGTTCAAAAACCTGAGTGACAGAGATGGATGAGGGTGAAGGGAGGAGAGTGGAAACGGGGGTGTGTACAATGGTCTCACTATAGGAGGAGAATGTTTGTGTAGAAAGACACGTGGAGAGAGGCTCTGAGGGTGGGATAGGAGATGATGGGGGAGATGGGGCATGCGTAATTTCCTCCGGTTCATCATTGTGCCTAGGGCTAATTATGTGCACATCTTCTGATGTGGACGTAGCTAACGCGGTAGATACTTCCATCTGAATCATCTTTCCTTGTCGCGGCCGTGTATCAATTCTTCTTTGATCATAAGCAGGGTTCTCTTGATAGACCATGGTTCTCATTGCTTCACTGATGCCACAGGTGTCCGCCAACAGATTTAGTGATTCTACAAACTGGGGGTCGATATGCTCTGACTGTAACATCTGGTTTACTAGGGCCCTACTTGCTTCTTCTGACATTTTATGGCGTCTTTGTACCTGCTTGATTGTTTGGTATAGTCGTTTGAGCTGTGCCGTATATGCAGGGGCTTCGTCTTCACTCTCTTCAGGGTTATCTCTTGGTGCCTTCTCCTGAGCTTGTGTGCTTAGTCTTTGAGGAGGTTGTGCCACTCCTATCTCCTGTACACTACTTGTCTCGCCTCGTGCATGTTCTCTTTGGGTTGATGCCCCCGGATCGACGTTGTCAGGGCAACCTTCACTGTCTGATAGATGAGCCGTCTGCAGAAATGTTTCAAAATCAAAGTTTGGGTCCTCGGTGAAGGTGGCCATCGCTGCAAATTCCGCATCGGTAGGTAGCGGAGGGGCAGAAGGAGTGGGTTGTACCAGCTCTCTTGGTTGAGACTCCTGGAGATGGATTGTGATTGGTGCCACCGGGGCTTCCTCTCTAGTGGAGACTTCGGCGGTGGTTGCTGGAGGGATCAGGACTTGTGAAAGGGATCCACGCATTCTTTTTGCAGGCTGACTCCCTGACTTTCGCCCTTTGAACAGCTCCAGGTGTGCATATTTTAGGGCTCGAGCAACTGGCACATCATATGCCAGACATCTGTAGATGATTCTAGTCAACGCACAACAACCATGTAGAGTGGGCTTCCTCACCCCCCGCTTGCCTGCCTCATACGCCTGATCTAAGATCCATACCGGCATCTTAATGGGCAAGCTTCCGGTCTCTGCTAAATACAATCCGTACCATATCTTCTTGTGAGGCTGAGTGAAGCGGTCCTGAGCTGGAAATGCGAAGTGCTGGAGGCACATCCGCAGGGGTATGGCGATGTTGGGGGTGAGGGCGCACATGTCTTTGAGCTTCTTGACTCTATTGCTTTTCATTGATTCTGGTATCAAGGGGTCGCGATCTGAAGGCACATGAGTGCCATACATTTGAAGGGCTTCCCTGATTAATGTTATATTTAATTCAAACTTCCTCATCTCCTCCAGATTAGATAAGGAGGGCACCCAGAATGTGCCTGAATGATCTTTATCCCCGGTAGGTTTCAACGTAGCAATCAAGTAGTAACACCTGAGGAAGTCAGGTTTTGGTAGAGCTGCACTGAAGTAAGTTTGAAGTCCTGCCTTTTGCCAGATCTCTTGAAGTGGAGCTGCATTTTGCAAGGTCTCAAATTCTCTTGAAAAGAATTGGAAGGTCCACCAAACCCCTCCACACTCCATCTTGGACTCCCAGATGTGATTTGCGTCTCCCAAATCCCCTGGCATTTCATTGAACCAATGGGAGTGCCCTTTTACTCTTTCGGTTAGCCCACTGGGTGGATCTGGAATAGGAATCCTTCGCACATTCAAGAATTCTTCAGGCCTAGCCGTTGGTGGAGCTTCCACTGGCATGGCATCCCAATTGATAGGAGCACCAGATCCTGCCTGAGAGCTTGTGCCTGCCGCTGTTGCCATGAGAGTAGGTTGCTTATCTGCTGGAAGACGAAAGGCACATTAGTGTTGCATAGGAAACAGGATGTAATGGTGTTCCCTTCACAATACTAACACGACAATCCCGGAGGTCAGTGATTAGTGGTGAGGTGTTTATGATATGTGTGAGTGGTGATTAAAGGTCAGTGTCATCCTAGATGCATACTTTGGTTATGCAATGGGCTCGGAATGCTTCTATGTTAGTGTGGACGGATTTACAGAATAGGGTCAGGGGGTTTAGTACACCGTTTAATTCTCCACACTTTGATACAGGAGTCGTAGCTCTTAGAGCTAAGGACAGGTGAAGATTTCGGTCTGAGAGTGTGATGTATGTGGGACCTTGTGGGTACCCATTTCCAGACATTCCTGGGGTTGATGGGAGTGGGGGCAGTGAGAGGTGTAGGTATCTTATCACTTTCTGCGTTGTTGGCCAAGAGTGCTTGTGAAAGCTGCTTCATCCTCGTGCCTGTAGGTGAAGTAATTTGGGCTTGTAAGCTAGCCTTGGGCACCCATATCTGTCTAGCATTAAGGGTGGCCTTCATTGACCGCTTAGGAACCCAAATAGAAATGGTACGCCTAGGGGTTATCCTAGGAGGCTTCTTCACTTTGTTCCTTGATGGTGAGGCTCGTTTCTTGTTTCTTTGAGAATCTGCTATTGGATCTGTGGGTTTTCCATCCTTGCGCATCCAGTTCTGCTTCACACCATGAGATGCTCCATATTGCGCGGGTTGGCGCTCCTGCCTCTTGATTAGCGGCCTCCTTCGTGTAGCGTGATGTTCGGTCCGTTCGTTTAGCATCTTCTTGGACTCATTTAGGAACTCCTTCTTGGCTCCTGAACCTTCAGTAAGATTGCCATTCCTCTGCACCATAGAAGTTTGGACAAGCACAACATGGTTATCTTCGTGTGGATTCCTGGAGGGACCAGGAGTTGGTGCCTGTTCTATTGGTTTGAGCGCTTGCTTTTCTAATTCAACCGTGAGACGACTTTGGCCTACCCAAGCCTGAAGAAGTCCACTTCTTAGGTTGAGGTTGACTGCGTGATCATAGATCCAGTCTTGGCCTAAGACAAGAGGTTCGGTCAGATCCTCGTCTTCACACACTAGCACTTTTACTGGCATGAGGACCTCTTGTATGTAGAGGGGAAGATCCACCTCTCCCATACAAGGGGTTTCAACACCTCCTAATCCTATCAGATATGCTTCTATGGGTTTTACCTCCAACTGCAGCTGCTGGCAATAAGAAAGCCGAACTGCACTTGTGGCTGCTCCTGAATCAATTAAAGCCCTCACGCTTGTTGTGCTGTCCTTTTGTCCTATTTCTAGGGTCACAAAAGGTCGTCGGTCTACTATCCTATGGGTGCGTCCACCTGAAGCCTCACACATGGCCATGTGGTAGCCTGGAGACTCTTGAGTGTCAGTCATAGGCTGGTCCCTTCCTCGTCTCCTCAACTTCATTCTTCTGATACGCTCTAAGGCCTCTGCCTGTGCTTCTTCCCGAATTCGTTTTTCCTCCTCTTTACGTTGCTTAGCAATATTGAGTCGGCTTAGCATCTCCTCCGTGAGGGGTTCCTGATACAGTTTGACTCTGCATCCGCTAATATAGTTTGGGAGGACATCCCCCTCTAAAGTGGCTAGTTGTACTGCTCCACTTGTGGAGATCCTATTAATGATCATAGGTCCATAGCCTCTCTTTTCTAGCTTTCTTGCGTGTTGTTTCAATGTGTAGACTAACACTAGATCTCCTGCCTTCAAGCCCTTATCCTTCACATGGGCATCAAAGTATGCCTTTTGCCGTTTCTTTGCAGCATAGATGCCTGCTGCTGCTCGTAGCCTCGTCTCACCTAAACGCTCTAGATCCAAGATCCTAGAGGACAACTCGTGTCCATTCCACTCATGCTCTTGTGCTACTCTTAAAGCTGTAATTAGGAAATCTAAGGGTAGCACCGCATTTTGTCCGAAGACCATCTGAAATGGGGTGGCATTGAGTACCGTTTTGTAAGCAACTCGGTATGCCCAAACAGCATGATGAAGTTGTTTGTCCCAATCAGAGCATTTATTATTTACAAGTTTCGTCAATACATTACACAGGATCTTATTCGTGCTCTCGGCTTGTCCGTTAGCCTGTGGGTGATAGGGTGCAGATTTCTTATGTATCACCATGAATTCTTGAAGGAGATTTTCAATGACCTCATTCAAGAAGTGCGTACCTCTATCACTAACCAACTCTATTGGTAACCCATATCTAGTGAACACATTTTCGAATAAGAATTTAGCCGTCGTTTGAGCATCATTCTTTGTCGTGGCTTTTACTTCCACCCACTTTGTAAGGTAATCTATGGCTACAATAATGTATTCTGCATGGGAGTTCCTAGCTGGGGGGTTGATGGGACCTACAAAGTCTATACCCCACTTTGAAAAAGCACGTCCTCCCATCATTGGCCTCAAGGGCATTTCATCTTTTCTTGTCGGATATTGGGCACGTTGGCATGTGTCGCAACTCTTCACATAAGTATGTGCATCCATATGAAGAGTGGGCCACCACAGTCCTGAGAATAGAATGGTCTTAATTACTCTGTCAGGCCCAAAGTGTCCACCTGCAACACCGCTGTGTGCCGTTTCTAAGACTTTCAGGTAGTCTGATTCATGTACGCACAGTCTTAGGTAACCATCCTTGCCTCTTCGATATAGGTTGTCCCCTACTAAGGCATAGTCTTGAGCCTCTTGCTCCATGCTCCGTTTTCTTGCAAGGCTCGCCTGATTGGGCAATGTTCCCGATCTCATGAACTCAACCAATGGAGCACTCCAATCTGGGGTTAATGACACATGATAAAGAGTGGCATGATCCACTGGGGGTCTCTCCTGGCATACTGAACAATTGTGAACCCACTCTTGTATTTCCTTGTCCATGCTAGGCCAATACACTCCTAAGCGTTTTAGGTTCTGCAAAGTTCGCTGTTTAGAGTAGTGATTCCCTAGCAGTCCTTCATGGGCTTGTTGCAACCAACTAGCATGTTCATCCTCCTCGACACAACAAGCTAACACTCCCTCTGTATCTTGCTTGTACATACTTCCAGCCAAGATTTGATACTTTAACGATTTTACAATTTCCTCTTTGCTGGTTTTCACATTCTTATTTGCAGGCCCGAAGGTTAGGATTGGTACCAGCTTATTTGCCCATTTAGGAACAACTTCTAAATTGAACAGATAAGCATCGGGCAATTCGTCAGACACTCCTTGCGGTGGCTCTCCTGAAGTGATGCGAGAAAGATGGTCTGCCCTAAGATGGGTTCTACCTTTCCTGACAACAACTTCAAAGTCGTATTCCATTAGTAAGAGAAACCATCTTACTAAGCGACCTGTATTACAAGGTTTATTGACCAAATATAGTAACGCTTGATGATCAGTGAAAAACTTGAACTTATTGGCCAATAGGTAGTGTCTAAACTTCTTCACAGCATATATCATGCCTAAGCCTTCTCTCTCCGTTGTGGTGTAATTTCGTTCAGCTGCATTTAATTGCCTACTAGCATATGCTATCGGCAAATCTAGGTTCCCTTCACCTGTGGGTTGTGCTAGCACACATCCTATTGCATGATTGGAGGCATCTACATGGACATGAAAGGGTTTGCTCCAATCCGGAGTAGTCAATATTGGTGCTGTGCACAAACGTCTCTTCAGCTCATTGAAGGAAGTCTCGCATTCCTCATTCCATTCAAAATTCGTTAACAACCCATAAAGAGGTTTAGCTATGATGGCATACATGTGGATAAATCTACGGTAATATCCACAATGGCCCATAAAGGCTTGTACCTCTTTCACATTTCTTGGTCTGGCCAACTCTGCTATTGCTCTTACCTTGTCTTCGTCTGTTGATATTCCATTCTTCGAAACAATGTGACCTAAGATCTTACCTTGGCGTACCATAAACACACACTTTTCTGGATTCAGACACACTCGATAATCTCTACACTTGTTGAAGATTTGCCTGAGTTCAGGGATGTGGTAACTTCTCTCTTGGGAATGAGCGCACAAATCATCCACATATACTTCTAAGCTCTTTCGCAAGAACTCTTTGAAGACATGACACATGAGTCTTTGGAATGTTGCAGGTGCATTGGTGAGCCCAAATGGCATCACACGGAATGCAAAGATTCCCCATTCTGTGGCAAAGGCCGTTTTGTGTTGATCTTCGGGGGCAATGGCTACTTGGTTGTAACCTGAAAATCCATGAAGGAAGCTGTAAACTTCCTTGCCTGCAACACGCTCCAAAAGATGTTCGGTGATGGGCAGTGGATAACTATTTCTAATCGTAGCGGCATTAACTTTTTTAAGGTTAATGCACACTCGCAATTTCCCATTCTTCTTGGGCACCACTACAATAGGGGACACCCATTCAGTGTGCTCAATCTCATAGATGAATCCAGCTTCAATCAGCCTGTCAATTTCCTCTTTTATTTTGGCCGCATAATTGTCATTATATGTGTAGGGTTTTTGTTTGGTGGGCTTAGCATCAGCGGTCATCGGAATCGTATGAGAGCAGATCTCTGGATCTACTCCTTTCAAGTCTCTATAATGCCATGCAAACACATCCCTATATTCCCTTAATAGAGCTACAAGCTCTGCTTCTTCTTCTGCACTTAGGTCATCACCTATGTACGTACATCTCTCTTCGTTCCCTTCAATGGTCACTACAATTTTTTTGGTCTTTTCTTTATTGTCATATGCTTCTCCTATAATGGCCTCTCTCTTAGGCATTCGTACCAAAATTTTCCGGTCTTCCACTTCATATTTGTTGAAATTTTCTGGTACTTCAAACAATGATTCTTCCTCTTCTTGTCTTACTGCTTTTCTTTTCTTTTTCTTTAGACCTCCTTCACTTCCTTTCTTTGAACTTATCGTTTTAATACTTGCAAGAGGTTCTTCTTCTTTTTGGGTTAACACTCCTATGTCTTCTAAGTAGTGTTCCTCTGAGTCAAAGTAAGTATCCATCACAATGGATTCTAGATCATCATCACTCTCTTCTCCTTCTATGAACTCACTAGGATCACACTCTTCCAACAAGGGCTGACACATGAACACTGAAATATCATAACCCTCCTCATCACAATGGGGTGTCCATTGTTCCTCATTGACTGCAATGTCCATGGTAGCTAAGATTTCTGCCCAACCATGAGGCTCAAATTCCTCATCTGGAAATATCATCGGTGTATAGGCTGGGTCTTTTATTGGTCTATCTCCTGGGGAAGTTCCTTCTTCTCTCGCTTTTTGGCGCTTTTCCTCTTCCTCCGCGACCTTGCACATCCACAAGTGAGTATCTTCATGCAGCCAGGATGGTTCAGGTGAACTTCCAGAATGCACGGAGATAGAGTCTTCGTTCGCTTTGTGGATAGGATTCCACTGTAGGGGTGGTACATCTCTGAAGGTGTGATCCTTCAGATTGACCTTGGTGGTGACCCCTAAGTGCTGTAAGTACAAGGAGTTGGTTCCCCAATCTTGTACTATTTGTAATTGTCGTAGGAAGGGTCTTCCTAGGATCATCTCGTAAACATTATTCTTCTCAAAGTCACATATGGCAAAAGTATGTTCAAACTCTACACCACAAGTGGTTAGAGTTATCCCTTCAAGCAATCCGAGAGGTCTTTCAAAATGACCATCTGCCATTTGAAGTTTCATTCTTGTTGGCCTTAAGGTGGGTTTGCCCCATCGTTTCCACAAGGAGGTAGTTGCAATAGCAACTCCCGCACCCGAATCCACAATTGCTTTGGTTGTGTAACCTTGATAGGTGATCGGAAGATAAGTGTTACCTTCTTCACCTTCGCTCATGTCTCCTATCTTGTCGAGAGGTACCTCGGGTATTTTTTGTTTAGAGCCTATTTTTGTTGCATTGGATTCAAGTTCTAGGACCTGATCCTTCACATGATTCCAGAGCTCCGGTTTTGCCTTGAGCAGCTCCTCTACAGTGAGGTGACATTGAACCTTAGTGTTTTTCACAACATCAGTGTTCCTGGGAATCACTGAGTCTTCATTTCTTACCAATATCGTGGGCGCTCTGATTTGGAGAGATTCAGATTCCCATGGGCCTGTGAAATGAGGCAACTCTTGTAAAGAATTAGATTCAAAATCTAATCTCTCATCCTCTTGTTGCTCTGCTTGATCCCCATAGATAGAGGGAATGTCTTGGGGAAATTGATCACGAAGATCATCAATCTCAGGAATAGGAGGGGAATCACCCTTCTCTTTGGCCCATTTCTCTTCTTGTATTTCCCGCAAGAACTCTGGAGAGTACTGTTGTATTGAAGGAGGTATTCCAGCATCCGTAGAATTAGGAACATAAGCTACCATTTGTGGTGAGCTTCCTCTTTCAACAACTGGTTGAGCCTGTGGAGGTAAAGAAACTTGTGATTTGTTTACCAACTGCTCTAATCTTTCTAGTAAGCCTTGGAAATGCAAATCCGGCTTGACAGCGTTCGTCTGATTGAACTTTTGGCTAGTCTCAAGTATAGCTTGAGCTTGTTCTACCATTTTCATGCACATCTTCATCCGTTCAATCTCTAAGTCGGCTCTAGGGTAACTCCTGTCTAGGTTTGCAGCTGTTGGCCCTTCTTGAAGTCGAGCCTGGTAGGCTTTAAACATCATGTCCAAGCCTTCAGGAGTGGGGTCAGCTAATACTGATCCTACTCGGGGTGGTTGGTGGGTTACGAGGGGTGTGTTAGAGGGTGGAGAAATGGGGGGTGATGGGGATGGTAGTGGTGGAAGTGTGTGGGAGTGTGGTTGAGATGTGATTTCTGTGATTTTTGCCTTGGTTTCTCTCACGCTTTCTTCAAGTTCGTTTATCTTTTTTGCCCATTGTCTCTTCATTCTTTCACGACTATCCTTCCAGGCGCTAGTCCTCTTTTTGGGTATGCTCTCTGTTTCACTCACCTCGGGGCTCTTTTCGGGACCAACACCTTGGTGTTGTTGAAGTGCCTGGGCTCTTGTGATCACCTGCACAGGTGCAGTGGAAGTCACGCTTCCTATGGAGTCTACAACTAACCCCACAACATTGATAGGAGTGATCTTAGGCATGTTATTGGGGTTTTTTGGGCAATCTCGTAGGAGATGCTCTTTCCCGCAGTCTTGACAAAAGCCCTGAATGGTTACTGGCTGAGGTAGTGTAGGGATAGGTAGTGGACAATCACGTACAAGGTGATCTCCCTGACATCTGAAACATGGCCCTCTAGGAAATGGGGGTCGTACCTGCCTAGGTTGAGGTCTAGAGTTGGGGTTTGTGTACATGACATTAGAATACTCCGGTTCCCCACTATTTTCACTTGGGTCCTCATAGTAGTATGACTCGTTATGCTCGGGTGACTGCATGTAGTAAGCCTGTGGGCTATCAATATGTGCGGAGTCAAAACTATGGTCACTGGGGTCACTGTCTGATAGCAATGGGGTGACTGGGACTATGGCTCTGTTCGGATTTTCTTCAGTAGATGCATACTTCACTGGGATCACATTGGTTGGAGTAGGGGGTTGCTGCACTAGGACTGGTTGAGGTCTCTGCTGCCCTTGATAAGGTGGCTGATAAGTTTGTTGCGGTCTGTTGTATTGTGGTGATGGATACTGATTCTGGTATCTACCCTGTTGTGGATATGGCTGAGGATAATTTTGCCTAACAGTTTGTTTGTTATATGGGCAGTCTTGTGCCGTGTGATTGGTGTACCTGCGCTCTATGGTGCAGTACTGGCCACTAAGGTTCGCCTGTGGTTGGGCCATAATGGGGCATACACTTGCCATATGTTCACCGCCACAATTGTAACACCGCTTAACTGGGGCAAATCTTGGAATTTGCTTGCTAGAGACGCCTAGTTTTTGGGCTACCTTCTCTGCAAGTTCCTCGATGGATGCGGATTGACCAGATGTCTGTGTGCTAGCGCTATCAGAATCCTTATAGATTTTTGATAGTCCTAGCTCCTCACCTAGATTGTCCTCAATGTCTATGCATATGCGCACGCACTCCTCTATCGTTCTAGGGTCCTTTAGGTACACATATGACCTGAGCTTAGTGCTCAACAACCCGTCTAGGAACAAGGCCACCTGTTTGGCTGGTGTGGGTAACTCCGGCATAGGGCATCTCTCCAGGTACTGTCTAAATCTTCTTCCAGCTAGTCTGACCGTCTCTTGAGGTGTTTGTTTGAAGCTATGAATTAGTGAGGAGGTGTTATGCCTGATTCCACTCTTAGAAAACTCAACAATAAATGCCTCTAAGAGTTGGTCTATGTTTCTGAAATGCCTCTCATTCAGTGGTTGGAACCACGTAAGGGCAGTGTTCCTAAGGGTTAGACCGAAAGCATTATATTGCGTGAATAGGTCCTCCACTTGTTCAGCTTTCAACACTTGTCGAAATTCTGCCACATGGTCATAAGGGTCTCCCGTGCCATCGAAATAATTCTTCATGGACTTCACAAGTTGGGTTGGTCGTAGGGTCCTAGTGTGTTCTCTCGGCCTTGGCAAAGGAAAATCATCAATGTCCCGGTGATTCCATGGGGTTCTATGTCTCTCAGGTTCTACTCTATTCCTTTCTGTTCCCGTTCTTTCTCTTCCCAGGGAGTTGGCAAAACTTACCTCAGGTTTGTCTCTACCTCTATCTCTTTGAGCGCCATGAGCTTGGGAGGTCCCAGCTCCTTGATGACCAAAGGACACATTAGACCTTGGTTGGGGAAAAACAAATTCACCCTTCCAAGTGTAGGCATGTCTGCCCTGCTTAGTGACCACGAAGATTCTCTCTGATGCAGTGTCTAGGTAGGTTACTTGGCCTGGACTATCAGGGTCTTTAAACTCGTAGATTGTGAGGGTGTTCACCTCCTGAGGTTGAGAAGTTCTATATCTCCAAAAAGCTTCATCGGTTTCCCGATTTAAAAGCAGATCTATGCTTTTATTATCTTGTGGAATCCACTCAGGAGTCATGATTCTGGTCAAGACAGACTTACCACGGGGAGTTCTTGGCTCTCTCTCTAAGTTCCCTTGCTCTATATCTCCCATGTCGGTCTCCGCAATCACATTTCCAAACTCATCAGTTCTATCGGGAAGCGTGGTGACTACATATATAGTCCCCTCTTTATCTAGGTATGCTCCATTCTCAAACTTGACTACCGGGTGGTCTATTCCATGGGGTTGGTCGGGGTTCTTAATCTGGACCACTGATCTTCTCAGTTCGTCTTCGTAGATGCGAGCACCTAGACGATTCGTCCTGATATATTCCAATTGAGTCTTGTAAGGCCCCTCTGGCTTCTCTAGATAAGCCAACCCTGAACTCCCTACGGGTCTCTCCATGTGATAGGACATTTCAGAATCACTGGTTTCTGATCTGGGAGTGTATGGGTAATCACTCAACTGCTGGGCCCAAGACCTGGCAGTGTGATTGACACTAGCTTCAGAAGATCTGAGGCTTCGTCTGTCTCGGCCTAAATGTCTGCCTGATCTAAGGTTCATATGCCTGATTTATTTACCCCCTGGAACCCAAGCACGCTCTCGTTGCAGGTTGATTTTGCATCAATCACTTTGTTCTTTTTAGTTGAATATTATGTTTATGGTCTTGTCTGAAATTGCGTCGTCAGGGGTACTTAAGTGAATTTCCGCACTTGATGAGTGATCGATTCCCGTTTACCTTTTTGTCCCTTAGTGTTTTCGCACTTAAGACCTATTTATTTTCTTGCACTTGGTTGATTAATTCTCTTGGACTTGATTCGTGCCTAACGTTGCCCTAGTTAATTACCACACCTAAGTCGTACTTAGCCTAGGCTAGGAATTGACAAAGGAGGGTTATGAGATCTTCCAACCTCAATCAGCTGGTTGACCAGACAGCTATGCAAGCCCAGGAAGTCTTCTCCCAAGCCCGGTACTCACCCTTGCTAGCTTGCCTCGATTGCCTTGAGTGCCCACAAAGTTCCTGCACAAACTCACCAGTTAGTATAGATTTATTGCCACAAGTATTTGAAAGACACGCTTCAATAATTTTAACCCCTTTGGAGTAGCTCACTGTACCCCCTGTCTCTGAGAATCACTTAGTCCCCCCTATTTCTGGTTTCTAGGCCTTTTGCCCACTCCCAAGGTGCTAAGTTATACCAATATGTCAAAATTCAAGCTCAACTACCCCTTCAATCACTCAAAAAATTTAACTCTCAGTTTTCATGCGTTAATGGCCGGGTATCGCGATAGGTCGGGTTGGGGTGTCGCAATAGCTGGGAGTGTCGCGATAGCTCACGGGGTGTCGCGATACCTCGAAGTGTCGCGATAGCTGGGAGTGTCGCGATACCTCGAAGTGTCGCGATAGCTGGGAGTGTCGCGATAGCTCACGGGGTGTCGCGATACCTCGAAGTGTCGCGATAGCTCACGGGGTGTCGCGATAGCTCACGGGGTGTCGCGATACCTTGGGGTGTCGCGATAGCTCACGGGGTGTCGCGATACCTTGGAGTGTCGCGATAGCTCACGGGGTGTCGCGATACCTTGGAGTGTCGCGATAGCTCACGGGGTGTCACGATACCTCGAAGTGTCGCGATACCTTGGGGTGTCGCGATAGCTCACGGGGTGTCGCGATACCTTGGGGTGTCGCGATAGCTCAGGATATGGTGAATTTTCCTGTTCTATCTAGGGTTCCTAGGAGCTCTAGGCCTGCGCAATGCCGTGGTGCACTCAGACTCGTGAGAAGGCGAAATTTTCGGAGTGTCGCGATAGCTCGAGCTCAACGCGTCGGGAACTGTGCAGACAATTTCTGTACCTGCTGAGCTTGCTGGAGATGATGATGGAGCTGCCACCTGCAAGAAACATGCAAAAAACACACAAATACAAGCACGCACAATCGCTCTCTCTCAAACTCGCACACAACAAATGAGGGAAAGAAAAGGAAGAGGGGATATGTAGTGGGGAAGGAGGTGGAGGTGGAGATGGAGAAGGAGGTGAAGATGAAAATGGAGATGGAGAAAAATCAGAAATTTACCTACTACTTACCATTCCAACGCGTCCTCCCTACGTCTTACCATCACACGCTCGTCCTCAAAGCTCGATCCCCGGCAACGGCGCCAAAATTTGGTGTAGCTCAGTGATGAGTAACACCTCCTTTAATGTCAATCCGGGAAGACATGAGGATGGTATGAAGACCACGAGCAAGTGGAAGCACAAGTGCGTGAGTGAGAAGCACACAAGCATGCACACACATACGCACACACGCGCACACACAGTAAGAACAAAGAGAGTAAGACAATGGAATCACTTCTATTGCAAGAAAGTTCTCATACAAGCTCAAACTACAAGAAGCTAACCTCAAAAATGAGCTCTCTAGCTCTATTTATAGTTTTTAACTAACTTTGGCCCTGTTCAGACCTAGTGTCCGGCCTAGTTAAAAATTAGGTTCCGGGGCTTATTTGAGGGCCCAAACGAGATCTAAAAATTATGAAAATTGGCAGGCAACTACATCTAAGGCTCCCCAAGCTCGAGGACTCCTCGGCTTGTACAAAATGGAGCTACAAAAAGGTGAAATGATATTTACAAGGGTTTGTAGTGATGAGAATCACTTTAGAATGATGTTGGGGTTTTGAAAAAAATGAAGGGTAGCCTCAGTGCTAGATCTGCATGTGTGTCCATACTTGCTTCTTCCCGCATCCTGTCAACAGCTTCTTACAAACAGCACACTTGTCTGAGAGTGAATTATTTTCTGACAGTGACGGTCCTGGATCATCATCCCAAAGAGAATGGCCACAGAGTGAGGCAAGAAGGGTACATTGGGAAGATGAGGCACAACACACTCAGGCAGGAGGCACACATGAACAAGAGGAGATGCAAAGGAATGAATCAGAGGAGAGTGAGGAGGAAACCCCTGCTTACACTGCACAACTTAAAAGGATCTACAAAACAATCAAGCAGGTACAAAAAAGACATAAGCTAGCAGAAGAGGCAAATAGAGCACTAGTGAACGAGATGTTGCAAGCGGAGAACACGGATCCCCACTTTGTAGAATCATTGAACCTTTTGGCGGAGACATATGGGATTATAGAAGCTATGCGGATCATGTTACATCGCAACCCTCCTCAATACGATCAACGGAGGATCGATACACGACCACGAAGGGGGAAGATGATTCAAATGGAAGTCTCTACAGCCCTCCCTACTACCACCCAAGAAGATGTTCACATGGCCAGCCCAACTACATTGATGAACCAGAGGTAAATACACAGATACCATCTCCACCATCACCTCCCATCCCGCCCTCCAAAACCCTTACTACCAGTATTCCTGAACAACCAGTAATAGCCATTAGTGAAACTATACCACACACCACCATTTCTCCATCATGCCCTTTACCTCCATCCACTAGTTCCAGCCAACTTCTTGAACCCCATATAGGCCACCCCGCCACCAACCAAACTATAATAGGTCACCCTTCATATTTCCCAACCCTCGGACAGCCACTTGCCACTACCCAAATCTTAACACACTCATTCCCGTCTACCGATACTATCCCTCTTTCCCAACCCCGCACCACTGAGGCTCTCTAGACCTTCTCAGAACCAACACCCATCACCCGACCTCCATTCTTAACAAGCCTTGTAAATATACTTCAACAAATAGAGAATTATAATAAAAAGTCCCTTTCCCAACCCGCCTCCCCCACATTCACTGCCACCACTAACACACCACCTACCATTCCTGTATTCATGATTCACACTTCACACACCATCACGTCCGATCCTATGGACATTTCACCTTCCACAAGACCACTCACCACCACATTTGTCTCAACATCACCACTTGTAACTTCACGCACATCACCACACACACCCACTGTCAGCACAACATCCACTTTTCCCTTTCCCATTTCCCGACCCCCTGCATCTTTCACCTCCACCTCTGCATCCACCTCATTCAGTCATGCATTGGACACCATGTTCGAAGCCGCTGCCCAGCTTAAGGAAGAATACAGATTATTGGAAGAAAACAATAAGGAGCTGTGTACTCTGTCCTCCCACCTCCATGCACGGGTCAATGCCTTAGAGTTAAGTAATACAACATTACAACACGAAGTGACCGCCCTCCAACAATCAAATGCAGAGCTGGAAGCCAAGTATACGGAGACGGGTAAGGCTATGGAGGAACAACTGAGAGATCAGCTAGCCCGTAATGCAAGGCTACAAAGAAACATGGCTCTACTCCGACGCCACCTAGCAGCTGCACAAGAAGAAAATAGGAGATTATAGAAAAATCAAGACAACCTCGAAGCCGCCATAGAAAGTACTCCAGGGGCACCCATTGAACCTGCTAGCTTCCGGGCCGTCCCTTCAGAAAGCATACAACAAATCTTGGAAACCTATGCCAACCTCTTAGAAGCACATGATCAACTGGTTGACCAAGTAAAAGAGCTACAGAGATCCCAAGTGCCTACACCACAACCACCAGAAGCTAAAAAGATGGTCCATGCAGCCACTTCTCCAAAGCCCGAATCTTCAACAACCAATGAGGTACTTGAGCTACAACGACAAGTGGTAGAATTAAAGATCAAGTTGTTACAGTATGAACGACCCCCTTCTCCACTTGATCAACCACTAGAAGAAGAAGCAGTAATCATTCCAGTGGAGGAAACATTTGAAGACAACTATGAGCCTCAACCCCTTCCAGGAGGCAAAATCACGGAGGAAGGACAAGACACTTATGAAGAGCCCCCTTCGGCATGGATGAAATAGGTAGAAGAAATGGGGACAACTCAGGAGGAACGTATCTCCACTCAGATGCTGGCAATGAGGACCATTGAAGAAACCATACTTCAATCAGAGTATTTCAGACACCTGGCCCCTAGAAGACTGATAACTAGTTCTGAATTACAATATAAACCCTATTTTGTATTATTGGCCGACTACAACATAGAAATCAAAAGAGTCACTAACAGGTACCCCATGTTCGCAACACAATTCGAACCAGAGGATATTCCAGAGGCAGCCAAAAAAGGGGCCATATTCCAATCCATCTTGAGGCAAAAGTTACTCGAAACCTATCCGGAAATGCTTAGAACATGGGACCACGCTCCCATGCATTTGAAGTATAACCCTTGCTTCGGACCAGTACAAAGGAGACGATCATGGAAAGCATTTGCTATAAAGGTTCGGAACAACACAAATTGCAAAAAATGGCTGAATTACCCCTCGATTGCACCACCAACAGGCACACCTACAGTAGCATATATGATAGCTACCATCAGACATTGGATGCCACGCCTCCACCCCATGCCAGATGTCACTGCATAGATGATGCTCAAAATTTTGGACATGATGCAAGTGGTGCTAAAGACTTTTCGAAATGTACGTAATATCAAGCCGCCAATTCCGGGCTTCATCAACGGTAACTATGACCTACTTTATGATATGAGCACAACCCCGAGCATACGAGTCGCTTATGCATGGCACGCAAGAATCAGGTATCTCCCTGCTTGCTACAAGCAAATATTTGATGACATGTTCACCACGGGGTTCTGGGAAGCACACTCAGAAGTGTTCGCGCCACGCCCAACCCACCTACTACGACTATTCGCATGTGAACAAAAAATGCACTCAGAGCTCTACACCACGCCACAACCTGACATGCCTGGAGCAGTAAATTGGGATGCCCTGCAAAGAGATTTGGTCCGGGGACTACGGATTAAAGAACAAGAATTGGCAACTGACGTATTACAATAGTACATTGATCAAACCGTGGAGCAGAGGTCTGTCAGAGACGATAGACGCTAGGGGGGGAGAGTGTTGGCATCATATGGGGAGAAGCAAGTACGGCATACATGCAGATCTAGCACTAAGGAAACCCATTAAAATTTTCCAAACCTTACATCATTTTAAAAGTGATTCTCATCACTAAAAACCCTTGTAAATATTGTTTCACCTTTTTGTAGCTCCATTTTGTACAAGTCTAGGAGTCCTCGAGCTTGAGGAGCATTAGAAGTAGTTGCTTGCCAATTTTCATATTTTTTAGATCTCGTTTGAGCCCTCAAATAAGCCCTGGAACCTAATTTTTAACTATGCCGGACACTAGGTGTGGACAGGGCCAAAGCTAGTCAAAAACTATAAATAGAGCTAGAGAGCTCATTTTTGGGGTAGCTTCTTGTAGTTTTGAGCTTGTATGAGAACTTGGTTATAATAGAAGTGATTCCATTGTCTTACTCTCTTTGTTCTTGTCGTGTGTGCACGTGTGTGTGTATGTGTGTGCATGTTTGTGTGCTTCTCACTCACACATTTGTGCCTTCACTTGCTCGAGGTCTTCACACCATCCTCATGTCTTCCCGGATTGACATTAAAGGAGGTGCTACTCATCACTGAGCTACAACTTCCATGAGCAGTCATCAAAAAGATTAAAGAAATTCCAAAATTTGTAAATAATGGTGTCGACATGAGGGAGTATCAAATGGGTGCAAACCTCTAGAAGAAGTGGTGATATGAATACTAGGGTATGGAGGATCCGCAATTGAGCTAACACATAGAGTTCAACCTATACTTCCCCACACCAACACAAGATTATGATTTACATGTATATTGCTGGATACAGGTCCCTCAAGTGTATCGAACAGCAAGGGAACCACCCAAAGCAAGCCACTGTGAAGGGGATAAAGTTGGTAATGCCGCAAACCTCTACAAGGGACATATGGAGAGAAGCACATCAAGTTTGTGCCTTGGAGTAGCAGAAGCCACCGCGAGAGTTGATCTTAGCCCACCTATCTAACAAAGGGCTTAGAAATATTGGGGGAACACATGAGGAGATCCACCCCCCATGTGCAAAAACGGAAGGAGGGGAAGCTCATCGAAAGCTCAACCCCACCGGAGAGCATGCGGCTAGGTATGATCTTGACAGAGAAAGAAAAAAGATTTGCCATGGTACCTTGAAGCGCAATAGTAATCCAACCAAGAAGAGGGAGCTTCTGGCTACACGACTTTGATAAAACCTGAATCTCTTGAGAGAGAAGCAAGGAAAACATTTCTCCCTTTGCAGCAGAGAAGAATAATGGGCGCACAAACCTCGACCCGTAGTACTAGAGGAGGCAATCGTGAGGGTGCAAGACAGCTCCACCTGCCAAGAGTGTCGATGGCCAGAACTCAACAAGAAGCTTACAGGGCACCTGGACCATGCTCAACCCCAAACCCACAAGTCACAGGTGACGAACCGAAGGGAAGCCATAGCTGATCGTATGCAACAATACAGACCAACGAGATTCTTGATGAGTGCCACAATGACTGATCAAAAAGTGTGCAGCACTCCATTCATGGAGAGGTGAGAGGGGTGCAAGGTTGAACACCAATCCATAGAACTGACGGGGGTGCCATAGCTTACCCCTGCCAAACAAGACCTGTCTAACAGAAGGAGCCTAGAAGGACTCAATCTCAAGAAATGGATTGGACAGCGCAAGTGGGAGGGAAGGGAAGCCGTCCCCCACCTAGCAGATGTGCTTCGAAGCTAGCCTTGATTATGAAAAGGAGAAAGAGGGAGAGGCACTTAAGTGCCTCTCCACTTCGTGTCAGAAGCCTTAAAGGATACAACGTACCACATCATGAAACTTTTCTTTCAAATCACACGCCTCCTCATTACTAAAGTCATGGGGAAATGGACCCGCAGAGTCGCGTAATCAGCAAAGTGCATTGAACCTTCATGAATGCGACAATTTGAAGAGATAAAATAGAATTTTAAACGCGTAATCACTTTTCTTTGTCTTTCTTTTTTGGTTTTTTTTTTTTTTGGAAAGTGAGAAGAAGAAAGGACACGAAGATAAATTTTATCCCTCCTCCTACCCAAGACAAACACCCACTTCAAGAAATGACAGAGATGGGGGGTGATGCCAGAGTGTGTGAGGTGTGTGTGTGTGTATGTGAGAGTGAGAGAGATGAGGGGGTTAGGGAGGTGTTCTTATGCAATAAACAAAAAATGAACTAAAAATACTCAAAAATTAAAAGAGGAGAGGTACCCTTGACCAACCAAAGGCCACATAGATCCACACTCAATCCAAGAATGAGGTGTATCCATCAAGTGTAGGCACGGCAAGCTTGAAAAAACCCAACGGTTGAAGGTCGATCTTCCCCGGCAACGGTGCCAAATTTTGTTGAAGTATGGGGAGTAACCAACCCAAACCCCCTCACATGGAAGTGAGAGGCTCTTCCAAGAGGAGTTACAAGAAGTGTAAGCAACGCACACACACCCACGTCCACGAACAATGGCACCATGGCCAACGTCAAAAGGAGCAAGGGAGGGCAATGTTCACACACAAGACAACCCCAAGTGCCAAACCCACACACATGGATCAACGCCTAGCACACAAGGAGAAATGTGGAAGCCAAATGAACCTTCTTTCCATTAGCATGGAGGCCAAGGCCATGGCCAAGGGACCTCCTTTTACAAAGTGAGCTTCTCCTTATATAAGAGAGGAGAGGGATCCGTTGAGTACAAGTGGCCAAAGATTTCGTTAACTAGAGATATTCTAAAAAAGGTAGGTGGTTGGGAAAATAAAAAAGGGAATCTTCTTAGAGAGAGAGAGAGAGCTCTTTCACATATCCAAGAGCTCTCAATTCTAAAATAATGCAAGACCCAAAAACAAGACTTTTACAAAAAAGAAGGATAATGTTGAGTTTTTATGGTTTTTCTGAAAAAAGGAAATAAGAGAGAGTTCCTATGAAGAACTGGTATACAAAAGGAAAAAGTGGGAAACTTGAGAGATTACCACACAAGGCCTTAAACCTTCAAGTATCCTTAGCTCTGAGGGAGGCCCCCAAGTACTCCATAGCCTTCATAGCTTCATGGGTCCTTCATAACTTCATAGCTCCAACACCAACTTGACAAGGCCTTAAACCTTCAAGTATCCTTAGCTCTGAGGGAGGCCCTCAAGTACTCCATAGCCTTCATAGCTTCATGGGTCCTTCATAACTTCATAGCTCCAACAACTACTCACTTATTGGCGACAATCTATACAAACGAGGAAGAGATGGATACCTAAGACAGTGTGTTCATGAGAACAATTATTTGGGCGTACTAGAGACTGCACACCAAGGTGTTGCATGAGGTCATTTTGGCCCTGATAGGATAATCAAAGCCATACTCTTCGCATAGAATCTCAAGTTTTGAGTGGACTGGATGTGTCACTAGACAATAGTTCCAACTCAAATCCATGGGGTGGAAGATTGCATGGAAATTTTGGTCCAAAAAATTCATAAAATACATCCAAGAAAGGTAAAGAAAAGGTTTCTACTAGTAGTAAAACATCCACAAGTTTTGAAGACATTGATGGAGATTCAAGTGGTTCAGAAAAGAGTCTTGATGAGGAACTTGGATTGCTCTTTGTGAAGACTCCAAGAGTAAGAAAGTCACATGAAAATGATACAAGGAGAAGTGACCCAAGACCAAGAAGATCTAGAAGGATGTGAAATTCAATGCAACGATTGACATATGACAGTTACATGGTTTTTCATTGTGCCTAAATGACCAAGGTAATACAAGATGTTGAACCTTCTTATTTTGAAGATGCAATTGGAAATATAGATTTGGAGAAAGCTATGGATGAGGAGATGGCTGCACTTTATGGAAACCAAACATGGAAGCTGGTTCCATTGCTGCAAGGAAAGAAACCCATAGGCTACAAGTGGGTTTATAAGGTAAAGCACAATGCTGATTAAACAAGCCCCTTGTGCTTGGCCTGCAAGGATTGCTAATTATTTCAGCACCATTTGATTTTCTATGTGTGATGTAGATCATTCATTATATGCAAGGAAGGGTGATGATGGCATCATGATTGTGGTTATTTATGTTGATGACTTCATTGTAGGAGGTGACAATGAAGCAAGCATTAAAGAGGTAAAGAAAATCCTTATTTAGGAATTTGACATGAAATATCTTGGTGTGTTGTGCTACTTCTTGGGCATTGAGTTTATACATACAGAAATAGGTATATGGATGTCACAAAGGCAATATGCCTTGAGTATGCTGCGAAAGTATTGTATGGCTGATTGTAAGCCAATTTCTATGCCACAAGATCAGAATTTGAAGTTGGATACTACATCATGTGAAGCATTGGAAAATGCTACTATGTACAGGAAAATTGTGGGAAGTTTGATATATCTCACAATTAGAAGGCCTGATCTAAGCTACACTATTGGACTTGAAAGTCAATTTATCCTGGTTCCCAGGAAGTCGCATCTAGATGCTTTGAGGTACACTCTATGTTATGTGAGTGCTACTTTGGATTATGCATTGTTTTATGAAGCTGGTGTAGATTTCCAAGTTCATGGATACACCGATGCAGATTGGGTTGGTAGTATTCCAAATAGAAGATCTACTAGTGGCTTTCTATTCTCACTTGTGAGTGCAACTATTACATGGAGTAGTAAGAAGCAACCCACTATTGCTTTGACGAGTATAGAGGTTGAGAATAGAGGTGCTTCAATGGTAGCATGTGAAGCATCATGGTTAGAGATGCTACTTTCTAATTTAAGTGTGGAAGTGCAAAAGCTGATTATCATCTATTGTGATAATCTTAGTAGCATTCGGTTAGCACAAAATCCTATTTTTCATGCTAGAACAAAACATATTGAGGTGCATTATCATATTATTAAAGAGAAGGTATTAGCAAGTGATATTGACTTTGTTTATGTGAGGACAGATAAACAGGTTGTTGATGTTTTCATGAAAGCACTTGGAGCTGAGAAGTTGAAGAAGTTTCGAAAGATGCTTGGATTACAAGTCATCTTGTCTTCAGTCCTCTATAACACTCTTCCCCTCTTAGTCTTTGTCCTCCCTTGACAGGCTTTGCATGGTTTTTCTTGGCATATAATCAAGCAACTGAACCTGGGATATGTCGAGTCTGTGATACACCCTTATTATACTTTGTAAGCCCTACACAAAACATCTTCTCAAGAAGGCTTATTCCATTATCGTTGGCCTTGGACACAACCTATGGATGACATTTCATCGGCAACAATCAAATGAGGCTTGTTGTCCTCCACCCCTCTTGCCAAATTATTCCTCTCTAACTCATGCTTCAATTTACTTTTTTGTACTTCTCGAATTGCATGCAACTAATGGCCGAGGACGCACTCAAGAAATTGATGGAATGGGATGTTGTCCCCTTGTCACTTTCTAATTTTTGGTTTTTGGTTGGTGCTTCAGTTTTCCCTATTTGTAATTCTTTATTTACATACACTAGGATCTACTTCAAAAAGGTATACTCTACATACTTTGTTGCAGAGCAAAGAGGCACAAAGAGGAGCCCCAAATTTTTCAAAATTAGTGGGCATATTTTTCTTCTTCAAAGCCTTAGGAAATTCCCTCAAGCTATGTAAATGCACTAGAGGAGTCCTCTAGATGCAAAATCCCAAAGCATTGTAATATATCTCTTGTAAATAGTAGGAGAATAGAAATTAGTCAATAAAGTGCCGGTCACTTGTGTGAAAGGACCATTTTTAGGGCACATGTATATAAGTCACTTTGTGACTCTTTGTAAAGACTTTTTGCCATTGTGAAGAAGGAGAGCTTGTGATTTTCGAATTTGCTTCTTTCTTGCAGATTTTCATCTTCTCTATGATCTTCTATGTGTGTGATATGCTTGGAATCTGTGTGTAAGACTGTTGTCTACCCCTCCCCACTGTTTTTGAGCTACTGTAGTGTGTGTGTGAGCTAGTGCGAGTTGTGGAGTGAGTGTGGGTGTTTCCTGCCATTCAATGTTTTGGCCATAACTTGAAGCACAATTGTCAGAATCAAGTGAAACTATGAGCAATAGATGCGTCTCTCAAGATCTTTGAAACGAACCAAGTATTGGCCATATTTGGAGTTCGGAGTTGGGATATGCCCAGGTAGAATCCCTACCCAACACCACCAGGAGCACCGAGGCCATATGAGCAAGCACAATATCCACAACCCCAACCAGTGTTAGGACCACAATTGTCACAGCCCCAACATGTGGTATCGGTTAAGTACGCTCAACCAGAGGAAAACCTAGAAAGAGCCATCGTACCAACATCACCTATGACCAACGTGGAGTCGACAAACCTAGGTTACGAGCCATCTCAGGGGGAGTACTATCCCTATGACACTAACATGTTTGAGTATGAACAAGCTTATGATCCACACTACTACCGATACAAAGGTTATGATAGTGTCTATGGACTAGAAGTGGCGACATTAATGTACATCGCACCTAAAGCACAACCACCTATAAGACCACCCCTCAGACCACCTATGCCAAGAGGACCTTGTTATAGATGCAGAGGGGACCATTTTATCAGAGAATGCACTCGGCCTTACAACCCACCACCTCCTAGGACTTGGGAAGGATATTGCAGTGATTGTGGAAAGGAACATCTCTTCCGAGATTGCCCAAAAAACCCCAACAAGGCTCAAGACACTGCACCTATTAATGTAATCGAGGTGATAGAAGCACCGGGAAGTGATAAGGAATACACCGTACCATTAAAGGCCATTACACGAGCACAAATGAAGGAACGAGAAGGAAAACAACCGGATCTGGAACAAGAAAAAAATAGAACCTTAAACCCCAAAATTCAAATAGTGGAAGATTCAGAGGACCCACGTGAGAATACCCAAAACATGAAAGCACAAAAATGGAAGGAAAGAAGAGAGAAGCTCAAAGAAAAATGGATGAAAAACAAAAGTCAAGAAAATCAGAAACATACAAGAAGCATTAAGAAGCATAAAGAACCAGAGATTCGGGAAGAAGTTCCCATTCCATTGCCTATCAAAGAATCAGAGAAACCAAGATCAATTCTAGCTTATCCAAAATCGGGTGATTTGGACATGTGGTTGAAAGCGTACCAAGCTAGAATTAAGACTGGACCGAATGTGGAACAACATGAAAAGCTTTACCCACAAGGAGAGTTAGAAAAAGAGAGGCTTGCTATATGCAGAAAACGGGGTTGACCATCCCAGCCCTCCTCGAGACAAGGATAGCAGAGGATCAATACAAGGATTGTGTTAAAGCCAAGGACGAAGAACCTAAAGAGAAGGATGATAAATGTGAGCTAGTGAAAACTCAAGATGAACCTATGTCAACAATACCGGATTTAGAGGCTGACTAGCCAAAAGAATTATGGAATAGAATCCAAGAAGAACAATGGAAGAGGAATGGAGTGACTAAACCTCCCTTTGAGGAATTAGATGTGGAAGTTTATCAACCAAGTCCCAACATGGAAGAAGTATATGAGGAAGTATCAAGACTAGACCAAAATAGGGAAGAAGCTCAGAGCATTTCGACCCTACCAAATTACATGGGAGAGTACGAAAAAGAATCCATGATCTTCCGAGCGCCCACAGTACGAGGAAAAGGAAGGGGAAACTCATATAAGAATTCACACAATCTAACATAACTTAAAAAGACAAAAGTACAATGCCAACTGACTGTGGAAGAACTACTCCGTGTTAAACCGCAATTATGGAAACAATTAGCAGGTCAACTAGAATTAGGGCAGGAGAAGGACAAAAAGGAAAACAAGGGAAAAAAAAACCCATCTAAGGTACAAATCCCAGTGGATAAGGTTGGAGAATTTAGTGAAGGAGCCGAGCAGGAGTACGAATTGCCACCAAGGAGATTTGGGAGAAATGGGGAAAGCCTGCCTTACGACCCACTCGCATGAAGCTCCAATTAGCAGATGGTCATGTTGAAAAACCATTAGGGATATTAAAAAAGATCAAGCTAACCACGTGTGGAGTTGAATTTGAACATACACTAGCTATCTGTCAATTTGGAAGTGAATGCAGCCACGATACGCGATAGCTACCCATTACCCATCACTAACCATCTATTGGAAAGAGTTGCAGGAAAGGAAGTCTATAGCTTCTTAGATGGATTCTCAGGATACAACCAAGTAGCCATTGCTACTGAGGATCAACATAAGACCGCATTCGCGATGGAATGGGGAGTCTATGCTTTCCGAGTGATGCCTTTTGGACTCACTAACGCACCTGCTACTTTCCAAAGGTTGATGTGTCATGTTTTCAAAGAATTCCTGAAGAAGAGTATGGAAGTGTATGTAGATGACCTATGTACATATTCAAACCGAAGGCAAGACCACATTCCTGAATTGTGGAAGATATTTGATAAATGCCGACAATATAGAGTCTGTCTCAACCCTGAGAAGTGTGTCTTCATGGTAAGACAAGGGAAGATTAAGGTAATTTTGGAGCTTCCTAGACTGAAGAATGCAAAAGAGGTGCAAGCATTTATGGGACATTGTGGATACTACGGTCGATTTATCCACATGTATGCCATAATTGCCAAACCCTTGTATGGACTGCTGACTCAATTCACTTGGACTGATGAATGCGAAAAGGCATTTAACGAGTTAAAAAGGCGACTTAGCACGGCCCCGATTCTGAAAACACCGAATTGGAAAAAGCCTTTCCATATTCATGTGGATGCTTCAAATTATGCAATAGGATGCATCTTAGCACATCCAGCAGATGAAGGAAAGTTAGATAACCCAATTGCCTATGCGAGTAGACAACTGAATCAAGCTGAAAGAAACTATACAACTACAAAGCGAGAGGGATTAGGAATGGTCTATGGAGTGAAAAAATTTAGACACTATCTCTTAGCCAACAAGTTCAAGTTCTTCATAGATCATCAGGCGTTATTGTACTTAGTCAATAAGCCTTGTAACACGGGAAGACTGGTGAGATGGTTTCTGCTATTGATGGAGTTTGACTTTGAAGTAATAGTGAAAAAGGGAAATACCCATGTACGAGCAGATCACCTGTCTAGATTAACACATGGAGAACCACCAAGTGGAGTGCCAGATGATCTGCCAGACACTTATCTGTTTAATTTGGAAGTGTGTCCCAAGTGGGCAGAGAAGCTAATTCCAATACTTACTCATGGCCCACAACACTCAATCAATAAAGAGAATAAAAAGGAAATTCAGCAGTCAAGGAATTTGCACATTATTGCGGGAAGTGTGTACTATAAGGAACCCAATGGTGTACTTCTGAGATGTGTTGAGGAAGATGAACAAATGAAGCTGATTGAACAAGCCCATGTGAACAAATGGAGGACACACAAAGGAACTCATGGAACTCTAAGAGAATTAAGACGGTTAGGAGTATATTGGCCTGATATGCCTAAAGATGTCCATGATTATGTTAGTAACTGCGCAGAATGCCAGGAAACCATTCCAAAGGATCATACATCCTTACCTTTCTCAACAATAGCACCCAATTGGAGTAAAACATTGGTGAAATTCTAGACAAGAGAACATGAGGAGGGAATTAGCTTGGCAAGGAAGCGATCCCTAGAGGAAATGAGCAAGGATTATGTAATCTTGGGAAGACAATTGTTCAAGAGGGGAAAAGATACTCAGTTACAGTTATGTGTGCATGAAGGAGAGTACTTGCCCATATTAGAGATGGCACAGACAGGTGCGGTAGGAGGTCATTTTTCAGCTGAGAGAACTGTAAAAATGATCCTATTTGCGGGCTTGTGGTGTCCAACTCTACATATGGATGCTGACACCTATGTACAAAGTTGCGAAACATGTCAAAGAGCCAAATATCCTATTCGACAAGATGACATGCCATTGAGACCTATGGTTTGGGCTAAAGCCTTCTCCAAGTGGGGTATTGATTTCATAGGACCCATTAACCCGCCAGCCAAAGGGTCTCATGCCGAATATATCATACTAGCCACAGATTATTTGACAAAATGGGTAGAGGCAAAGGCTACTAGAAGGAACGATGCTCAAACCACTGCTAAGTTTCTTTTTGAGCATATATTCACTTGTTTTGGATTACCAATTGACATTGTGAGTGACCGAGGAACGCATTTCATTAATGAAGTAATAGAGTCTTTAATGAATGAGTTCTTGGTGATCCATAAAAAATCAGCCCCAATCATCCTCAAGCCAATGGTCAAGCGGAAAGTTCCAATAAGGTGTTATGCACAGTATTGACTAAAATAGTCAATAGTGGAAGGTTTGACTGGGACAAACAATTGCATCATGCAATCTGGGCCTTCCGAGTCGCTTACAAAACTGCCATTGGAACTACCCCATTGAATATAGTGTATGGACAGAACGCAATCCTACCAATCGATTTTTTAGTACCCACTTTGAGAGTAGCCCAGTAGTATGAATGGACAGGACATGAATTATCCAAGCAACTAAACCAAATTGAGAACCTGCATGAGACTAGAATACAAGCGGTTGTAGGGATTTACGCGGCCAAGAGAAGGCAAAAGGCATATTATGATGCACACATAAAAGACAAGGGACTAAAAGAAGGAGACTTGGTCCTAGTCTACACCTTGAAGCAAGATGCCAAGAAATTACAAAAACGTGGATATGGACCTCTAATCATCAATAGGATTTCCACGAGTGGAGCAGTTAATCTAGCTACTCTAGATGGAGATATTCTTCCTAACTACATAAGTGGATGCCGAGTAAAACGATATATGGAGCCATTGATGGATGAAATGCTAGCACGCCTCGTAGGTGCACAAAATAGGAAGAAAGAAGAAGAACAGATTAGAGAGGAGGCACAACAAGAAGCCTTAGAGCATATTAAGAAACGGAAGGAGTGGATAAAGCAAAGAGATGAAGGGTGTAGCTCAGTGATGAGTAGCACCTCCTTTAATGTCAATCCGGGAAGACATGAGGATGGTATGAAGACCTCGAGCAAGTGGAGGCACAAGTGCGTGAGTGAGAAGCACACAAGCATGCACACACATACACACACGCGCACACACGACAAGACAAAGAGGGAGAAACAATGGAGTTCTTCGATTACTTTCAGAAAGCTCTTACAAGTTCATTTCAATTACAAGCTAACCTCAAAAATGAGCTCTCTAGCTCTTTTTATAGTTTTTGACTAGGTTTTGGCCCTGTCCAGACCTAGTGTCCGGCCTAGTTAAAAATTAGGTTCCAGGGCCAATTTGAGGGCTTAAACGGAGTCTAAAAAATACGAAAATTGATATGTAGGTACTTCTAAGGCTCCTCAAGCTCAAGGACTCCTTGGCTTGCACAAAATGGAGCTACAAAAATATGAAATGGTATTTACAATGATTGTTAGTGATAAGAATCACTGTTATAAAGATGTTGATTTGGAAAAATTTGAAGGGCCTATCTGCCAGATTTGCGTCGATTGCTTTGTCTACTTCCTCCTTCACCTCGCTCTGACTCTCTCCGCTGGCTTCCTTGTCTAGTCAGTCCTTGGGTGCCCATACTGCTCTCAACACCCCCCCCTCTCTCGCGTCTGTCGTCCCTGACAGACCCTTGTTGCTGGGAGTGTTGGATGTAATATTCCACAACCTGAGTGGCAAGCTGATGTTCTTGTAGGCGTAGTCCTCTGGCCAAGTCTGTCATCATACGATCCCAATCAATTGGTCCTGGAATGTCCGGATATGGCAGACGTAACTGATCTGCATGGATCGCTTGTTCTATTGAGAATAGGTGTAGCAAATGTGTGGGTCTGGGAATGAAAATTTCCGAATGATATTCCCAGAATCCCGTAGAGAACATTTCCTCAAATGTCTGCTTGAAGCATGCGGGTAAGTACTTTATTCGTGCATGCCAAGCAAAGATTATAGTGACCGAGGGGGTCTGGCTCATGTCGTAGACTAAATCCTTGTTACCTTGAGAGAATCCAGGGGTAGAGATGTATGGAGCTTGTACATTTACGCCAATTAGGTTGGAAGATCGAGCCAGCACGTGCATCTGTCGGTAAATCCCCTAGCTCAAATTGAGTGGCAAATGTGGGCTCCTTCCCTGTATGTCTTTTGACTTCTGCATTATAATCATGTAGCAAGACAAAATAAGGCATGTATTGCGACTCTGATGTTGTGATTAACCGTTGATGGGATAGATTTTGAAAGTAAGAAGACCTAAGGACAGTTTCTTCCAGATTTGTGAGAGATTGCATTTGCACAGCCACACGATCATCATGTGTCTTACCCACTTTCTGGACCCTTTTGACCCAATCTGGAACTTGAATTTCTAAAGTGTCTTGTCCTTCCTCTGTAGTTCGACCACCGGGTGTCGGCATCGGCTCATATGGCTCTTCATAGCTGTCATCGACGGGGATTTCCACTACTGTTTCAGGTTCTGGTTCTTCAATGGGCGAGGGTGGCCTTTCATATGGTAAGAGGCGTGCTTGGAGTTCTGCCACCTGTTTCCGGAGGGTCTCTACTTCTTCTGTAGAGTGTTGCAAGATTACCGGCTCCTGTTGAGCTGTGGGGGCACTGGGTATCTGTTTCTTTAGGTCTGCACATTCAGTCTCTAACTTTTCATATGACACCAAGAAATTTGCATGCTCCTCAAGTAAGATGCGAATGTCTTCCGATGGGACTGCTCTATATCTGGTAGGGCTGATAGTTGCTCCTACAATTCCTTCCATAGCCGCTTCAAAGTTGTCTTGGTTTTTTTGTTGAAGTCTCTTGTTCTCTTCTAGTGCTGCTGCCATATGCTTCCTTAATAGCCCAATGTTGCGTCTGAGTGTAGCATTAGATATCATTTGCGCTTGGAGCACTGTTTCTAGTTCCTTAACTGCTTGATCATCTACTGTTGATGTCTTTGATTCCAATTCGGAGTGAGCCCGTTGTAAGGTGGTATGCTTGGTTAGGAGCGTTTGGTAATCAGCTTCAAGAGTGGTGACTCTAGCTTGCAGACGTTGAGATTCTGCCTGGAGGGCAGCAGTGCGTTCTTCCAATTACTGGTATTCTTGTTGTAGTTGATGTGTACACTGAAGTAATGTGTTGAACGTGCTATTTACATTATGAGATGCAAGGGAAAAAGTTTGAATTGCAGAGGAGGTGGGATTGGGTGGGGGGGTAGTGAATGCTGTGTGTGCCAATGATGTGAGTGCTGAGGTGGGGGGTAAGGGAGGGGAAGATGGTGGAATCGTGGGGAGAGGTGCTATGGTTGGTGAAATGTCCATTGGGTCAGACAAGGTGGTGTGTACAGGGGCTACCATGTAGGTGGGTATGGTAGGTGAAGTGAGTGTGGTGTTCGTGTAAATTGATGTCGTTGCGAACATCGGAGAAATGTGCCTCTGAAACATTTGAGAGCGGATGAACTGCTCCACAAAGGACGGGTATTGGGGTGGTGCGGTCAGGTTGAAAGAGGTGTAGGGGCCAGATGGGAAGTGAGGGTCATGGAATGGAGGTACCCGTATTGGGGGATAGGTAGGGAAACACAGGGTGCCTTCTGTGGGTGCTGGGTTTCCAACCACACTTGGGATTATGGGATGGCCAGTTATGGGTTCGGAGGATAGAAGGGTTGAAGTGTACACGGGATTGGAGACGAAAGAGAAGAGGGTGTCTTGTGAGGTGGGTTCTCGAAATGAGAATGATGTGAATGAGGATGGGTTATAAGTGAAGCTAGAGGTGATGACTGTCGTTTCTTCCATGGTGGGAGGTGGTGGTGGGGGTGGAGAAGGTGGTGATGGAGGATGCTGGGGTGAGATGGGTGATGTCTGAACGAAGGTTTCCGCAGAGAGGTCAGTGGTGGTTGTGGGGGTAGCTGTGGTTTCAATGGGTACTTCTTGTTCTGTGACCGGTATCCTGATAGTCTTACCTGCTCGTGGTAATGAGTCAACTCTGCGTTTGTCATACCTCACAGACTGGCGGACTGCAGTGTGGACAGCCTCCGGAACTCCTAAAGATTCTGACACTAATTTGAGGGTGTTAATGAAACGTTGGTCCACCCCCTCATCTGATAGCATTTCTTGCATCAAAGCTTGACCTGATACAAGAGAGAGTTGATGCCTTTCTTGTACTGCTTTGATTGTATCGTATAACCTTTGTAGTTGAGCTGTATATGCTGGTGCACCTACAAGTTCTGGCACTTCTTGTTTCTCATCTTGATGCTCTTGATCATAATCCTCCTCATCTTCCTCCTGTTCTTCATCTCCATCATCCTCTTCATCCACTTCAACTGTGGTGACAGGTGCTTGGAAGGTTGTGGCCTGCGTTTGCACGTTCTCCACTTGTTGTGCCTCTTCTGCCTCCAGCTCTACATCTTGTAATAATTGTTCGAAATCTTCATTAGTGAGTTCTTCCAAAGGTGCACCACTGGAAATTCAAGATCGGTTGGGATAGGAGGGAATATCAAGGTGGAACCATCGGTGCTGCGTCTTGGAAGTCGGAGTGTGAATGGTCGGACTCTTCGGGGTGGAGGGGTGACATCTGGTGTTAGGGTGGCTCCACGTGGTTGAGCACATGGGACTTGGACAGTGCCTCTCATCTTCTTAGAAGGGGGTCCAGTGGATGTCCTGCCTCTAAACTGCTCTACACGATTCCACATTAGGGCCCGTTGAATAGGAATGTCATAAGCCAAACACCTATAAATGATTCTCGTTAGAGCACAGCAACCATATAAAACCTGTTTCCGCGGCCATCATTTGTGAGCTAGGTGTATCTGATCAATTATCCAGTGGGGCAAGTTGATGGTGAGGCTCTGTGTCTCTGCCAGATACAAACTAAAACAAATCTTTTTGGGCGGCATGGTGAATCTATCTTGTGCAGGAAAAGCAAAGTGTTGCATGCACATGCGAAGGTGTATTGCAATATTAGGCGTCATGGACACCATGTCCTTGAGTTTGGTGAGGCTTCGATTCTTCATGTAATCCGGTACTAGGGTTTCCTTTTCTGTAGGAATATGCATTCCGCGCATATCTAGAGCCTCTCTCACCAAGTTGTTTGATAGCCTGAATCTCTTGAGCTCATTCCCCTTTGTCAGAGATGGAATCACAAATGAGCTTGCACCTTTTGGGTTCTGGTTTGGAGTCAAGGTGTTGATGAGATAGTAGCATCGCATGAAGTCAGGCTTTGGGAGCCGTGCACTGAAATATGCATCCAATCCTGCCTTTGCCCATATCGAACGTAGACCTTCTGCATTTTGTAACTTCTCGAATTCTCTTGTAAAGAAATGATATCTGCCTTGCTTCCCATTGAAGTCCAACTCTGATTCCCATAGGTACGTTCCCTCACCCAAGAGTCCTGCCACTTCAGTAAACCAGTGGGAAGTCTTTCCTACGGGCATGGTGTGGCCACGCGGAGGGTCCGCAATAGGTATGATTTTGATTGCCCGCAATTCTTCTGGTCTTTCATTTGTCTCAGGCAAAACGGGTAAACTGTCTAAGTCCACCACTTGCGGGCTTGTTTCTGTGTGAGAGCTAGTTCCTGCTGCCTCGGCCATGTTGAAAACTTCGCAGCTGGTTCTGTGAGAATATATGAATAAATGTTAACATTGCAATGGACACAAAAATGACACGGTGTCCCCTGCTACAACATTAACCTAAAGTTCGGGAGAGGTTAGGGGTTAATAAGTGCTCGGTGCTAGTGTGTGTAGTTAGAAATTGGGTAGACCTACGAGCTAAGCGGAATGATGTGATGTGAGAGTGAAGTAGTTAGTAGGTGGAGATGGATTTACAATTGGGGTCTGGGGGGCTATTACAAGTTTTAGGCTGCCAAATGCAATGGATAGGTTTTGAGTTTGACTTTGTGGAGGCTCTGGAAAGTGTGATAGGGTATTTACTTGAAAAAGGGGGCTGTTTAAGGACCCATCTATGAGTGAGTCTGTGCGTGTTTCTAGGTCGCAGTGTGTTCGAGTATATCAGACAAGGGTGGGTGGTGGCTGCTTGAGCGAGTGAACCCTGTTGTGTATGATGTGAACTGTGTGGGGTTATTTGAGCCCGCAAGCAAGCCTTAGGCACCCAAATTTGTCTTGATTGTGGGTCAGCCTTCATCGACTTCTTGGGTACCCAAATGGATTTCACTTTCTCCACAGAGGTTTTAGGAGTCCTCTTATTAGCATCAAGTCGTTGATTACTAATAGGAAGTTGAGACCGTTGTTGCGACTTAGTTACGGTCGGCAGCTCGTCTTTCCGCACCCACATTTGTTTCATCGGCTGAGTTGTTCTGCTTCGTGCGTTCTTTTGGTCTCTCGCCTGGAGAGTCTTTAGTGATTGATCTGCCCTTAGTTGCTGCCTCCTTCTGGCCTTTGGAAAAGAAGGGAGTTCCATTGTGGTTCTGGCTCCTTCTTTGAGATCTTCACTCTTCTGCATCACATAGCCTTGGACAAGAACAACATGGTCAACTTCATGTGCACCCCTGGAGGGACCAGGAGTCCGTGTCTTTTCTAGTTCCTTGAGTGCTCCATTATTTAACTCAATTGTAATTCTAGTCTGATTCACCCATACCTGAAGAAGTCCACTTCTTAGGTTTAAGTTGACTGCTTGGTCATAGATCCAGTCTTGACCCAAGACAAGGGGTTCAGTGAGGTCCTCATCTTGACACACTAGTACTTTAACTGTCATTGCCTCATCATGAATATAGAGGGGAAGTTCCACCTCGCCCATGCAAGGGGTTTCCACGCCTCCCAATCCTATGAGATATGCTTCCATAGGATTGACAGTTAATTGCAACTCTTGACAGTAAGACAATTTAACAGCACTAGTGGCTGCACTTGAGTCAATCAAGGCTCTTACAGTCCTTGCACTCTTTCCTTGTCCTATATCTAAGGTTATGAAAGGACGTCGATCAGTTATCCTATGTGAGCTTACACCTGAAACTTCACACATAGCCATGGGATATCCTGGATCTGCATATGCATCTGGCACAGGTTGCTCTCTACCTTGTCTTCTTAATTTCATTCTCCGTATGCGCTCTAGGGCTTCTGCTTGAGCTTCTTCTCGAATTTGTTTTTCCTCCTCTTTACGTTGCTTAGCAATATTGAGTCGACTTAGCATTTCCTCCGTGAGGGGTTCCTGATACAACTTGACTCTGCATCCGCTAATATAGTTTGGGAGAACATCACCCTCTAAAGTGGCTAGTTGTACTGCTCCACTCGTGGAGATCCTATTGATTATCATAGGTCCGTAGCCTCTCTTTTCTAGCTTCCTTGCGTGTTGTTTCAATGTGTAGACTAAAACTAGATCTCCTGCTTTCAAGCCCTTATGCTTCACATGGGCATCAAAGTGTGCCTTCTGTCTCTTCTTAGCTGCATATATCCCTGTAGCTGCTCTCAGTCTTGTTTCTCCTAATCGTTCAAGGTCAAAAAGTCTAGAGGAGAGTTCATGACCCGTCCATTCGTGCTCCTGTGCTACTTTCAATGTAGGTATTAAGAAGTCCGGAGGTAGCACGGCGTTTTGGCCAAATACCATTTGAAAGGGGGTGGCTTGGAGTACCGTTTTGTAGGCGACTCGGTATGCCCAAACAACATGGTGTAGCTGTTTGTCCCAATCAGAGCGTTTAGTGTTCACTAATTTTGTTAGTACATTGCATAAGATCTTGTTGGTGCTTTCGGCCTGGCCATTTGCTTGAGGGTGATAGGGGGCAGACTTCTTATGCACTACCAAGAATTCTTGGAGCACATTTTCAATAACTTCATTCAAGAAGTGAGTGCCTCTATCACTTACTAGCTCGATAGGTAGCCCATATCTTGTGAATACATTTTCAAACAAGAATTTAGCAGTTGTTTGAGCATCATTCTTCGTTGTGGCTTTTACCTCTACCCACTTAGTTAGATAGTCTATTGCAACAATGATATATTCAGCATGTGAACCCTTAGCTGGTGGATTAATAGGACCTACAAAGTCTATTCCCCACTTAGAGAATGCACGTCCACCCATCATAGGTTTCAGTGGCATCTCATCTTTACGTATAGGATACTGAGTTTTCTGACAGACATCACAGCGTTTCACATAGGTATGTGCATCCATGTGAAGGGTCGGCCACCAGAAGCTCGCAAATAGTATTGCCTTGATCACCCGATCTGGTCCAAAGTGTCCTCCTGCTACACCTTGGTGAGCAGTGTCCAAGATCTTGAGATACTCACTCTCATGGACACATAGTCTCAGGTAACCATCCTTACCACGCTTGTAGAGATTATCACCAATAAGTGAGTAATCCTGGGCTTCTTGTTCTAAACTCCTTTTCCTAACCAGAGTCATGTCTGGAGGGACTGTTTTCGTCCTTAGGAAGGATACTAGTGGTTCACTCCAATTTGGCACTATGGACACTTGATAAAGAGTGGCATGTTCCATAGGGGGTTTAGTGCAACAGATTGGGCATTCCTTGCACAACTTTTGGACATCAGCTTCCATAGTTGGCCAATGCACTCCGAGTCTCCTTAGTGTCTGTAGGGTTCGTTGTTTTGAGTAGTGTTGCTCTAATGCACCTACATGTGCTAATTGCAACCATTTAGCGTACTCATCTTCTTCCACACAACAAGCCAAGATCCCTTGATCTGTGTGCTTGTACATACTTCCAGCCATGATGTGATACTTTTGGGCTTTTACTACCTCCCTATCCTGCGTGTTTATTACTGGATGGTTAGGTCCGTATGTCAATACTGGCACTAATGGCTTAGCCCACTGCGGTACCACTTCCAAGTTAAACAAGTAAGCATCAGGAAGGGCATCTGATACTCCTTGTGGGGCTTCTCTAGATGTGAGCCTAGAAAGATGATCAGCTCTCAAATGAGTCCTCCCTTTCCTTACCACAACCTCGAAATCGTATTCCATTAGTAAGAGAAACCATCTTACTAATCTTCCTGTATTGCATGGCTTGTTTACGAGGTATAGGAATGCCTGATGGTCAGTAAAAAATTTAAACTTATTTGCTAGCAAATAATGTCTAAACTTTTTAACCGCATACACCATGCCTAAGCCTTCTCTCTCAGTAGTGGTGTAATTTCATTCAGCTGCATTCAATTGTCTACTAGCGTAGGCAATTGGAAGATCCATATTACCTTCACCCATAGGTTGTGCGAGTACACATCCAATAGCATAATTGGATGCATCCACGTGAACATGGAATGGCTTGTTCCAATATGGTGTGGTCAAGATTGGTGCTGAACATAATCTTCGTTTAAGCTCCTGGAAGGAGTTCTCACATTCATCAGTCCACTCAAAGTTAGTCAGAAGTCCGTACATGGGCTTTGCAATGACAACATACATGTGAATGAACCGGCGGTAGTAACCACAATGTCCCATGAAAGCTTGTACTTCCTTGACATTCCTTAGCCTAGGTAGCTCTGCTATGGCCCTCACTTTCTCTTCGTTAGTAGATATGCCATTCTTTGACACTATGTGCCCTAGAATCTTGCCTTGCCTAACCATGAAAACACATTTTTCTGGGTTTAGGCAGACTTGATATTCTCTACATTTGTCAAAGATTTGTCTGAGTTCAGGAATATGGGTTTGTCTAATGTTGAAATGAGCACAAAGATCATCAACATAGACTTCTAAATTCTTCCTCAAGAACTCCTTAAATACATGGCACATCAACCTCTGGAAGGTAGCTGGTGCATTGGTAAGCCCAAATGGCATTACTCTAAAGGCAAATATGCCCCATTCTGTGGCAAAAGCTGTCTTATGCTGATCTTCTGGAGCTATGGCTACTTGATTGTAGCCCGAAAATCCATCGAGGAAGCTGTACACTTCCTTGCCTGCTACTCTTTCTAAGAGATGTTATGTGATGGGAAGCGGATAGTTATCTCGAATTGTGGCTGCATTAACCTTCTTCAAGTTAATGCATACATGCAGCTTGCCATTCTTCTTGGGCACCACTACGATGGGGGATACCCACTCCGTGTGCTCAATTTCATAGATGAATCCAGCTTCAACCAGTCTATCTATCTCCTCTTTGATCTTGGCAGCGTAATTATCGTTATATGTATAGGGCTTTTTCTTAGAGGGTTTAGCATCTGAGGTCATGGGGATAGTGTGTGAGCATATGTCAGGGTCAACACCTTTCAAATCCTTGTAACTCCAAGCGAATACATCTCTGTATTCTCTTAGCAAGGCTATTAACACATGCTCTTCTTCTTCTGTTAGGTCATGGCCTATGTACGTGCATCTCTCCTCTCCTTCTTCTAGGGCCACTACTATTTTCTTGGTGGTTTCTTTGTTATCATAGGCCTCTCCTAATTGTGACTCTCGTTTAGGCATTCTTATCATGACTCTCCTGTCGTCTATCTCATACTTCTTAAAATTTTTTGGGACCTCAAACAAAGATTCTTCCTCTTCTGGTGAGACTTCTCTCTTCTTTCGTTTCTTTCCTTCTTCCTTCAGGGTCACATGTGTTGCTAATCTTACATCATTTGTAAGCTCTCCATGCCTCTGGGGTTGAAATTCTACTTCATGGAAGTATTCTTCATCTGATGCAAATGGTGGGTCCATAATGATTGACTCTAGATCGGAGTCACTTGCATCCTCAAATGCATCAAGGCTAGGTTCGCATTCTTCTAGAACTGCCTCTCCCATGATTGGCTCTATGGAGAAGACTGAAATGTCATAGCCATACTCATCACAGTGAGGTGTCCATTGTTCCTCATTGATGGCTACATCCATTGTTGCTAGGATTTCTGCCCAGCCATGGGGTTCAAATTCCTCATCAGGAAAGACTAGAGGTGCATAGGCTGGGTCTTGAATTGATCTATGGTTTTCTTTTGCACCTACCTCTCTGGCTTTCTCTCTCTTCTCTTCTTCTACTGCTACCTTACACATCCATAAATGAGTGTCTTCATGCATCCATGAGGATCCTGATCCTAGGGAATGCACCGATTCCGTATCATCTTTGGCTCTATGGATGGGGTTCCATTGGATGGGAGGGACATCTCTATGAGAGTAATCTTTGAGATTCACTTTGGTCGTAACACCTAAGTGTTGCAAATACAAGGAGTTGGTTCCCTTGTCCTGTACCACTTGCAACTGTCGCATAAATGGTCTTCCCAAAATCATCTCATAGGCATGATTTTTGCTGAAGTCACATATAGCAAATGTATGCTCAAACTCGACCCCACAAGTGGTGAGAGTTATTCCTTCTAGCAATCCTAAGGGTCTCTCAATATGACCATCGGCCATCTGCAATTTCATTCTCGTTGGCCTGAGTGCTGGCTTGCCCCAACGCTTCCATAGGGAAGTGGTGGCAATTGCAACTCCTGCACCTGAGTCCAAAATTGCCTTGGTGGTGTATTCCTGGTAGGTAATGGGAAGATAGGTGTTCCCTTCTTCACCTTCACACATACCTCCTATCTTATCAAAGGGTATTTCTGGCACTGTCCTCTGGGATCCTACCTGGGAACGAGGTTTTGCTATCTCTGGTACTTGTTTGGCGACATGTTTCCATAATTCAGGTCTAACCTTGAGTAGCTCTTCTAACTTGAGGTTGCACTGCACTTTAGTGTTTTTCACTACCTCTGTGTTCCTAGGTAAGACTGAGTCCTCATTTCGTACCAAGACCGTGGGTGCTCTCATACAAGTAGACTTAGCTTCCCATGGGCCTGTGAAGTGGGGTAATTCTTGTAGAGAGTTAGACTCAAAGTCTAGTCTGTCCTGAGAGTGGGTGCTCTCCTGCTCCTCATAAATGGATGGGAATTCTTGTGGGAATTGGTCGCGTGCATCATCCACAAGTTCAATAAGAGGAGGGACTTCACTCTCTTTAGCCCATTTGTCTTCTTGAATCTCGCGTAGGAATTCTGGTGTGAACCGATTCATAGAAGATGATGTGTCTGGCTCCGTAGAGTTAGGCACATAGGCTTCAGGCACATAGGCTTCCTGAGCAGGAATGCTTAATCTTTCACTTGCCTTGTCCTTGTGTTGTTATGGCGGGTTCCTTCTCCGATTGTGCAATTAGCTTCTCTATTCTTTCTAGCAGTCCATCAAAGTGCAACTGCGTCTTTGCTGAGCTAGAGATGTTAAAGAGGCGACTGGCCTCAAACATGGTCTGAGCCAATTCCACCATCTTAGCACAAATTTTGGTTCGTTCTAACTCTAGTTCTGCTCTTGGGTAACACTTTTCATGATCAGTTACATTTGGTCCTTCTTGGATTCTGGCCTGATATGCTTTAAGCATCATATTAAGGTCTTCGGGAGTGGGATCTGCTAGGACTGATCCTACTCTAGGGGGTGGTGGAATTAGTTGAGGCGGGTTGGAAGGTGGAGGGTCGGATGGAGTTGGGAATGGTGGAGGTGGGGTAGTGTGAGAGGGAGTTTGAGATGTGAGTTCAGTTATCCTGGCCTTTGTTTCTCTGAGGCTTTCCTCGAGTTCACTTATCTTTTTTGCCCATTGCCTTTTCATTCTTTCACGACTATCTCTCCAAGCTCTAGTCCTTTTGTTTGTCATGCTCTCTATTTCACTAACATCTGGGCTCTTTTCCTGGCCTACCCCTTGGTTTTGCTGCAATGCTTGAGCTCTAGTGACTACCTGTACAGGTGCAGTGGAAGTGACACTTCCTGTGGAATCTACCACTAACCCAATAACATTAATAGGAGTGATTTTTGGCATATTATTAGGATTCTTAGGGAAGTCTCGTAAGAGATGATCCTTTCCACACTCTTGGCAAAAGCCCTGAATCGTCACTGACTGGGGTTGTGTAGGTGGAGGCAAGGGACAATCACGAATGAGGTGATCCCCCTGACATCTATAGCATGGTCCTCTAGGGAATGGGGGTCTTACCTGCCTAGGTTGAGGTCTAGGGTTGGGGTTTGCATACATGACGTTAGTGTAATCTGACTCCCAACTAGGTTCATTTGGCTCTTCACTATAGTAGGACTCACCATGTTCAGGAGATTGCATGTAGTAAGCCTGGGGGCTATCAACATGTGTAGAATCGAAGCTATGGTCACTGGGATCACTTTCTGAAAGCACTGGTGTTACAGGGACTATAGCTCTATTCAGGTTTTCTTCTGCAACAACATACTTTACCGGAATCATATTAGCTGGAGCTGGGGGTTGTTGTGCTAGCACAGGCTGAGGCCTTTGTTGGTTTTGGTAGGGTTGGTAGGTTTGTTGAGGCCTAGCATACTGCTGAGGTGGGTACTGGTTCTGGTATCTTCCTTGTTGAGGGTATGGCTGTGGGTACGTCTGCCTAACGGTTTGCTTATTGTAGGGGCAATCTTGCGCGGTGTGATTGGTGTATCTTCGTTCTATAGTGCAGTACTGGCTACTAGGATTAACTTGGGGTTGAGCCATAATGGGACATACATTCGCCATGTGGTCGCCACCACAAGTATAGCACCTTTTCACAGGGGCAAACCTTGGGATTTGTTTGTTAGTGACACCTAATTTCAGAGCTACTTTCTCTGCAAGTTCCTCAATTGATGTGGATTGCGTGGAAGAGAGGTTAGAGGCACTATCTGAATCTTTGTATATCTTGGAAAGCTCTAACTCCTCCCCTAGGTTATCCTCGATGTCAATGCACATGCGCACACACTCTTCTATGGTCCTAGGGTCCTTCAAGTACACATAAGATCTCAATTTAGTACTTAGCAATCCATCCAGGAATAAAGCCACTTGCTTAGCAGGTGTGGGTAGCTCCGAAACAGGGCATCTTTCTAAGTATTGCCTAAATCTTCTTCCTGCAAGTCTCACGGTTTCTTGAGGGGTTTGCTTGAAGCTGTGAATCAGCGAGGAGGTATTATGCCTTATGCCACTCTTAGAGAATTCAATAATGAAAGCCTCTAGGAGTTGGTCTATGCTCCTGAACTGCCTCTCATTTAGTGGCTGAAACCATGTCAGGGCAGTGTTCCTAAGGGTAAGACCAAAAGCATTGTACTGCGTGAATAGATCCTCCACTTGTTCAGCTCTCAGGACTTGCCTAAACTCAGCCACATGATCGTATGGGTCTCCAGTGCCATCGAAGTAGTTCTTCATGGACTTAACTAGCTGAGTCGGTCTCAAAGTCCTTGTGTGCTCTCTAGGTCGTGGTAGAGGGAACTCATCCACATTTCTTTGATTCCTGTGAGCTCTAAGTATCTCAGGTTCTACTCTATTTGTTTCCGTCCTCGTTCTTTCTCTGCCCACTGGGTTGGCAAAGCTTACTTCTGGTCTATCTCTACTTCTGTCTCTTTGCATTCCATGAGCTTGGGATGTTCCAGCTCCAGGGTGACCATAGGATACATTCGATCTTGGTTGGGGGAAAACCAATTCACCCTTCCAAGTGTAAACATGCCTATAATTTTCTGTCACCACAAAGATCCTCTCCGAAGAGTGATCTAAGTAGGTCACTCTACCTGGGCTATCAGGATCCTTAAACTCATAGATCATGATTGTTCCTATATCAATTGGCCGATCAGGTTTATACCTCCAAAAGGCTTCGTCAATCTCTCGATTGAGGAGCAAATCTATGCTCTTATTATCCTGGGGAATCCACTCTGGTGTGATAATCCTAGTGAGAACCGATTTACCTCGAGGGGTTCTAGGTTCTGCACCCATGTTTCCTTGCTCCAGGTCGCCGAAATCTGCTTCGGGGATCACATTTCCAAATTCGTCCGTCCTATCTGGGTGACTGGTGACTACGTATATGGTTCCTTCTTTGTCCAAGTATGCTCCATTTTCCAACTTGACAGCTGGGTGCTCTAATCCAATGGATTGATCAGGATTCTTAATCTGTACCACAGATCTTCCTAGGCCGTCCTCATAGATGCTAGCACCTAATCGGTTGGTCCTAAGGTATTCCAATTGCGTTTTGTAAGGGCCTTCTACCCTGTGCAGGTATGGCACTCCTGAACTTCCTGTAGGTCTCTCCATACCTTGAGACATCTCGGATTCACTAGTCTCAGAACTTGGGTAGTATGAGTGGTGGCTCAACTGCTGGGCCCACGACCTAGCAGTGTGGTTGACACTAGCCTCTGAAGACCTAAGGGTTTGTCTATCCCTTACTAGATGTCGCCCTGATCTAAGGTTCATAAGCCTAGCTGAATAGCCCAATTTTGCCCAAGTACAACCTCGTTACAGAGTCCTTTTGTATCAGTTACTTGATTCTTTTTAGTTGATTCCCGTGTTAAAATTCTTGTCTGATATCACGTCGTAAGGTATATTTGAGTGTAGTTCCGCACTTACAGTTGATCGTTCCACGTTAAGTTCTTTTCCTTTAAAGTACTCGACAGTACGAAGATTATGTTATTAGCTTGAACTTGAGAGTTTAGGTATGCTCCAACTTGATAATTGCCTATCGTCGCCCTGACTTACTCCTACCTCTAGTCGTTCTTAGCCTAAGCTAGGAATTGACAGAGGGGGTTGAAAGTTTCCAAGCTTTTGTTTCCTGCTTGGTTGCCCTTGAATGCCCAGGAAGTGTGTTCCCAAGCTTGCACTTACACTTGCTTAGAACGCCTTTTGATGCTCTCAATAGATCTGTAGAGTTCCAAAGTTAGCTTTAATATTTAAATTCCAAAGACAGAACCAATGATTGTCATTCCTGTAGCACAAATACTAATTTGCATAGTGAATTTTAGGAAAACAATTCTTAAGACCCCTGACTTTGATCCCCCTGGGTATGGTCAACTTCAAAATACCCTAGCTAAAAATCAATGCATTATCTTTATAAAAACAGTTGAGGGCGTGTAGTATATGCCACGAGCTTTCCAACAAGCCCTAGAGCTCAAAAAATGGATTTCGTATGAAAAAGTTATGACCGTTCAGGGTTCTAGGGTTAAGACAGGGTTCAAACAGGATCACTGTGCAACAGGTTTTCCCCAAGTTGTTTTCCTAAGGCCTCCTTATGTGCTCTAGAGTAAAATGTTTATGCCCAAAATTAGCCCAACTCTTCAATTAAAAAACCCTAAAAAATTGGCTAAAATTGGCTGTCAATCGCGATCGACAGGGCTGTCAATCGCGATGGACAGAGTATCAATCGCGATGGACAGAGTATCAATCGCGATGGACAGAGTATCAATCGCGATGGACAGAGTATCAATCGTGATGGACAGAGTATCAATCACGATGGATAGAGTATCAATCGCGACGGACAGGCAATCAATCGCGATGGACAGGGGTCAGTCAATCGCGATGGACAGGGGTCAGTCAATCGCGATGGACAGGGGTCAGTCAATCGCGATGGACAGGCAATCAATCGCGATGGACAGGGGTCAGTCAATCGCGATGGACAGGCAATCAATCGCGATGGACAGAGCTGTCAATCGCGATGGACTGAAATTTTGCAAAATTTTCAAAAATTTTTGTGGAAATGTGGTGTGCAAGGTCTCTAGTCCACTATGGTGCACTCAGATTTACCAAAAGGTGAAAATTTCTGTCAATCGCGATCGACAGGAGTCGGCGACTGCGAGACAGTTGTGCACATTTCCGTACCTGCGCGACGTGCTGGAGGGGATGATGATGCTGAAACCTACAAGAAACTCCAAAAGCATGCAGAAAATAGCACACAACAGTTCGCTCTCTCGCTCTCTCTCACAAGTGAAATGAGGGAAATGAGGTGGAGAAGGTGATATAATCAAAAAACTGAAATTTTCGCGATGATGGAAGTGGAGGTGGGAGATGGTGATGATGATGATGGTGATGATGGTGGTAAGGTAAGAAAGAGAAAAATAGGAAAAGTAAAGAAATTACCTACAACGCCAACGTCTCCAATCTACGTCTTACCATCACACGCTTGTCCTCAAAGCTCGCTCCCCGGCAACGGCGCCAAAATTTGGTGTAGCTCAGTGATGAGTAGCACCTCCTTTAATGTCAATCCGGGAAGACATGAGGATGGTATGAAGACCTCGAGCAAGTGGAGGCACAAGTGCGTGAGTGAGAAGCACACAAGCATGCACACACATACACACACACGCGCACACACGGCAAGACAAAGAGGGAGAAGCAATGGAGTTCTTAGATTACTTTCAAAAAGCTCTTACAAGTTCATTTCAATTACAAGCTAACCTCAAAAATGAGCTCTCTAGCTCTTTTTATAGTTTTTGACTAGGTTTTGGCCCTGTCCAGACCTAGTGTCTGGCCTAGTTAAAAATTAGGTTCCAGGGCCAATTTGAGGGCTTAAACGGAGTCTAAAAAATACGAAAATTGATATGTAGGTACTTCTAAGGCTCCTCAAGCTCAAGGACTCCTTGGCTTGCACAAAATGGAGCTACAAAAATATGAAATGGTATTTACAATGATTGTTAGTGATAAGAATCACTGTTATAAAGATGTTGATTTGGAAAAATTTGAAGGGCCTATCTGCCAGATTTGCGTCGACTGCTTTGTCTACTTCCTCCTTCACCTCGCTCTGACTCTCTCCGCTGGCTTCCTTGTCTAGTCAGTCCTTGGGTACCCATACTGCTCTCAACAAAGGGTATCTACAAGGAGAAGAGCCTATTCCCATGGCTAATTACCAGGTTCATAAGTCCGACACGACTAATGTCAACATGTCCCAGCCTTACTTAAACCTAGGAATTGGAACAACGGAGTACCGGCTGATAGACTCAGGAGCAGGTCTTAGTTGCATACGAAATACGGTCACCCGAGATCTTCAAACGATTATGACACCCACGAAAGCACATATGATAGGAGTTGGAGATCAAGCTATAACATGCATTGGAGAAGCCATATATTCCTCCACCTAGGAAATTCAACTATGGAACAACGAGTCTTAGTGTGCAAAGATGAAGACCTAGTAGAGAACTTGATACTAGGACAAGACTGGATCATTGAGAATGAGGTAAGCATCCACCTAGCGCAAGGATACATTTCAGCCAAAATAGGGTACAAGGAAATCTTTAGTCTATTAGGGGAGAAACCCTCACAGAGACCGGGAGTCATCGAAAGTGCGGAACAAATCATAGAAGAGCACGTAGAAAATGATTCCAGCACAAATCACTCAGAAGCATGTCCGAAAGGAGAAGGAATGTCAAACCCTAACGTATCCAAGGAGAAATTAGATTCATCTTACATGATTAATGAACAGAAGGAAACCGAGGAGATCAATACTCTTAAAGTTTCTCATGCAAAAGAACGATCACCAACTCGGAAATCCACCATCAACTACTCGCATTCCGGAAACGTTAACTTCAAATGGGTTCACAAGGATCTAGTGAAGGAATCAAAGAATGCAACACCAGCACACGTCATTGCTTACAAGCAGGCAAAGGTGGGCAAGAATTCTTCTTCACCGAAATCAAAACCAAAACGACTATTGAAAGTATCGCTTCCTAAGCCTTTGATTGAAGCTCAAAAAACACAGAAAAAAATGTGGATTCCCAAGAAGGTCAGACAAGCGGCCATTCAAGAGATAGACAAGCACGAGGAAACATTGTATCAACACAACAGTACCATAAGTACTGGCGAGTTTTGTTGTAGATACCTCAAAAGAAGGAACCCCACAACTCCGGTAACAAAAAAAGGAAGAGATACTCATACAACACAGCAAAATGAGCAAAAGACAAGGCTTAATACCTCTACTACGAAATGGAGCTAGAAACAGAAGAAACAATAAGGAATAGGACAACAGAACCAAGAAGATTCCTGTTGCACACATAAAGCTTCCAATGCACCTAAAGTATGCAAGATAGGGCCACATTACGAGGCCAGGCATTCAACACCTAATGTACATAATCGAACTAGTGGTGCACATTCTCCAATGGGGATCAGGTCATAGCTTTTACTTCCTAGGAATGGACCCGCGGAGTAAATAAATAAATGCTTCGGTTACGCTAGTTCTTGTTTCTTTCAGGATAAAATGAAAAAACATATGTGGTAAGGGATCTAACTCATACACTAAAAGGGGACGGAGCGACGTAAAGAACGAAAGCTACTACAACACATAGCACTAATGCCATATCTTGTATAGCAGCTAATGCTCTTTTCATTACAAGTGCAGATGGCCTCCAAAGACTTTGAAGCAACCGTTCAGGAGGAAGTGCTGGAATTCCCTCCATAGAGCGTGACTAAAGCAAAGGGACACTGGTTTAGAGAGGATCAACGAGCTGGGGATTATCTATTCCTAGTGACCATCAAGATCATGGACACGGATCATCAGTTCCCGATGATGTCCCAAGATTTTAAAGTGGTACATGAGCTCCCATCTACGATTGGCATCATGAAGAAAGCGGGCATTCACAAATATTTTGAATTACCAATCTACAAACCTGATTTTCAAAGGTGCATGCAAGTTATGAATACATTACAGCCATCACTACATGATCGATAGGTGCCAGAGGCTAGAGTCATGGATGCAGTCGGTGAATGGGTCATAATTCAATTTACACACGATTTAATCAAGGAAGCTTTTGGATGGGAGAAGGATGGAAATATGATTTTGAAAGAAGAAATTTGAGCGGGAAAGACAAGGACCTTTACTGACATTAATCGCATTGATATTGAAGAAGATGTAAGACTCATTCATCAGCACTTTTGTTTTCCCAACATGCATAGATACACTGCTCCTCAGAAGATCATAGTCCAAATGCTGTCACACACTGTTAAACAAATTGGGAATCAAATCAATATGACTCCGTATATTCAAGAGAGGCTATTCGAGGCAAAGAAGCAGTGGAATCACAAGAAATTCCTGAACGGAAGCATGGCCTTGACCATATTGATATATCATGCCTTAGGCATCAGAGAGCATTTGCAAGAAATGCCATGATCGGAAGCCATGGCCAAATATGCCAAGGTCACTACAGTCCTGAGAAAGAAAAAAGGGGTAAAGACCATTGAGGAGGCAGAAACGAGCTCCCAACCTAAAATGAGAGGTATAAAAGGACTAAGAGAAGTAATGCAAGTAGAAGCAGAAGTCCCAGCAACAAAAAGGGCACATGTGTTCCCAAAGAGAAGAATTGAAGATCATCGACCGATTATGGAAGAGGAATTGACAAGAGCCCTTGAAGACACACATCAATACACCGAAGGTCAAGTAAATCTATCAGTGCAAGGGCACCATTACCAGCAAGCCCAACAAGATATGGAAGTAAAAAAGAAGCTCACCAAGGTGCATCCGTACAGGGAATTAGGGTTGGTAAATTCAAGCTCATCTTCAGATGCACAAGAGGAACCAGAAACCTCCCTATTAAATATGGACATTCGGAGTGAGTCAAAAGATGATGGACAATGGGAGGAGTTAAATGAAGTAAACTACAATGCAGAAGAAGAGGGCATGAAGGTAAATCAAACTCCCATCAACCCCAATCAAGACACCGCAGGCAAAGAGGTATCCCAAGAGAGAGTACATCTCATCAAAATAAATGAAACATCTAACATTCAAATCCATGAGGCTAAGCTTGCAGGAGAGCAATCTTTCAAGAATCCCAAAGAAGAACCAAAAGACACTACAGTGGAAGAGTCAGAACCCTTCACACCAATAAGGGTAGTGGCAGAACCCTCCCATATGGATGTTACATTTCAAGGGAGTGCCACGAAGATTATCAATATAGAAGAAGAATGCAACAAACCGAAAGTACAACTCCAAATCAGACAACCACAAAACAAAACGATACATGTGGAACACGGAAGGGATGTACAAACAGGGGAAGCTCCAAGCATCCCAAAAACATGGTTGAATGTAGACGTCGCTCAGCTCAAGCCAGTGGTTCAACATATGATCAAAACTGCTATGGATACGCAACAAATAATGCTTGAGGTTGATGCTGACTATGACAAAGCGATGCAAGAAAAACATAAACTTCATGAAATGGGTAAGAACCTTTCAGCCCAATTGAGTATAGCACAAGAGCACATAACACATAAAGAGAACAAAGTTCAAGAGGCCAAGCAGCAATGTAAAACACTAGAGACAGAAAATGAGAAATTGAAAGAACAACTACAGGAGTTACAGAAGAAATATGATGCTAGCGAGGCCGAGAAGACACAGATGAATGCAAGAAGCAAGATATTGGAATCACAAAAAAATATATATGGAAGAAGCAGAGAACTTAAGGAATCGAAACAAAGAGCTGATGACAACTTTTCTAGATAATCAACCTATAGAAGTTCAGGAAGTGCCAGAAAAGGACACAAAGGCATTAGAGGAAAAGATAGCTAGGTATGAAGATGAGCTCAAGCAGGAGCAGGCCATCATTGCAAAATGGGAGAAGAGGTATATGGATGATACCGCGGCTCTAAGGACAAATTGAAAAACAGCCAAAAATAGATATATGGCGCAATGTAAAGAAGACAATGAACAACTCAAAATCATAGGACAAGAGCTCCTCAAACACAAAGAAACAATTATGAAGGCTACCAAGGAAATCAAAAGTAAAGATGACATGATACAGCAACTGCAAGATCAACTAGCACAAAAGGCAACAGAGGGGACACCAGTAGTTCCACACTCCACAGCGGCTACTGAGGAGATTGAGGTACGTCCTCTCTCTCCCCCCTTACATCATTCGTCGATAAGGGAGGAGACAAAGATCCACTCTGAACCTACTCATTGCAGAACTGAGCCGAAATGAGGGGGCACTACTGTTGTCCCAGCTTACTGTAGAATTTGAAGGTCAAATCATAAAGGTCATGAAGGAAGCTCAGATTGAAAGCAAAAATTTAGAACAGATATTAAAACCATTTAATGTACCATATGGACTCCTTAAAGACCAAACACGGAAATACATAAAGACCACGACAAATAAGGAGCCCGACAACAACCTCCAGTTTAGTAATCATGCATTCAACTACACTCAAAAGGAATTCGAAAGAGTTGACCCTGTATGGAGGAGAAAACTTCTAGAAAAAAACCCTACACTATGGGTACAATGGGAATCATCACCATATGCACTTTAGGTAAATCCATCTTTTTGCCCAGTACCCCATACGCTCTTGGATGCATTTTTGGGAAGGACACTGCCAAGGTAGCATAAATAACCAGTGGCTCAACTATCCACTATTACCAAGTCCACCGCATAACTATCTACCAACAGAAGAATACATGATTAAAACCATGGAATTTTGGATTGCTCGCTATGCCACGGTACTTGATTCGGCAGTCAAAATGACTAATAAGATTCTGAGCATGCTACTTACAGTTATCAAAGTTTTCCAACATGCCAAATATACTTTTTTGAACTTCATCGGCATTACTCAGGGATCCGAAGCACTCATTTTTTATCTTTCGACTATCCCGAGCAGATTAACAATTATGGCATTCTATTCACGGCTTACGTTCTTGCCAAGCCCCTATATGCAGACTTTTGAAGAAGCCTTTTTCACTGGCTTCTTTGAAATTGATTCAGAATTTTTTGTGAAAATCAATTCCAATCTTAATGCAAGACTGGTGACCTATGAAACAAGCTTCTTTGCGGATCACTGACAGGCACCAGAGGATGGGGTGAAATCAAGCCAATGGAAAGAGTTCATGATATGTCACGCCAATCTGCTTAATCAACGAGAGCAAGCTGCAATACAAACGTACTCACGTCGCCACAAAAAGCCTGTCGGGGACGACAGAGTTCAGGAGGAGGGATGTGTGGAAGGGGAATCAAGCAAAAAGAGAAGAAGAATAAAATCAAAGAATAAAGTTGCTCAATAAGGAATGAAGATCACCAAGAAAAAGAACAACTCTCTACCCAAAGCCCCGCAGGGGCACGCATCAGCAACAACGCCAAAGGCTCAGGTCCTAAGGAGTGGAATTAAAGAAAGATAACAACCAGGACATTTCATGCAAGGTTGCACACAACTTCCTCATCCACTAGGAGCTGGCGGTGAAGCGAAACAAGTCGAGGAGAGAGATAGAACACATAGGATGCTTCATCGGATAAGATAACCAATTGTCTGAAGGTCCTAGGTGTCTCCTCATCCACTGGATGCGTGCGGTGAGAAGAAATGGAACAGGTCCTAGAGGATGACAAAGAAGATTCAGAAATAGGGCCTTTGAAACGTAATGCTCTCTTAAAAGAGAGTAGAGGTCAGCAAATTAAGGTGTGTGGTGGCAGAAGGCAAATAGGCTCAAAGCAATACAACAGGGGAAGGTATGTGAGCAACAAGGCTGATCAAGGCCAAGAAGTATCCATGAAGAAGTGCAAGAAGATATTTGGCAGGTAATGATCCTTCCACTGATAGCGTGCGCGGCTGCCCGACTTAATACAACAACCTAGATATGTGATATAAGGAATACCAAGGGGCAAACAGAAGCAAAGGACATACCTCGAATAAAGTAACAAATTCTCTGACAGTCCTTATCGCTTCTTTGACCACTGGGTGCGTGTATTCAGAAGGCTTAGACAAGCTTTAAATGAGAAGCAAAAGACTGTCAAGGGACGATAGAGACAAAGAGGGGGAGAGTGTTGTAGAGCAAAGAGCCACAAAGAGGAGCCCCAAATTTTTCAAAATTAATGGGCATATTTTTCTTCTTCAAAGTCTTAGGAAATTCCCTCAAGCTATGTAAATGCACTAGAGGAGTCCTCTAGATGCACAATCCCAAAGCATTGTAATATATCTCTTGTAAAATAGTAGGAGAATAGAAATTAGTCAATAAAGTGCCGTTCACTTGTGTGAAAGGACCATTTTTAGGGCACATGTATATAAGTCACTTTGTGACTCTTTGTAAAGATTTTTTGCCATTGTGAAGAAATAGAGCTCCTGATTTTCGAATTTGCTTCTTTCTTGCAGATTTTCATCTTCTCTATGATCTTCTATGTGTGTGTAATGCTTGGAATGTGTGTGTAAGACTGTTGTCTACCCCTCCCCACTGTTTTTGAGCTACTGTAGTGTGTGTGTGAGCTAGTACGAGTTGTGGAGTGAGTGTGGGTGTTTCCTGCCATTCACTATTTTGGCCATAGCTTGAAGCACACTTGTCAAAATCAAGTGAAACTATGACCAATAGATTCGTCTCATCGAGAGCTTAAAAAAAAACCCACTATTGGCCATATTCGGAGTTCAGAGTTGGGAGAAATCCTCAATTTAGTGAAAACTGTTGTAAATGGTATCACGACAGACATTTTCTATAGTAAGTGTGTTAGAGAGGTAGGTTAGTCTTTTCTCATGCATGTGAGCTGAACCACTTCACTTTCCATCACTAGTGCACACGTCCTCATACGTTTGGTTAGGTCGGCTCTTCGGATTGATAGTTAAGCGTGTGTCAATCCACCACTATATGCACTTGTGTGGCAAACGAGATTTAGTCTCTTTGGCACAAGTCCCTAAGGCTTTGAGACTTAGGTACACACACTTAAAGACTTTCAACACTATAAGAATCATAAAGAGTATTTTATTGGTAAGCTTTATTTTCAGATCCGGGACATGAGCATGTGGGATGAGCAAAAATTATATTGTGGAGATCATATGACCTCAGTAGGTAAATAGTTATGGGGGCTAGGGGGTTTCCATAGTAGTGGAGAATTGAGCTACTATTTATTGAAGGTACCTTTTTGCTATGCTTCCCAAAAGAAGATCTTCTTACAACTTCTTCTTACAAAAGAAGAAGCACAGCCATCGCAACATGTTGGAGTGTAAGTGTTGATGATGTATATTTTTACTCTTAAACAATATTGCTACAACTATCTGAATTACTAAATTTATCCCTTTCAATCTCTTATGATCCCAATATACTAGAATACCAATCCAGATTTCTACTTTATGAGATTGATTACCTTATTTTATTACCAACAAGGTTCTTTGGATTCACTTAGTCTAACTTCAACTATGCCAATTACTAATTCAATCCTTTCACAGTTTCTTGACTCACACCTTTATACTAAAAGGCATAACTTTAAGTCAAGATACTAATCCACTTAGTTGTAATGTCAACTAAGTGCTTCATCCTAGATTGACTTAGTCAAACTTACCTTTCTTAAAAGGATATTTCCAAGTTCCCTCTCTAGAAATCCATGTAGAATTTTGAATAAAGAATTACAAAACTCCTTAATGAAACTATACTAGTCTTACTGAAAATATTAATGAAGATCTAGAAAGTGCTTTCACTTCACGATCTTCAAACTTTTTTAATTACTTGATATTTTAAGTGTTTCCTCGTCATTCTTGATCATCCTATATTCCATCCTTATCGATGAAGTTTCAATTTCCATTGGATGGAGTTTCACTTCAATTCATGAGCCCAAGACTAAAAGATACCTATCATATCAAGATTTGATGTCCCATACGATCATTCCTACATTAATGTGAATATAAAGTATAGTTTCACCACCATACTTTATATCCAATGTTGATGTGTGGATAATATTTATCTTAAGTCCAAAAGCTTAATCTAGCTATAGAGGTAACCCCTTGACTTCAAATTCTCATAAAAAGAATTTGAGTAAAGGGTACTCTATGTTCTCATCTTGCTGAGATTTCTAGGGCTTCCAACACATAATTACTCTTAATTATCCCAAGCTTATATTGGAAGCTCTAAACCCTTTGATGTAATAAACATCCATCCTTTATTTCTAGTGTTTTGAGTGTAATTCCAAGTATCTTGAATTATATTCAAGTTCTAGTTAGTTATTTCTCAACTAAATTATAGTGACAATGGTTTATTCTTGTCTTTAGATTCCTTTCTTTAATAAGAGCTTTGTGATAGCTACCCTAGGATTTTCTCAAGAATCTCCCTACCAATTAAGTCCAAGAATCTTTTTAAATTTCTCTCAAAAATCCCCAAAAGGATAGTTGAATACAAGTTTCACCTTCCACAGACTCAAGTATCGTTGGTTGTAGGTTAAATATTTGGAAATCAAACTTCTATTTCTCTTCTTACTTCCCTTTAGATAAGTATAACCTTTGGCATGCTTTATTCGAGCTTGTGGTTTACAAGCACCTTTTTCAAAATCTTTTGTGATCTTGATGGGATCCAATGCTAGCTTTAGCATGCCATGAAATTGTTTGTCAAACATCTTATATCCTAAAAGATGTTCTTTTATCTCATCATCTACATTCAAAGATTCTATTTATGGAATTTATTGTACCAATTATTGATAATTTTCATCCTCAAAAATTGTGAAATCTATGCCTTCATTCACAACTAGAGTTTAATAGTATGACTCCTTCTATCATTAGACTATTCAAACACTCTTATGCCTATGTGGATCTTGAAATTTTCTAGAAAATGTACTAGAAAGAAATTCTAGTTTTGGTATCTATTAGAATATCTTCTAGAGGTAGCTCAAGAACCACCTATCCTAACATATTCATGAACTCCTTCTTTCATTTTTGGAATGCTCATGAATTCTCATGTTTCTCAACAATACTAGTTCATGTTTATTTGTGTTAGGAGAGGTGGATTTAATTTCAAGGCTTATCAAATGTTGCTCTACCACGATGGTAAGCACCACGTTAAGTGTCAATCTATAGAAATGATAGGAGTGATATGAAGATCGTGAACGCGAGATGTAGTAAGAGTGAAGGTGAGAAGCATAGAGATGCACACACACATACACACACACAAGAAAGAGACAAGCAAGACACAATGGAAGGTTGAAAGTGGATTCTATTACTCAACAACACTCTTACAAGCTCAATCTCTCACTAACTCATACAAGTCTACACTAGCTAACCTCAAAAATGAGCTCTCTAGCTCTATTTATATTTTTTAGACTAGTTTTGACCGATTTCACATCTAGTGTCCGGCATAGTTAAAAAATAGGTTCTAGGCACTATTTGAAGGTCTAAACGAGATCTAAAAACAGCCAAAATTGGTATGCATGTTCTACCTAAGATCCTCAAGCTCACGGACTCCTCGGCTTGCACAAAATGGATTTGTGCATTACAAAAGTGTGTGCTTCTATGATACATATGGTACAAGAGTGATGAAAATCCAATTGATATTCTGCCATTAGCATGAAATACGGGTTGTATTGAAGCTCACGGCCTGAGATACCTTTGAGGGGCCAAGTGAGCAAATTAAGGTGATTGTAAAATGCATTCCTCTATCATAGTCATAGCATGTAATTGTGCCTCCACCCGTGCTGAGCGGGTCTTTCCAAGTTCCTCTACTGACTTCATCCATGCAGGTGTAGGGAGTTCGAAAGTGTCTTGGCCTTTAGCCATGACATGTCCGTGTGGGATGGGTTGTGGTTCGTAGGCCTCTTCATAAGTTTCCTCCACCAGGATAGACACAGGTTCTTCATCATTTGGGAGTTCAGGTGGGGAATCAGGTCAGGGGGCTCAGAGAAAACAGTAATCTATGCTTGAAGAGTAATTAACTAAGCACGTAAAATATTGAGTTCCTCTATAATCTCTGGAGAGATGACTTCAGAAGCTGGTGGTGGTTGTTGCGCAAGTGTGCGCAAGAGTAGCATTTTATGGTCATCCTAGAGTTTTTGATATGCTTCATTCATATTGTCATAATCCTCTAAGAGTCGTGCATGATCTTCTTATAATATCTGCATGGACTCCGATGGTACTGCTTTAAAGTGGCTGGGACTTAGAGGTTCATCCGGTTGATCCAGAGCTGCTTCAAGATTTTCTCTGTTCTGTTCTTGCAATCATTGATTCTCTTCCTTGGCGGCTGCAAGGTGGCATCTTAATAGTCCCATATTGCAAGTGAGGGTCGCATTTCATATTGTTTGAGCCCATAAAAGGTTGTCAATATCGGAAATGGCTTCTTTTGTCTTCTATTCACTTTCTAGTTCGAGGGAGTGATAGGCCTCGTGTAGCTCTTGATATCGCGCATTAAGTGAGGCGTTCTCGATGGTTAAAGAGCTTAATTGAACCTATAAATTTGTAGTTGTTTGCTATAGTTTCTGGTAGCTGGTCCCAAGGGACGCGAATTCATCTTGGACTTGTGTCATGCAAGAAAACATCTGGCGAAAAGCGGTGTCGATTGTGGGCAACAATATTAATGGTGTGGTGAGTGAAGATGCTATGGGTGTGGGTGTTGATGCACGGGGGGATGGGAAGGTGGATGCAGTGACGGTGGAGAAGTGTGGCGTGCCTGAATGGGGTGGTGAAAGAGGTGAGGTGAGTGGTGGTGGTGAGACAGGTGAGGAGGTCAGTGGAGGATAGGTTGAGTGGGTGCGGGAAGAGTCTGAGGGGTTGAGGCAACGAGGGCTTCTGCTACAGTAGTTGCTACAAACGTGGACAATTATTTGAGGGCTCAAATGAAGTCTAAAAATTATGAAAATTGGTAGGATGATACTTCTAATACTCCTCAAGCTCAAGGACTCCTTGGCTTGAACAAAATGGAGTTATAAAAATAGAAAATGGTTTTTAGTGATGAAAATCACTATTTTTATAGGGATTTCTTCTGAAAATTTGACATACACTTCTTGGAGCTCCCTACTTGCTCCTTCTTCTTGTGTGTCCACCTCTTTGATGTGCTCCTGTGCTTTGTCCTTGACTTTCAACTTCAACACTCCCCCCCCCTCTCGAGTCTGTCTTCCTTGACAGACCCTTGTTGTAGTGGTTGTTCCAAGTAGTGCTTTGAGAGGGAGTGTCCCTTCTGTATGAACAAAAGTCGTCTGGCTTCCAGATGTGGCAGGGTTGGTTGTCCGGTTCTTCATCTATCACTGCGAGCCTTTGCAAGTTGTAGTGCCTTGGTACATACTTCTTCGTTGGATTCCTGCATGATTGTGTCGTTGTGAGTCTCCGTTGATGTCCTCTAGATCTTCCAAAGTTGATGTTCCTATGTAGCTCATGCCCCGTACTCGTAACCCATAATGAATGATGGGTAAGTTGTTCGTGCATGGGTTGAGTAAAATATGTGCCTTGTGCACGGCCTTGTAATGTAGCCCTATGCATGCTTACTTGGAAAAATGCATTGGAGGAAGTATGGTGCAAAAATTGGGGTCTTGAGCTAAGTGCTCAAGGGTATGCCGATGAAGAGGTTTCCTAATCTATCATGGTTATGGTGCTGCCAAAGTGAAGATACTTACCATGGTGAAGCGTCGATTGATGTGTATCTCTACGTGTTGTACACCCGGCATTTGTGATGGAACATTGTCGATGAATGTCCATGTTGAGGGGCCACTGATGAAAATTCCTTTGAGTGCCTGGTCTGCTTCCTCTTTTCAAAGCAACATTTGCCAAATACTGAGAATTGAATTTCTTTATATTTCTTGACAAACAACATTGGGTAACTACACCAAGCTTAGTTTCACATATTCTCTTTAGCTCACCATAAGCAGGAGTCTTCTCACCCAGTATACATACAAGGATTTGCAGTGTACCCGAACTACCTCTTGCAGATATCTCCTTGGATGCTCTCGTACATACAGTAGTGAAGCATCGCTCAAGTTGTGGAACTTCAAGCTCTTCCCTCCTAGCATGGTAAAGGGAAACAATAGTTGTGGATGCCATGTTCATGCAAAGTTCTTGACATCTACCAGATAAGGCAGCAATTATATCATCTGCTAGCCGAGGCACACTTCTATCCTAACTGATAAATGCCCAGTAATCAACAGCTCCACCTTCAACTAAGCATGACTCATTCATGTTTCATGAGCCAAACCTGGGAACACGTTCTCTCTCTCTCTCTCTCTCTGTTTTTTTTTAAAGGAACAATGTCACCAAACAAGAAGACAGATGTTAGTAAAAAAAAAATGATTGACATATGTCAATGTGCTCTTGTGCATGGGACTTTCAAATGTGTCTATGCACGGCCATGTAATGTGGCAGTATATTAATGCATACTTTGGAAATGCATAACCTGAATGGTGCAAAAGACAGGGTTGTGCAAGAAACACATGGTTGTCGCTCGTTGAGGCTTTTGATGTTACTTGTAGATGTTGACGCCGGCTTTGATGGAGGTATCCATTGGATCTTGAAATGATGTAATCCTCCTTATTGGGGTCCATCTTAGAACAACATTTGGCACTGTAGAGATCACTTCAAGCATCTTCATCTTTGGATGTTTTCTTAAATTTTGTATCCCACGTGGTTGGTTCCTTGGTTTTGCGAGGGCTAGTAGTGCTTTTGGCTTCCATACCCATACCCTTGTGGCTGGTCTTCTAACCCTCGTTGAAGAGGCGTGTTGATCTGATTTTAGTCTTGGTGTTTGGTTCTGACCCTTGGTCCACCTTGGCTTCTTTGTTGCGACTTTTCTCATGTGGGAGAGCATAGATTGTTGTGTATGTAAGAGCTTCTTGGGTACCCATATTTGCAATTGTCCTTGTTGAGCTGCAACTAATTTCTTTGGCACCCAAACTTGTCGGATATCTTGTGGTTGAGTTTGTCCTAGCTTCTTCAGTCGTCTTTTGGCCTGGTGGGGGTCCCTGGAGGGGAATTGTGGGGTTAAGTCCGGTGGTTGCTCTCCTTTACGTACCTAGATCTACTTCATGCCCAACACTACTTTCCTTTGGAAATCCCATTGTCTATTTGATATAGCAGTTGTCTGGTTCCGTTGTGCTTGCCTTGTTGGTTGAGTTGTAGTGGTGGCATTAGTCCTTGCACCAGAGGAGGAGTCCGCTTGTCTTTGAGCCTGTTCTTCCATGATTGAGTTCTCCTGCAACATAGAGCTTTCGACACATAGATCATCTCTTTTGCTAAGATTAGTCCTAGGAGAACTACAAGATGTGACATCTGGATTTGTGAGCATGCCATTTTCTAGTTCTAATGTAAAGCATTGTCCCTGGACCCAAACTTGAAGAAGTTGACTTCTTAGGTTCAAGTTGACTGCATTGTCATAAATCCAATCTTGTCCTAAGACAAGTGGTTCTGTAAGGTTCTCATCTTGACACACTAGCACTTTGACTTTCATTGGAACATCTTGAAGGTAGATGGGAAGTTCCACCTCGCCCAAACAAGGTGTTTCCACACCTCCCAATCCTATGAGATAATCTTCTATGTGATTGATGTTCAACTGCAAGTTTTGGCAGTAGGATAGTCTAACTGCACTACTTGCTGCACCTGAGTCAATCAATGCTTTCACAGTCCTTGCACCCTTTCCTTGTCCTATCTCTATGGTCACAAAGGGACGTCGGTCAATGACTTGAGAAGTAGTTATGCCCGATTTTTGGCACATATCCATGTGATATTTTGGGGCTTTTGAGTTGACATCTAGGCCTAGTCGCCTTAACTTATTTCGCCTAATACGCTCTCTGGCCTCTGCCTGTGCTTCTTCCCTCACCCTTAACTCCTCTTCTTTTCCCTTCTTAGCAGTGTTGAGTCTCGTAAGCATATCCTCTGTAAGAGGTTCTTGGTATAACTTGACTCTACATCCACTAATATAGTTTGGCATGATATCTCCTTCTAGAGTGGCCAACTGAACTGCACCACTAGTGGAAATTCTATTAATGATCATGGGTCCGTATCCTCTTTTTTCCAACTTACGGGCATGTTGCTTTAGTGTGTAAACCAACACTAGATCGCCCTCTTTTAGCCCCTTATCCTTGATGTGTGCATCAAAGTATGCCTTTTGTCTTTTCTTTGCAGCATAGATGCCTGCCGCCGCACGTAGCCTTGTCTCACCTAAGCGTTCTAGATCAAAGATCCTAGAGGACAATTCATGTCCATTCCACTCATGCTCTTGTGCTACTTTTAAGGCTGGGATGAGGAAGTCCAATGGTAGATCAGCATTTTATCCAAAGACCATCTGAAATGGGGTGGCGTTGAGTACCGTTTTGTAGGCAACTGGGTAAGCCCAAATAGCATGATGAAGTTGTTTGTCCCAATCAGAGCGTTTATTATTTACCAGTTTTGTCAATACGTTATAGAGGATCTTATTGGTGCTCTCGGCTTGTCCATTGGCTTGTGAGTGATAAGGGGCAGACTTCTCATGTATCACCAAGAATTCATGGAGAAGATTTTCAATGACCTCATTCAAGAAGTGTGTGCCTCTATCGCATACTAACTCTATTGGTAGTCCATATCTCATGAACACATTCTCGAATAAGAACTTAGCCGTAGTCTGAGCATCATTCTTTGTTGTGGCTTTCACTTCTACCCACTTTGTAAGGTAATCTGTGGCTACAATAATATACTCTGCATGGGAGTTTCTAGCTGGGGGGTTAATAGGACCTATGAAGTCTATGCCCAACTTTGAAAATGCACGCCCTCCTATCATTGTCCTCAAAGGCATCTCGTCTTTTCTAACTGGATATTGTGCACGTTGGCATGTGTCACATTTCTTCACATAGGTATTGTAAGGGTCATGTGACCTTACCCCCATATTCATATATATACATCATATATAGAGTATTGCCTCAAGAGAGATCATTAAGTGGGTTTCAAGGCTCCCATGCATATCCACGCGTCTTTCCTCTCTTCTCTCTCCCTCCATCTCCTCCTTCCTCCTCTTGTTCTTGGATTGTCATCATGGTGTTTTCTCGATTCGATGGTACTGACTTTCCGAGATGGAAAGCTCAGATGTGGCATACATTGGTTCGTGCAGGGTTACACATGTATGTGCATAGAGATGCACAGTGGCCTCGTGACATGCCTGACCACGTATGGATGGATATGGATGCATTGGCCAGCTCCACTATCCGATTACAGCTTGTGGATTCTATATATGAGTCTGTTATGTATGAGGAGACGAGTAGTGCATTATGGCAGAGACTACATGATATGTATGCGAGTCCATTGACTCATGTGAGACATAGATCACATCGACGACTTCGATGTTGGCATTGTGGTCATGAGGGCCATATTCGACGACGTTGCTTCAGGCGGATGCGACGACGACGTCAGAGATATGCATGTGATGCAGATGAGGTAGTGGTTTCAGGAGATTCTATGGTAGTTGATTATGCCAGTGATGGTGATATCACTTTCTCCTATGGTTCATCTTTGGATTCCTCTTATTCATTGGATGGCACACATATGGCTTGGTTGCTTGATGCATTAGCCAATTTTCATGTTACTCCATATCGTGAGTGGTTTTATCGATTCTCAGGTGAGAGTCGTGGATGTCTGCAGTTGCCTGATGGTACGACATATGATATTGAGGGTGCAAGAGATGTATGTCTTATGCTACCTAGTGGAGCATCACTTATGCTCAGACATGTACGCTATGTGCCTTCATTCCCTATGAGCTTGATTTCAGTTAGCCAGTTACAGGAGAGCAGATGTTATGCATTCCTTGGTGAGCATCATTTTCAGTTGCGGTTGGGATAGCTTATGCTTGTCAGAGGTGCCAGGGTTGGGCACAGGTATCCACTGCAGGTACTTCATGTGAGAGACAGTCCCATCTTTCATAATATACCAACCATAACTAGATTTATGATGAGTAATTGAGTTATTAGAGGACTTAAATGAAGCCTCTCAGTGGGAGTTCAGCCTTATGTGCGATGTGAGACTCGTCATGTCTCATTCTGTCTACCTATAGATAGGTCTATGGACATTCTTGATGCACATGTATGGCATGATTCTGATGCTCAGATGGATGCACATGTAGAGCATGTTTTGGATGCTCATGATGCTTCTATGGAGCATGGTTTTGTTGATCATGTGGATGCTCATTTGGAGCATATTTTGGATGATCAGTTGGATGCTTTAGAGCATGATGTGGATGCTCATGTAGAGCATTGTGATGATACTCAGTTAGAGTGTGATCATCAGTTTGACCTTGGTGTTGATGTTGTGCAGTTAGCTCATGTAGAGCATGATCATACACTTGGTGTGGTAGAGCAGGATTGCTCTCATGGTACACAGTGTATGGTAGAGCATAGTAGCTCTCAGGATGCACAGCTAGATACATCTTTGGTTGAGAGGATGACTGATTTAGATGTTGATGAGCCAGCGATCATGCAGTCATTCTTGGATTCGCTCATGCTAGATGTTGACATAGATATGTCAGGACATGTTGGTCTTGACAATGATGCTTTGGATGCCTCGGATACAGGCATGGCTGACATACTTAGGTTAGCCAGGATAGCACAGGTTTCGTCAGCATTCCGGAGTCTGATGTACGAGCTGTTATGCTCGAGACCAGACATTGCAGTTGCTATTGGAGCATTTGCACGGAGTTGTCAGTCGTTCGATGATTGACACATGCATAGAGCGAGTGGGAGCTTTGCAGGAACTTCATGAGTTCTTGCATCAGTCATATGTGAGCTCGACTCTTATCGATATGAGTCTAGAGCAGTTTGAGGTGCATGGATACACCTTGTTCGAGGCAGTTGGTGTAGGCTGATCTGGTATGGGTGGAGATCCGGACTCTTCCTGTACATTATTGTATAGTCCTACATCATTCTTTGTATATGTTACCACTTATGGTCACATTGACCCTTAAGTGGGAGATTGTTGGGGATGTAAGGGTCATGTGACCTTACCCCCATATTCATATATATACATCATATATAGAGTATTGCCTCAAGAGAGATCATTATGTGGGTTTCGAGGCTCCCACGCATATCCGCACGTCTTTCCTCTCTTCTCTCTCCCTCCATCTCCTCCTTCCTCCTCTTGTTCTGCACACCAAAGCCCTTTAGGTATGAGCATCCATATGAAGAGTGGGCCACCAAAGTCCTGAGAATAGAATGGTCTTGATTACTCGATCAGTACTAAAGTTTCCACCTGCTACACCACTGTGTGCAGTTTCTAAGACTTTCAAATAGTTTGATTCATGAACGCACAGTCTTAAGTAACCATATTTGCCTCTTCGGTATAGGTTGTCTCCTACTAAGGCATAGCCCTGAGCCTCTTGCTCCATGCTTCGTCTTCTTGCTAGACTAGCCTCTTTGGGTAATCTTCCCGACCTCATAAACTCTACCAATGGAGCACTCCAATATGGAATTAATGACACTTGATAAAGGGTTGCATGCTCCACTGGGGGTTTTTCCTTGCAGATTGGACAATTCTTGATCCACTCATGTATTTCTTTGTCCATGCTAGGCCAATACACTCCTAAACGCTTCAGATTCTGCAATGTTCGTTGTTTAGAAGTGATTTCCTATAAATCCTTCATGGGCTTGTTGCAACCAGCTAGTATGTTTGTCATCCTCAACACAACAAGCTAATACACCCTCAGTATCTTGTTTGTACATGCTTCCTGCCAGTATGTGATATTTTTGTGATTTTACAATTTCTTCTTGTGATGTTTTCACATTCGTATTTGCGGGTCCGAAGGTTAGGACTGGCACCAACTTATTTGCCCATTTAGGAACAACCTCCAAATTGAACAGATAAGCATCAGGTAGGTCATCAGACACTCCTTGAGGTGACTCTCCTGAAGTAATGCGAGAAAGGTGATCCACCCGGAGGTGGGTTCTACCTTTTCTAACAACAACTTCAAAGTCATATTCCATTAGTAAGAGAAACCATCTTACTAAACGTCTTGTATTGCAAGATTTATTGACCAAATATAACAAAGCTTGATGATCTGTGAAAAACTTGAACTTATTGGCCAATAAATAGTGTCGAAACTTCTTCACAGCATATACCATGCCTAAGCCCTCTCGCTCAGTTGTGGTATAGTTTCGTTCAGCTGCGGTGAGCTGTCTACTAGCATATGCTATGGGAAAATCTAAGTTTCCTTCACCTGTGGGTTGTGCTAGCACACATCCTAGGGCGTGATTGGATGCATCCACATGGACATGGAATGGCTTATTCCAATCAGGAGTGGTTAGCATTGGTGCTGTGCACAAACGTCTTTTTAGCTCATTGAAGGAATTCTCACATTCATCGTTCCACTCAAAATTTGTCAACAAACCATAAAGAGGTTTAGCTATGATCGCATACATGTGGATAAACCTACGGTTATATCCACAATGGCCCATAAAGGCTTGTACCTCTTTAACATTCCTTGGCCTTGGCAGCTCCGCTATGGCTCGTACCTTATCTTCATCTGTTGAGATTCCATTCTTAGAAACAATATGACCTAAGATTTTACCTTGACGCACCATGAACACACACTTTTCTGGGTTCAGACACACTCGATATTCTCTACACTTGTTGAAGATTTGTCTGAGCTCAAGGATGTGAAATCTTCTTTCTTGGGAATGAGCACATAAATCATCCACATATGCTTCTAAGCTCTTTCGCAAGAACTCTTTGAAGATATGACACATGAGCCTTTGGGATGTTGCAGGTGCATTGGTGAGCCTAAATGGCATCACACAAAATGCAAAAATTCCCCACTCTGTGGCAAAGGCCATTTTGTGTTGATCTTCTGGGGCTATGGCTACTTGGTTGTAACCGGAAAATCCATCAAGAAAGCTATAAACTTCCTTGCCTGCAACACGCTCCAATAGGTGTTCTGTGATTGGAAGCGGATAACTATCTCTAATTGTAGCGTCATTAACTTTTTTAAGTTTAATACACACTTGCAACTTCTTGTTCTTCTTGGGCACCACTATAATGGGGGACACCCAGTATGCTCAATCTCATAGATGAATCCAGCTTGAATCAGCCTATCAATTTCTTCTTTTTAATATTTTGGCTGCATATGTATCATTATATGTATAGGGCTTTTGTTTGGTGGGCTTGGCATCGGCAGTCATGGGGATAGTATGAGAGCAGATTCTTGGATCTACCCCTTTCAAGTCTCTATAGTGCCACGCAAACACATCCCTATATTCCCTTAATAGAGCTACGAGCTCCATTTCTTCTCTTGCACTTAGGTCATCTCCTATGTATGTGCATCTCTCTTCGTTCTCTTCAATGGTCACTACAATCTTCTTGGTCTTTTCTTTATTATCATAAGATTCTCCTATGATGGCCTCTCTCTTAGGCATTCGTACAAAAATTTTGCGATCGTCAACTTCAGATTTCTTGAAGTTTTCTGGTACTTCAAACAATAATTCCTCCTCTTCTTGTTTCATTGCTTTTCTTTTCTTTTTCTTTTGATTGCTCTCACTTCCATCCTTTGAATTTACCGTTTTAATGCTTGTGAGAGGTTCTTCTTCTTTTTGGTTAAGCACTCCTACATCTTCTAAATAGTGCTTTTTTGAGTTAACGCAACTATCCATCACAATGGACTCTATATCATCGTCATTCTCTTCTTCTTCTATGACATCACTAGGGTCACATTCTTCTTGCAAGGGCTGACACATGAACACTGAGATATCATAACCCTCCTCATCACAATGAGGTGTCCACTATTCCTCGTTGACAGCAATGTCCATGGTGGCTAAGATTTCTGGCCAGCCATCAGGCTCAAATTCCTCATCTGGAAAGATCATCGGTGTATAGGCTGGGTCTTTAATTGGTCTATCTCCTGGCAAAGTTCCTTCTTCTCTTGCCTTTAAATGTTTTTCCTCTTCCTCTGCAACCTTGCACATCCACAAATGAGTATCTTCATGCAACCATGATGGATCAGGTGAACTTTCATAATGCACAGAGATGGAATCTTCTTTCGCTTTGTGGATACGATTCCACTGTAGGGGTGGTACATCTCTGAAGGAGTAATCCTTCAAATGGACCTTGGTGGTGACCCCTAAGTGTTGTAAGTATAAGGAGTTGGTTCCCCAATCTTGTACTATTTGCAATTGTCATAGGAAGGGTCTTCCTAGGATCATCTCATAAACATTATTTTTCTCAAAGTCACATATAGCAAATGTGTGCTCAAACTCTACACCACAAGTGGTTAGAGTTATCCCTTCTAGCAATCCTAGAGGTCTTTCAAAATGACCGTCGGCCATTTGAAGCTTCATTCTAGTTGGTCTTAATGTGGGTTTGCCCCATTGCTTCCACAAGGAGGTGGTCGCAATAGCAACACCAGCACCTGAATCTATGATTGCTTTGGTTGTGTAACCTTGGTAGGTGATTGGAAGATAAGTATTACCTTCTTCACCCTCACACATGTCCCCTATTTTGTCTAGAGTACTTTCTGCTTAGAGCCTATTTTTGGCATATTGGAATCAAGTTCTGGGACCTGATCCTTCACATGATTCCATAGCTTGGGTTTTGCTTTTAGCAACTCTTCTATAGTGAGATGACATTGAACCTTAGTGTTCTTCACGACATCAGTGTTCCTTGGGACCACCGAGTCTTCATGTCTTACCAGTATTGTGGGAGCTCTGATCTGAAGAGATTCAAATTCCCATGGGCCTAGAAATTGAGGCAGTTCTTCTAAGGTATTAGATTCAAAATCTAATCTTTCATCTTCTTGTAGTTCTGCTTCATCTCCGTAAATAGATGGAATTGGGAAAATTGATCATGAAGGTCATCAATCTCACAAATAGGAGGGGAATTACCCTTCTCCTTGGCCCATTTCTCCTCTTGTATTTCCCGCAAGAACTCTTGAGAGTGCTCCGGAATTGAAGGAGGTATTCCAACATCCGTGGAATTAGGAACATAAGCTCCCATTGGTGGTGAGCTTCTTCTCTCGATAACTGGTTGAGCCTGTGGAGGTAAAGAAACTTGTGGTTTGTTTACCAATTGCTCTAATCTTTTTAGTAAGCCCTGGAAATGCAAATCCGATTTGATAGAGTTTGTCTGATTGAACTTTTGACTAGTCTCAAGTATAGCTTGAGCTTGTTCTACCATTTTCATGCACATTTTCATCCGTTCAATCTCTAAATCTGCTCTAGGGTAACTCTTGTCTAGGTTTGCAGCTGTTGGCCCTTCTTGAAGTCGAGCCTGGTAGGCCTTGAACATCATGTCCAAGCCTTCTGGGGTTGGATTTGCTAGAATAGACCCTGGTTGGGGTCTATTTACAATGGGTGGTGGGGTGGGATGAGATGGAGTGGATGGAGTTTCGGCATGCGAGGGGTTTTGAGATGCAATGTCTTCTATTTTTGTTTTTGCATCTTTCAAGCTTTCTTCTAGTTTCGATAACTTTTTGTTCCACTTGCGATTGGCCTTCTCTCTGGTATCTTTCCATGTTCTTGTCTTCCTCTTACTAGGCTCTCCTAATTCACTCGACTCCGATTGTTCTACTGGTTTATCTTGTTTTAATGCTTGTGCCCTAGTAACTGCCTGTACAAGAGCCACATTACTGCTACTGACACTTGAATCCGCCACTAAGCCTACCACATTAATGGGTGTAATCTTGGGTGCACTCGAGGGGTTTCTTGGACAATCTCTGGGAAGATGGTCTTTGCCACATTCAAGACAAAAAGCTTGTATCGTGATAGCCTGACCTTGACTCGGAGATGGTGGGTGGGGACAATCACGAAGGAAATGGTCACCCTCACATCTGAAAGGTCCTCTAGGGGCTTGTGGTCTCACTTGTCTCAATTGGGGCCTAGAGTTAGCATTGGTGTACATGACATTGGAGTATTTAGGCTCCCAATTTTGTTCCATAGGTGGTGCCTCATATTGATACGGGTAAATCTCACTATGTTCAGGTGACTCTATGTAATAAGCATGTGGACTACCTTCATGGGAGTGGTCTGAGCTATGAGCATGAGAATCATTATCTGGTATCAATGGGGTTAGTGGCACTAATGCCCTATTTGGATTTTCCTCTCCCACATCATACTTGACTGGAATCACGTTAGCAAGAGCTGGTGGTTGGTTTCCCAAGACTGGTTGTGGCCTATATTATGCCTGATATTGGTGTTGTGGTTGATAATATGGCTGTTGGTATTGGTTCTGATACCTACCTTGTTGATAAGGTTGCTGATAAGTTTGTCTAATAGCCTGCCTATTGTAGGGACAATCTTGAGCCGTGTGGTTCGTGTATTTTCTCTCAATAGTGCAATATGGAACATTCCTTTCTCTAATGTTTTGGTTTTGCATTGGGCATACGTTAGCCATGTGGTCCCCTCCGCAGGTATAACATCGGTTCAATGAGGTGACTCTCTGTGTTTGTCTATTTTGGACTCCCAGCTTCTTGGCAACTTGTTCAGCTATCTCATCTATTTCCGTGGAGATTCTCGAAGTATGACTAGTAGAACTATCAAAATCTTGATAGAGTTTGGATAGTCCTAACTCCTCACCCAAGTTGTCTTCTATGTCAATGCATGTCCACACACACTCTTCTATGGATCTAGGCTCTTTCAGGTACACATATGATCTTAACTTTGTGCTCAGTAAGCCATCTAAGAACAAAGCCACTTGTTTGGCTGGTGTGGGTAACTCTGGAGCAGGGCATCTTTCTAGGTACTGTCTGAACCTTCTACCTGCTAGTCACACTATTTCTTGGGGTGTCTGCTTGAAGCTGTGGATCAAAGATGATGTGTTATGCCTGATACCACTCTTGGAAAATTCTACAATGAATTCGTCTAGCAGTTGACCTATATCGCGATAGTTGCGACTACTCAATGGTTGAAACCAAGCTAAGGCAGTGCCCTTAAGAGTCAAACCAAATGCCTCGTACTGGGTGAACAAATCCTCAACTTGTTCAACTCTTAACACTTGTTTGAACTCAGCCACATGATCATAAGGATCTCCTATCCCGTCAAAATAATTCTTCATTGCCTTTTTCACTTGAGTGGGTCTAAGGGTTCTTGTGTGCTCTCGGGGTCTAGGCAATGGAAAATCCTGTTCATCTCTTTGTTGCCTATGTGCTTGATGTCTCTCTCTTTCAGGTCTTTCATTTTCAAATCCTGATCTATTCCTGCCCACAGTGTGTGCAAAACTTACCTCAGGTCTCTCTCTAGTTCTTTCTCTCTGGGCTTCATGAGCTTGAGATGAACCTCCTTGGAGGCCATGGGAAACATTGGATCTTGGTGGAGGGAAAATCAATTCACTCTTCCAAGTATATGCGTGTCTATCATGTTCTGTTACCAAGAACATCTTCTCTGATGTGTTGTCTAGGTAGACAACTTTGCCTGGTATCTCTGGATCCTTGAACTCGTAGATGATGACTATGCCCAATTGGCTAGGTTGATCTGGCTTGAACCTCCAAAAGGCTTCCTCTGTTTCTCTATTCAAGAATAGTTCTATGCTTTTGTTGTCTTGAGGAATCCAGTCTGGAGTGATCACTCTAGTCAAAACTGACTTACCTCTAGGAGTCTGGGGTCCTTGTCCTACATTTCCTTGTTCTAGGTCTCCTATCTCATTCTCAGGAATGACATTTCCAAACTCATCAGTCCTATCTGGTAGGTTGGTGTTGGCAGTAGCCTTGGTACATCAGGACCTACAAGACGTGAAAGTCAAAGAAGGGAGTCAGAGCGAAGGGACAGCACAAGCGAGCGAAGGGACAGCACAAGCAAACAAGGCAGTCAAAGAAGATCTGGCAAGTAGGCCAATATTTTTTCAAGACATTAATGCAAATCAGAGAGATGGACATGCAGGGAAGAAGAGCAAGTAGGGAGCTTGAAGATATGTATGGCAGATCACTAGAAGAAATCCCTACAACAACAGTGATTTTTATCACTAATAATCATTGTAAATCTCATTTCACATTTTTGTAGCTCCATTTTGTGCAAGCCAAGGAGTCCTTGAGCTTGAGGAGCCTTAGAAGTAGTTGCGTACCAATTTTCATAATTTTTAGATCTCGTTTGAGCCCCCAAATAAGCCCTGGAACCTAATTTTTAACTAGGCCGGACACTAGGTCTGGACAGGGCCAAAAGCTAGTCAAAAACTATAAAAGGAGCTAGAGAGCTCATTTTTGGGGGTTAGATTGTAATTGAAACGAACTTGTAAGAGCATTTTGAAAGTAATCTAAAAGCTCCATTGATTCTCACTCTTTGTCCTACCGTGTGTGCGCGTGTGTGTGTATGTGTGTGCATGCTAGTGTGCTTCTCACTCACGCACTTGTGCCGCCACTTGCTCGAGGTCTTCATACCATCCTCACGTCTTCCCGGATTGACATTAAAGGAGGTGCTACTCATCACTGAGCTACACCAAATTTTGGCGCCGTTGCCGGGGAACGAGCTTTGAGGACGAGCGTGTGATGGTAAGACGTAGAGTTGACGCGTTGGAGTTGTAGGTATTTTCTTCACTCTCATCGATTTTCTTTTACTTTCTTCACCATCTTCATCACCATCATCATCATCACCATCTCCCACGTCCATCTCCATCATCGCGAAAATTTCAGTTTTTTTTTGACCATATCCCCATCTCCACCTCATTTCCCTCATTTCACTTGTGAGAGAGAGCGAGAGAGCGAATTTGCATGTGCTGTTTTTTGCATGTTTTGTGAGTATTCTGCAGGTACAGGCCGCATCATCATCCCCAGCACCCTGCGCAGGTACGGAAATCCGAGTAACTGTCTGTGTGTCGCCGAGCTCTGTCAATCGCGACCGACAGAAAAATTGCTCTAATTGCTAAACAAAGTGCATATCCATGACCTACAGGCCAAGGGCTTCCCAAAAATGTGTTTAGTTTTTTGAAATTCCACAGATTTCTGTCAATCGCGATCGCTCTGTCAATCGCGATCGACAAACCACGATGGACAGACCTGTCAATCGCGATCGACACGTCAATCGCGACCGACAGCCCACGACGGCTCTGTCAATCGCGACCGACAGAGTCAACGACCGATTGACCACGACCGACTGACCATACGCGTGACACGTGTCAATCGCGATCGAGCCATCAATCGCGATCGACTCATCAATCGCGACCGACACAGTCAACGACTGTTTGACCACGACGGACAGACCACGACGGCTCTGTCAATCGCGACCGACACGGTCAACGACTGTTTGACCACGATCGACAGACCCTCGCGACCGACCTGTCAATCGCGATCGACTCATCAATCGCGACCGACAGAGTCAACGACGCTTTGACCACGATTGATTGACTTTTCGGCCACGTGTCAATCGCGACTGACCAGTCAATCGCGACTGACAGTCACGACGGACCTGTCAATCGCGATCGACACGTCGATCGCGACTGACCTGTCAATCGCGACCGACAGACTTTGCGAACGCGTTAGAAGGGCAAATTAGGTCAAATTTTCAAGGCAAAATTATTGATCTAAATTTTGATTGAGTGTGGGACAAACACTAGGGTGTAGTATTGCATCGCGAGGCCGTGCCACAAGCTACTCGAGTATTCCTGTTTGACTGTTAGCTTGTATTGAATTCTGATTTAACCCCCTAAACCCTGAACAGTCATAACTTTTTCATATGAAATCCAATTTTTGAGCTCTTGGGCTTGTTGGAAAGCTCGTGGCATATACTACACGCCCTCAACTGTTTTTTTATAAAGATAATGCGTTGATTTTCAGAGAGGGTATTTTGAAGTTGACCATACCCAGGGGGATCAAAGTCAGGGGTCTTTAGAATTATTTTCCTAAAAGTCACAATGCAGATGTGTGTTTGTGTCACATGAATGAAAGTGGTTGGTTTTGTCCTTTGAATATAAGCATTGAGCTAACCGTGGGTCTTTTATAGGTCCACTGAGAGCAACTGAGAGCGTACAAAGCAAGGTTTCTTTGCAAGCTTGAGAACCGGGTTCTTGAGCACCTCAAAGCAAGGGATCAACAAGTAAGGTTGGAATATTCTCAACTCCCTCTGTCATTTCCTAGCTCAAGCTAAGAACGACTAGTGATAGGAGTAAGCCAGGGCGACGATAGGCAGTTATCAAGTTGAAGACTATCTAAAAACTCAAGTTCAAGTTAAAAACATAATCTCTGTGCTGTCGATAACCTAAAGGAAAAGAACCTAACGTGGAACGATCAACCTAAAGTACGAAGAACATTCAAGTATTCCTGACGACGAAATATCAGACAAGACCTTAAACACGAGAAATAACTAAAAAGAAACAAGTGACTGATACCAATTGATCGGCAACGAGGTTGTACTCTGGAAAAAACTGGGCTAACCAGTTAGGCATATGAACCTTAGATCAGGACGACACCTAGCAAGAGAGAGACAAAGCCTTAGGTCTTCAGAGGCTAGTGTCAATCACACTGCAAGGTCTTGGGCCCAGCAGTTGAGCCACCACTCTCACTACCCCAGCTCTGATACCAGTGAGTCAGAGATGTCTCAAGGCATGGACAGGCCTACGGGAAGTTCAGGTGTGCCTTACTTGTACAGGGTAGAAGGCCCTTACAAAACACAGTTGGAATACCTTAGGACCAACCGATTAGGTGCTAGCATCTATGAGGACGGCCTAGGAAGATCTGTGGTCCAGATTAAAAACCCTGACCAATCCATAGGACTAGAGCACCCAGCTGTCAAGTTTGAAAACGGTGCATACCTGGACAAGGAAGGAACCATATACGTAGTCACCAGTCATCCAGATAGGACAGATGACTTTGGGAATGTAATCTCAGAAGCGGACTTAGGTGACCTGGAACAAGGGAACATGGATGCGGAACCTAGAACCCCTCGAGGTAAATCAGTTCTCACTAGGATTATCACGCCTGAATGGGTCCCCCAAGACAATAAGAGCATAGAGTTGCTCCTCAATCGAGAAACTGATGAAGCCTTTTGGAGGTATAAGTCTAATCAGCCAACAGACATAGGAAATATCATGATCTATGAGTTTAAGGATCCGGATAGCCCAGGCAGAGTGACCTACTTAGATCATGCTTCAGAACGGATCTTCGTGGTGACAGAAAATGATAGGCATGCCTACACTTGGAAGGGTGAATTCATTTTCCCCCAACCAAGATCAAATGTATCCTATGGTCACCCTGGGGCTGGAACTTCCCAAGCTCATGGTACGCAAAGAGACAGAAGTAGAGATAGACCAGAAGTAAGTTTTGCCAACCCAGTGGGCAGAGAAAGAACGAGAACAGAGACGAATAGGGTAGAACCTGAGATGCATAGAGCCCACAGGAACCAAAGAAATGTAGATGGATACCCTCTGCCGAGACCTAGAGAGCACACAAGAACTTTGAGACCCACCCAGCTAGTTAAGTCCATGAAGAATTACTTTGACGGCACAGGAGATCCCTATGATCATGTGGCGGAGTTCAAGCAAGTCTTGAGAGCTGAACAAGTGGAAGATCTGTTCACGCAGTACAATGCCTTCGGTCTAACCCTCAGGAACACGGCACTTACATGGTTTCAGCCATTAGATGAGCGTCAGTTCAGGAGCATAGACCAACTCCTAGAGGCTTTCATTGTAGAGTTCTCTAAGAGTGGCATAAGACACAATACTTCCTCATTGATTCACAGCTTCAAGCAAACCCCTCAAGAGACTGTGAGACTTGCAGGAAGAAGATTTAGACAATATCTTGAAAGGTGCCCAATTTCGGAGCTACCCACATCTGCTAAACAGGTAGCCTTATTCCTCGATGGATTGCTGAGTACGAAATTGAGATCCTATGTGTATCTGAAGGACCCTAGGACTATAGAAGAGTGTGTACGCATGTGCATTGACATTGAAGATAACCTAGGGGAAGAGCTAGAGCTTTCCAAAATCTATAAAGACTCAGATAGCGCATCTAGCCACTCTTCCACGCAATCTATATCAATTGAGGAACTCGCTGAGAAGGTAGCTCAGAAATTAGGTGTAACTAGCAAACAGATCCCAAGGTTTGCCTCTGTGAAAAGGTGCTATACATGCGGTGGTGACCATATGGCGAATGTCTGCCCTATTATGGCTCAACCCCAAGTAAACCCTAGTAGCCAGTACTGCACCATAGAACGGAGATACACCAATCACACCGCACAAGATTGCCCATACAACAAGCAGGCAGTTAGGCAACCCTACCCGCAGCCCTACCAACAAGGCAGATACCAAAACCAAAATCCACCACCAAAATATGCTAGACCCCAACAAACCTACCAACCACAATATCAGGCCCAACAGAGACCCCAACCGGTGCTGGCTCAACAGCCTCCAAACCCCGCTAACGTGATTCCAGTAAAGTATACTGTTGCAGAAGAAAACCTGAATAGGGCCATTGTACCAGTAACCCCATTGATCTCAGAAAGTGACCCAAGTGACCATAGCTTTGATTCTACACATGTCGATAGTCCCCAGGCTTACTACATGCAGTCTCCAGAACATGGTGAGTCTTACTATAGTGAAGAACCAAGTGAACCTAGTTGGGAGTCAGATTACACGAACGTCATGTATGCAAACCCCAACCCCAGGCCTCAACCTAGGCAAGTAAGACCTCCATTCCCAAGAGGACCGTGCTACAGATGCCAAGGAGATCATCTCATTCGTGATTGTCCCTTGCCTCCACCTACACAACCCCAGTCAGTGACTATCCAAGGTTTCTGCCAAGATTGTGGAAAAGAACATCTCTTACGAGATTGCCCTAAGAACCCCAATAATATGCCAAAAATCACTCCTATCAATGTGATCGGTTTGGTTGTAGATCCCTCAGGAAGCGTCACTTCCACTGCACCAGTGCAAGTAGTCACTAGAGCTCAGGCATTGCAGCAAAACCAAGAGACAAGCAAGGAAAAGGGCCCAGAGGCTAGTGAAACCGAGAGCGTAACAAAGAAAAGGACTAGAGCATGGAAAGATAGTCGAGAAAGAATGAAACGACAATGGGCCAAAAAGATGAGTGAGCTTGAGGAAAGCATAAGAGAAACCAAAGCGAGGATAACTGAACTCACAGCTCAAACTCCCTCTCACATCACCCCGCCTCCACCACTCCCATCTCCATCCGACTCACCACCTTCCCCACCGCCTCATCAAATCCCACCACCCCCTAGAGTAGGATCAGTCCTAGCAGATCCCACTCCTGAAGACCTAAACATGATGCTTAAAGCATATCAGGCCAGAATCCAAGAAGGGCCAAACGTCACGGATCATGACAAGTGCTATCCTAGAGCTGACCTAGAGATAGAAAGAACCAAACTGTGCGCGAAAATGGTCGCATTGGCTCAGACTATGTTTGAAGCCAGTCGCCTTTTCAATTACTCGGGCTCAGCCAAGACGCAATTACACTTGGATGGATTCCTAGAAAAGTTAGAGAGGATAATTGCAAGATCTGACAAGGAAGAAAAAAATTAGGAGAAAGGAAAAGCAAGCAAAAACCTGAGCCATTCCCCATCGGAAGTTTATGCAGCTAATTCCACTAAACCAGACAACTTCCCCTCCTTAGAAAGAATAGAAAGGCTAATTGCACAATCAGAAAAGGAACCTGTCCCTCAAAGAAAAGAAAGGGCAAGAGAACAGATAAGCAAGCCTCCTCAAGAAGCTTATCTCCCCCCCCAAAAGTCACAGGAGCCTCCCTCGAAAGCTTACGTACCTCCACAGGTAACCCACATTCCTTCCCAGAGAGTGTATGAGCCTGCTCGGAAGAGTAATAGAATAAGCAATCCTCCCCAAGAAGCTTGTTGTCACTCTAGCACAATGGTGAGTACCAACGTGAGGAGATACACCTCATAAATGTCAATCCGTGGAGACGTGAGGACCGGTATGAAGACCGCAAGCAAGTGATGGCACAAGTGCGTGAGTGAAAGCACACAAGCATACACACACATACACACACGCGCGCATAAGGTAAGAGCAAAGAGTGGAACAATGGAAAGCTTCGATTACCAAAGAGCTCTCTTACAAAACTGAAATCTACAACAAGCCAACCTCAAAAATGAGCTCTCCAGCCCTTTTTATAGTTTTTGAGTGGTTTTGGCCCTGTCCAGACCTAGTGTCCGGCCTAGTTAAAAAATAGGTTCCAGGGCTTATTTGGGGGCTCAAACGGAGTCTAAAAATCATGAAAATTGGTAGGATGGTAGATCTAATACTCCTCAAGCTCGAGGACTCCTCGGCTTGAACAAAATGGAGTTACAAAAATGGAAAATGGTATTTACAATGGTTTTTAGTGATAAAAATCACTATTTTTGTAGGGATTTCTTCTGAAAATTTGACATGTGCTTCTTGGAGCTCCCTACTTGCTCCTTCTTCTTGTGTGTCCACTTCCTTGATGCGCTTCCATGCTTTGTCCTTGACCTTGAGCTTCAACACTCCCCCCCCTCTTGAGTCTGTCGTCCGTGACAGACCTTTGTTGTAGTGGTCGTTCCATGTAGTACGTTGAGAGGTAGCGTCCTTTGCGTCCAACAGGGGCGATCCCTCTTCCCAATGTATCCTGGTCGTTTGTCTGGTTCTTCGCTTTGCCACTGTTATCTCTTGCAGTTTGTAGTCCCTTTGTACGTACTTCTGCCTTGTATTCCATCTGGATGGTGCGTTTGTGAGTTTTCCAAAACTGCTAGCTGCTCAAAGGATGTGGTCAATGTTGGTTGTGAGCAACTCTCGGTGGTGGATGGCTTCCTTGCTCTTGTTGTTGTCATCTTGATGTCGTCTTTTCATAGTTTTCATGCCAAGTACTTGTAACCCATAATGAATGGTGGGTAAGTGCATTTGTGCATGGGTTGAACAAAATATGTGCCTTGTGCATGGCCTTGTAATGTGGCCCTACATATGCGTACTTGGAAAATGCATGGCAAGAAGTATGGTGCAAGAGATTGGGTCTTGAGCTAAGTGCTCAAGGGTATGCTGACGAAGAGGTTTCCTAATCTATCATGGTTATAGTGTTGTTGAAACATACACGTCTTACCATGGTGAAGGGTCTGTTGATCTTCATCTCTTCGTGTTGCGGTTCCTTCATGGTGTTTGACCATCGGCTTGTCCTTTTTGTTGAGGGATGTTCTTGCTGGAAGTTCGCTGATGAGCATTTTCAAGTACATAGTTTTTTTTTTTTTTTTTTTTTTTTTTTTTTGGAACACGATGGCATCAAACAAGAAGAAAGAGGTTAGTATCAATAACATATTTTTCATGTGAAAATTGTGTCTCATGTGCCTGGGATTTCTCAATTGTGTCTATGCACGGCCATGTAAGGTGGCCCTATATTGATGCATACTTTGGAGATGCATGACCTGAATGGTGCAAACCACTTGGTTATGCCAAGGCACATGGTTGCTGCTGGTCGAGGCTTTTGATGTTACTTGTATACTTGATGAATTCTTTGTTTGGAGGTGTCGATTGGATCTCGAAATGATGTAATCCTCCTAATGGGAACCCATTTCCGAATAGTATTAGGCCCTGTAGAGATCACCTCAGGCCAGTTCTTCTTTGGATGCTGTCCAAACTTTGGTATCCAGTGTGGTTGGCCCCTTGGTTCTGTGGATGTTGCTTGTGCTTTTGGCTTCCAAACCCATATCCTGGGTGAGTGCTTGCTTATTTTTGTAGAAGGGTTGAGTTTATCTTCTTTTGGTCTTTGTGCTCTGTCCTTATCCTTGGCTTTCCTTGGCTTCTTTGTTGAGGCCTTTTGCATGGTGGGGAGCATAGGCCTTTGTACGTGTAAGAGCTTCTTGGGTACCCACATCTGTAATCGCCCTTGTTGAGCTGTAGCTAATTTTTTAGGCACCCAAATTTGTACCTGATTGTGGTCGGCCTTCATTGATAGCTTCGGTACCCAAATTTGATGGATTCTTCGTGCTTGACCCTGTCGTAGGTGCTTGGTTCTTCTTTTTTCATGGTCGATCTGGTTGGGTGGGAATCTTTGAGGTAACATCGATGGTTGCACTTCTTTCTTTACCCAGATCTGCTTCATGCCCCTAACTTCTTTCTGCTTGAAGGTTCTTTGTCTATTTGATAGACTAGCTATCTTGCACTGTTTTGCTTGCTTCTGAGGTTGAGCTCCTGTGGATGCTCTGCTCTTTAGAAGACAAGAAGAAGGTTCATCTTGACTTTGCGACTGTCCTTCCGTGCTTGCGTCCGTCTGGATCATAGAGCTTTTGACATCTACAACATCTTGTTCAAGAAGATTAGCCTTAGAGGAACAAAGAGAGTGTGTGGTGTCAGTTTCAGTGGGCATGTGATTCTCCAATTCTAATGTAATGCATTGATTATATACCCACACTTGAAGAAGTTGACTTCTTAGGTTCAAGTTGACAGCATGGTCGTAAATCCAATCTTGACCCAAGACAAGTGGTTCTGTGAGGTCCTCATCATGACACACTAGCATTTTGACTTTTATTGGAACATCTTGAAGGTAGATGGGAAGTTCCACCTCGCCCAAACAGGGTGTTTCCACGCCTCCTAATCCTATGAGATAGGCTTCTATGGGCTTGATGTCCAAATGCAGGTCTTGGCAATATGAAAGTCTAACTGCACTAGTTGCTGCTCCTGAGTCAACCAATGCTCTCACAGTCCTTACACTCTTTCCTTGTCCTACCTCTATAGTCACAAAGGGCCGTCGATCAATTATTCGAGAAGTAGTTATGCCCGATTTTTGGCACATGTCCATGTGATATTTTGGAGCTTTTGTGTTGACATCTAGGCCTAGCCGCCGTAGCTTATTTCTTCTGATGCGCTCTCTAGCCTCTGCTTGTGCTTCTTCTCTAACCCTTAACTCCTCTTCTTTTCGCTTCTTAGCAGTGTTGAGTCTCGTGAGTATTTCCTCTGTAAGAGGTTCTTGATATAACTTGACTCGACAACCACTAATATAGTTTGGTAGGATATCACCTTCTAAAGTGGCCAATTGAACTGCACCGCTAGTGGAGAGTCTATTAATGATCATGGGTCCATATCCTCGTTTCTCCAATTTGCGGGCATGTTGCTTTAGCGTATAAACCAGCACTAGATCTCCTTCCTTCAATCCTTTATCCTTTACATGGGCATCAAAGTATGCCTTTTGCCTTTTCTTTGCAGCATAAATGCCTGCTGCTGCCCGTAGCCTCGTCTCACCTAAGCGTTCTAGATCAAAGATCCTGGAAGACAACTCATGTCCATTCCACTCATGCTCTTGTGCTACTTTCAAGGCTGGGATTAAGAAGTCCAATGGTAGCACGGCATTCTGTCCAAAGACCATCTGAAATGGGGTAGCATTGAGTACCGTTTTGTAGGCCACTCGGTATGCCCAAACAGCATGATGAAGTTGTTTGTCCCAATCAGAGCGTTTATTATTCACCAGTTTTGTTAATACGTTACATAGGATCTTATTCGTGCTCTCGGCTTGTCCGTTAGCTTGTGGGTGATAGGGGGCAGACTTCTTATGTATCACCATGAATTCTTGAAGGAGATTTTCAATGACCTCATTCAAGAAGTGCGTACCTCTATCACTAACCAACTCTATTGGTAACCCATATCTAGTGAACACATTTTCGAATAAGAACTTAGCCGTCGTTTGAGCATCATTCTTTGTCGTGGCTTTTACTTCCACCCATTTGGTAAGGTAATCAGTGGCTACAATAATGTATTCTGCATGGGAGTTTCTAGCTGGGGGGTTAATAGGACCAACAAAGTCTATGCCCCACTTCGAAAATGCACGTCCTCCCATCATTGGCCTTAAAGGCATCTCGTCTTTTCTTATCGGATATTGGGCACGTTGGCATGTGTCACATTTCTTCACATAAGTGTGTGCATCCATATGAAGAGTGGGCCACCAAAGTCCTGAGAATAAAATGGTCTTAATTACTCTGTCAGGCCCAAAGTGTCCACCTGCAGCACTGCTGTGTGCAGTTTCTAAGACTTTCAAATAGTCTGATTCATGAACGCACAGTCTTAGGTAACCATCCTTGCCTCTTCGATATAGGTTGTCTCCGACTAAGGCATAGTCTTGAGCCTCTTGTTCCATGCTCCGTTTTCTTGCAAGACTAGCCTGATTGGGTAATGTTCTCGATCTCATGAACTCAACCAATGGAGCACTCCAATCTGGGATTAATGACACATGATAAAGAGTGGCATGCTCCACTGGGGGTCTCTTCTGGCACACTGAACAATTTTGGATCCACTCCTGTATTTCTTTGTCCATGCTAGGCCAATACACTCCTAAACGTTTTAGATTCTGCAATGTTCGTTGTTTAGAGTAGTGATTTCCTAGCAGTCCCTCATGGGCTTGTTGCATCCAACTAGTATGTTCGTCGTCCTCAACACAACAAGCTAATACGCCCTCAGTATCTTGCTTGTACATACTTCCGGCCAATATTTGATACTTTTGTGATTTTACAATTTCTTCTTTGCTTGTATTCACATTTTTATTTGCAGGTCCGAATGTTAGGACTGGCACCAACTTATTTGCCCATTTAGGAACAACTTCCAAATTGAACAGATAAGCATCGGGCAATTCATCAGACACTCCTTGCGGTGGCTCTCCTGAAGTGATGCGAGAAAGATGGTCTGCCCTAAGATGGGTTCTACCTTTCCTAACAACAACTTCAAAGTCGTATTCCATTAGTAAGAGGAACCATCTTACTAAGCGGCCTGTATTGCAAGGTTTATTGACCAAATATAGTAAAGCTTGATGATCAGTGAAAAACTTGAACTTGTTGGCCAATAGATAGTGTCTAAACTTCTTCACAGCATATACCATACCTAAACCTTCTCTCTCCGTTGTGGTATAATTTCGTTCAGCTGCATTTAATTGCCTACTAGCATATGCTATCGGCAAATCTAGGTTTCCTTCACCTGTGGGTTGTGCTAGCACACATCCTATTGCATGATTGGAGGCATCTACATGGACATGAAAAGGTTTGCTCCAATCCGGAGTAGTCAATATTGGTGCTGTGCACAAACGTCTTTTCAGCTCGTTGAAGGAATTCTCGCATTCCTCGTTCCACTCAAAATTTGCTAGCAACCCGTAAAGAGGTTTAGCTATGATGGCATACATGTGGATAAACCTACGGTAATATCCACAATGGCCCATAAAGGCTTGTACCTCTTTAACATTCCTTGGTCTTGGCAACTCTGCTATCGCTCTTACCTTGTCCTCATCTGTTGAAATTCCATTCTTAGAAACAATGTGACCTAAGATCTTACCTTGTCGTACCATGAACACACACTTCTCTGGGTTCAGACACACTCGATAATCTCTACACTTGTTGAAGATTTGTCTGAGCTCAGGGATGTGGTAACTTCTCTGTTGGGAATGAGCACATAAGTCATCCACATATACTTCTAAGCTCTTCCGCAAGAACTCTTTGAAGACATGACACATGAGCCTTTGGAATGTTGCAGGTGCATTGGTGAGCCCAAATGGCATCACACGAAATGCAAAGATTCCCCATTCTGTGGCAAAGGCCGTTTTGTGTTGATCTTCGGGGGCAATGGCTACTTGGTTGTAACCTGAAAATCCATCAAGGAAGCTATAAACTTCCTTGCCTGCAACACGCTCCAATAGATGTTCGGTGATTGGAAGTGGATAACTATCTCTGATCGTAGCGGCATTAACTTTTTTACGGTTGATGCACACGCGCAATTTCCCATTCTTCTTGGGCACCACCACAATGGGGGACACCCATTCGGTGTGCTCAATCTCATAGATGAATCCAGCTTCAATCAGCCTGTCAATTTCCTCCTTTATTTTGGCTGCATAATTGTCATTATATGTGTAGGGCTTTTGTTTAGTGGGCTTGGCATCAGCGGTCATCGGAATCGTATGAGAGCAAATCTTTGGATCTACTCCTTTCAAGTCTCTATAGTGCCAGGCGAATACATCCCTATATTCCCTTAATAGAGCTACAAGCTCTGCTTCTTCTTTTGCACTTAGGTCATCTCCTATGTACGTACATCGTTCTTCGTTCCCTTCAATGGTCACTACAATTTTTTTGGTCTTTTCCTTATTGTCATATGCTTCTCCTATAATGGCCTCTCTCTTAGGCATTCGTACCAAAATTTTTCGGTCTTCCACTTCATATTTCTTGAAATTATCTGGTACTTCAAACAATGATTCTTCCTCTTCTTGTTTCACTGCTTTTCTTTTCTTTTTCTTTTTACTACCTTCACTTCCTTCCTTTGAATTTATCGTTTTAATACTCGTGAGGGGTTCTTCTTCTTTTTGGGTTAACACTCCTATGTCTTCTAAATAGTGTTCCTCTGAGTCAAAGTAAGTATCCATCACAATGGATTCTAGATCATCATCATTCTCTTCTTCTTCTATGAACTCACTAGGATCACACTCTTCCAACAGGGGCTGACACATGAACACTGAAATATCATAACCCTCCTCATCACAATGAGGTGTCCATTGTTCTTCATTGACTGCTATGTCCATGGTAGCTAAGATTTCTGCCCAACCATGAGGCTCAAATTCCTCATCTGGAAATATCATCGGTGTGTAGGCTGGGTCTTTTATTGGTCTATCTCCTGGGGGAGTTCCTTCTTCTCTCGCTTTTAGGCGCTTTTCCTCTTCCTCTGCGACTTTGCACATCCACAAGTGTGTATCTTCATGCAGCCATGATGGATCAGGTGAACTTCCAGAATGCACGGAGATAGAATCTTCTTTCGCTTTGTGGATAGGATTCCACTGTAGGGGTGGTACATCTCTGAAGGTGTAATCCTTCAGATTGACCTTGGTTGTGACCCCTAAGTGTTGTAAGTACAAGGAGTTGGTTCCCCAATCCTGTACTATTTGCAATTGTCGTAGGAAGGGTCTTCCTAGGATCATCTCGTAGACATTATTTTTCTCAAAGTTACATATAGCAAATGTATGTTCAAACTCTACACCACAAGTGGTTAGAGTTATCCCTTCGAGCAATCCTAGAGGTCTTTCAAAATGACCATCTGCCATTTGAAGCTTCATTCTAGTTGGTCTTAATGTGGGTTTGCCCCATCGCTTCCACAAGGAGGTGGTCGCAATAGCAACACCAGCACCCGAATCTACAATTGCTTTGGTTGTGTAACCTTGATAGGTGATCGGAAGATAAGTGTTACCTTCTTCACCTTCGCTCATGTCTCCTATCTTGTCGAGAGGTATCTCTGGAACTTTTTGCTTAGAGCCTACTTTTGGCATATTGGATTCAAGTTCTGGAACTTGATCCTTCACATGATTCCATAGCTCCGGTTTTGCTTTGAGCAGCTCTTCCAGAGTGAGATGACATTGAACCTTAATGTTCTTCACAACATCAGTGTTTCTTGGAATCACTAAGTCTTCATTTCTTACCAATATTGTGGGAGCTCTGATCTGGAGAGATTCAGATTCCCACGGGCCTGTGTAATGAGGCAACTCTTGTAAAGAATTAGATTCAAAATCTAATCTTTCATCTTCTTGTTGCTCAGCTTGGTCTCCATAGATAGACGGAATGTCTTGGGGAAATTGATCATGAAGATCATCAATCTCAGGAATAGGAGGGGAATTACCCTTCTCCTTGGCCCATTTCTCTTCTTGTATTTCCCGCAAGAACTCTTGAGAGTACTGTTGAATTGAAGGAGGTATTCCAGCATCCGTGGAATTAGGAACATAAGCTCCCATTGGTGGTGAGCTTCCTCTTTCAATAACTGGTTGAGCCTGTGGAGGTAAAGAAATTTGTGGTTTATTTACCAACTGCTCTATTCTTTCTAGTAAGCCCTGGAAATGCAAATCCGGTTTGACAGAGTTTGTCTGATTGAACTTTTGACTAGTCTCAAGTATGGCTTGAGCTTGTTCTACCATTTTCATGCACATTTTCATCCGTTCAATCTCTAAATCTGCTCTAGGGTAACTCTTGTCTAGGTTTGCAGCTGTTGGCCCTTCTTGAAGACGAGCCTGGTAGGCCTTGAACATCATGTCCAAGCCTTCTGGGGTTGGATCTGCAAGAACAGACCCTGGCTGTGGGTTATTTACAATGGGTGGTGGGGTGGAATGAGGTGGAATGGATGGAGCTTCGGCATGCGAGGGGCTTTGAGATGCAATGTCTTCTATTTTTGTTTTGGTATCCCTTAGGCTTTCTTCTAACTCGGATAATTTTTTGTTCCACTTGCGATTAGCCTTCTCTCTGGTATCCTTCCATGTTCTTGGTTTTCTCTTGCTAGGTTCTCCTGCCTCACTTGACTCCGACTGCTCAGATGGTTTTGCTTGTTGTGCAGCCTGTGCCCTAGTAACTGCCTGTACAGGAGCCACATTATTGCTACTTGAACTTGAATCTGCCACTAAGCCTACCACGTTGATGGGTGTGACCTTGGGTGCACTAGAGGGATTCCTAGGACACTCTCTAGGAAGATGTTCCTTGCCGCACTCAGGACAAAAGCCTTGTATTGTGATGTTTTGTCCTAGTCCCAGAGCTGGTTGGTGGGGACATTCACGAATGAAATGATCACCCTGACATCTAAAGCATGGTCCTCTAGGGGCTTGTGGTCTTACTTGTCTCAATAGGGGCCTAGTATTTGGATTCGTATACATGACATTGGAGTATTCTGGCTCCCAATTTTGTTCCATAGGTGGTGCCTCATATTGATACTGAGAAGTCTCACTTTGCTCAGGTGACTCTATATAATAAGCCTGTGGACTATCTTCATGGAAGTAGTCTGAACCATGAGCGTGAGAATCATTTTCTGAGACCAATGGGGTTAGTGGCACCAATGCTCTATTATGGTTCTCCTCCGCCATCGTATATTTAACTGGGATCACATTGGCAGGAGCTGGCGGTTGGTTTCCTAGGACAGGTTGTGGCCTATATGGTGCTTGATATTGCTGCTGGTATTGAGGTTGATATTGTTGTGGCCTATAATATGGCTGTTGGTATTGATTCTGATACCTACCCTGCTGGTAAGGTTGCTGGTAATTTTGTCTAACAGCCTGTCTGTTATAGGGACAATCTTGGGCCGTATGGTTTGTGTATTTTCTCTCAATGGTGCAATGCAGAGCATTAGGGTTTCCTTGGGGTTGAGTCATCATTGGGCAGACATTAGCCATGTGATCTCCTCCACATGTATAACATCGCTTCACTGAGGTGACCCTTGGCATTTGTCTATTTTGGACTCCTAGCTTTTTGGCCACTTGCTCAGCTATCTCATCTATCTCGGTGGAGGATTTAGAGGTATGACTTGTAGAACTATCAGAGTCCTTATAGAGTTTGGATAGTCCTAACTCCTCACCCAAGTTATCTTCTATGTCAATGCACATCCGTATACACTCTTCTATGGATCTAGGCTCTTTCAAGTATACATATGACCTTAATTTTGTGCTCAGCAGGCCATCTAAAAACAGTGCCACCTGTTTGGCTGATGTGGGTAATTCTGGTACAGGGCATCTTTCCAAGTACTGCCTAAATCTTCTTCCTGCAAGTCGCACTGTTTCTTGGGGTGTCTGCTTGAAGCTGTGGATCAAGGATGATGTGTTATGCCTGATACCGCTCTTGGAAAATTCCACAATGAATTCTTCTAGCAGCTGACCTATCTCTCTATAGTTGCGACTGTTTAGAGGTTGAAACCAAGCTAAAGCAGTACCCTTAAGAGTCAAACCAAATGCCTCGAACTGAGTGAATAAGTCCTCAACCTGTTCAGCTCTTAGCACTTGTTTGAACTCCGCCACATGATCATAAGGATCTCCAAATCCATCAAAGTAGTTCTTCATTGTCTTAACCACTTGAGAGGGTCTAAGGGTTCTTGAGTGCTCTCGTGGTCTAGGCAATGGGAAATCAGGATCGTCTCTTTGATGCCTATACACTCTCTGTCTCTCCCTTTCAAGTCTTTCCGTTCCATATCCTGATCTGTCCCTGCCTATAGTGTCTGCAAAGCTTACCTCCGGTCTCTCTCTAGTTCTTTCTCTCTGGGTTTCATGAGCCTTGGATGATCCGGCTCCTTGGAGGCCCTGGGAAACATTAGATCTTGGTGGAGGGAAAATTGATTCACCTTGCCAAGTGTAAGCATGTCTGTCATGATCTGATACCAAAAATAATTTTTGAGATGTGTGATCTAGATAGACAGCTTTCCCTGGTGTCTCTGGATCCTTGAATTCATAGATGGTGACTACTGGGCTGGGTTGATCTGGCCTAAATCTCCAAAAGGCTTCCTCCGTTTCTCTATTCACGAATAGTTCTATGCTTTTATTATCTTGAGGAATCCAATCTGGAGTGATCACTCTAGTCAAGACTGACTTACCTCTAGGGGTCTTGGGTTCTCCTCCTAGGTCTCCTTTCTCTAGGTCTCCTATCTCATTCTCAGGAATGATATTTCCAAACTCATCTGTCCTATCTGGTAAGTTGGTAACCACATACATGGTTCCTTCCTTATCAATGTAAGCCCCCTCTTCAAACTTGACCACTGGGTGTTCAAGTCCAAAGAGTTGGTCAGGATTTTTGAGTTGAACCACTGATCGTCTTAGACCATCCTCATAGATGCGAGCACCTAATTGGTTGGTCCGGATATACTCCAATTGGGTCTTATAGGGACCTTCTGGTGTCTGTAAACAGGCAATGCCTGAGCTACGTGTGGGTCTTTCCATGCTAAAAGACATTTCCGAGTCACTGGTTTCTGAACTTCGTGTGTAAGGGTAACCACTAAGCTGTTGAGCCCAAGACTTGGATGTATGGTTGACACTAGCCTCAGATGACCTAATGCTTTGTCTATCCTTGCCTAAGTGTCTGCCAGATCTCAGGTTCATAAGCCTTGGCTTCTAGTCCCAAAGTTCTCTTATATTGCTCAAAATCCTTTGGAACACCTTGGTTTTCCAATTTTCCTGAGGGTCAACTTCAAAATACCCTATCTAATAATCCTGGTATTAATATTAACATAACCAGTCGATGTTTTTGTTGTACTCCTCACGAGCTTTCCAACAAACCCAAGATCACTCCGAACGGATTTCGTATGAGAAAGTTATGCCAGTTCAGGGTTTTGAGGGTTAAAATAGGGAAACAGGGTCTCTCAGAAAAATGCTTCAAATCAGGCGATATATGACATTTATAGGACACGATACTTGTTACTTGAGGAACTCGATACACGATACTTGATCTTTGATCAGACGATATACGATATTTCAAGGAAAACGATACTTGATACTTCCCCTAAACGATACACGATCTCTAGCCCCAAACGATACACGACCTCCAAGCCAAACGATACACGATATTTGATCGCAGACGATACTTGATCTTCGGGAGAAAACGATACACGATACTTCCCCAAACGATCTTTGGACCAGACGATCTCTGATTCTGAAACGATACTCGATACTTGGCTCAAAACGATACACGATCTCTCACGAAACGATCGCTAAACCAAACGATATCTGAGGAACGATCGCTGACTAGACGATCTCTGACAAAACGATCGCTGACTGAGTATCGCTGACAAAAACGATCGCTGACTCGAAACGATACACGATACTTGTCAGGTATCGCGATCGCTGAACCAAACGATAGACGATCTTTGATAAACGATCTTTGATAAACGATCTTTGACCGAAACGATCAACGATCTCTGGGAAATATCGCGATACTCAACCACAGGAGGTCACGATACTTGTCAGGTATCGCGATACTCGACCGCGGGAGCAAAACGATACTTGACCCTTTGCCAAGATTTTTACAAGATTTTTCAAGTTTAATCACACACAGAGGTTTTACAAGGTCTCCTACCCTCTCCACGATCTCTGTATCGCACAAAACACACTTCTCAATCCCTAACAGTGCCAAACGATACTTCGCACAGATCGTTTCACTCTCGCAATTGATTTACTGAGAAATTTTGATCAAAAGGGCTGGTTTGCTTACCTTGGTAACTCCTATAATCTCTTTGTAACTTCCCCTTGTTCTGTTCAAGCCCAGCTTGCCCTGCAACTCACTCACGATCGCTGGCGCAGGTCTCACGATAGTTGGCGCAGGTTTTGCTAATTCAGCTATTTTGGTACTGATTCTTCTGCGCCTCTGTTCTGCACCCTCTCTAAGCTTCTTGCTCACAACCACAAGTAAAAACAAAGTGAATGTACTCTAAAAAATGGAGAAAACTGAGAAAATGAAGGTGGGTGGAGATGGTGATGATGATGAAGATGAAGAAGAAGGAAAATTCAAAAACTGAACTGAAAATGATGATTTTTTTTACCTTCCAACGTCGCTACTCTACGTCTTACCGTCACACGCTCGTCCTCCAAGCTCTCTCCCCGGCAACGGCGCCAAATTTGGTGTCACTCTAGCACAATGGTGAGTACCAACGTGAGGAGATACACCTCATAAATGTCAATCCGTGGAGACGTGAGGACCGGTATGAAGACCGCAAGCAAGTGATGGCACAAGTGCGTGAGTGAAAGCACACAAGCATACACACACATACACACACGCGCGCATAAGGTAAGAGCAAAGAGTGGAACAATGGAAAGCTTCGATTACCAAAGAGCTCTCTTACAAAACTGAAATCTACAACAAGCCAACCTCAAAAATGAGCTCTCCAGCCCTTTTTATAGTTTTTGAGTGGTTTTGGCCCTGTCCAGACCTAGTGTCCGGCCTAGTTAAAAAATAGGTTCCAGGGCTTATTTGGGGGCTCAAACGGAGTCTAAAAATCATGAAAATTGGTAGGATGGTAGATCTAATACTCCTCAAGCTCGAGGACTCCTCGGCTTGAACAAAATGGAGTTACAAAAATGGAAAATGGTATTTACAATGGTTTTTAGTGATAAAAATCACTATTTTTGTAGGGATTTCTTCTGAAAATTTGACATGTGCTTCTTGGAGCTCCCTACTTGCTCCTTCTTCTTGTGTGTCCACTTCCTTGATGCGCTTCCATGCTTTGTCCTTGACCTTGAGCTTCAACACTTGTGCTCCAGCCATTTATGAGAGCAAGGAGAGAGCCAACGGAAGAATAAGCCCTCCTTCCCAGGTTGCTTATGTGCCCAATTCTACGGAGCCGGACACTTCTTCTTCTATGAATCGGTTTGCACCAGACTTCCTGCGGGAGATTCAAGAAGACAAATGGGAAAACGAAAGCGAGGTCGCCCCTCCTTTTGAACTTGTGGACGATGCACACGACCAATTCCCACAAGACATCCCATCTATTTACGGGGAGCATGAGAGTGTTCAGTCTCACGAGAGATTAGACTTTGAGTCTAATTCCATACAAGAGCTACCCCACTTCACAGGCCCATGGGAAGCAAAGTCCACATGTATGAGAGCACCCACAGTCATGGTAAGGAACGACGACTCAGTCATACCTAGGAACACAGAGGTAGTGAAGAACACTAACGTGCAGTGTAATCTCAAGTTAGAAGAGCTACTTAAGGTTAGACCTGAATTATGGAAACATGTAGCCAAACAAGTACCAGAGATAACAAAACCTCGTTCCCAGGTAGGATCCCATAGGACAGTGCCAGAAATTCCCTTGGATAAGATAGGAGATATGTGCGAAGGTGAAGAAGGGAACACCTATCTTCCCATTACCTACCAGGACTACACCACAAAGGCAATTTTGGACTCAGGTGCAGGAGTTGCAATTGCCACTACCTCCTTATGGAAGCGTTGGGGCAAGCCAGCACTCAGGCCAACGAGAATGAAATTGCAAATGGCAGATGGTCACATAGAGAGACCCCTAGGATTGCTAGAAGGAATAACTCTCACCACTTGTGGTGTCGAGTTTGAACATACCTTTGCCATATGTGACTTCAGCAAAAATCATGCCTATGAGATGAATTTGGGAAGACCATTCATGCGACAGTTGCAAGTGGTACAGGATTGGGGGACCAATTCTTTGTACCTGCAGCACTTAGGTGTTACAACCAAAGTCAATCTCAAGGATTATTCTCATAGAGATGTCCCTCCTATCCAATGGAATCCCATCCATAGAGCCAAAGATGATACAGAATCGGTGCATTCCATAGGGTCTGGATCCTCATGGATGCATGAAGATACTCACTTATGGATGTGCAAAGTAGCAGTGGAGGAAGAGAAGAGAGAAAAGGCTAGAGAAATAGGTGCAAACGAAACCCATAGACCCATTCAAGACCCAGCCTATGCACCTGTAGTATTTCCAGACGAGGAATTTGAACCCCATGGCTGGGCGGAAATTTTAGCAACAATGGACGTAGCCATCAATGAAGAACAATGGACACCTCACTGTGATGAGGATGGCTATGACATTTCAGTCTTCTCCATAGAGCCAATCATGGGAGAGGCAGTTCTAGAAGAGTGTGAACCTAGCCCTGATGCATATGAGGATGCAAGTGACTCCGATCTAGAGTCAATCATTATGGACCCTCCATTTGCATCAGATGAAGAATACTTCCATGAAGTAGAATTTCAACCTCAGAAGCATGGAGAAGTGACAAATGATGTAAGATTAGCAACGTATATGACCCCTAAGGAAGAAGGAAAGAAACGAAAGAAGAGAGAAGCCTCACCGGAAGAAGAAGAATCTTTGTTTGAGGTCCCAGAAAATTTTAAGAAGTATGAGATAGATGACAGGAGAGTCATGATAAGAATGCCTAAACGAGAGGCACAATCAGGAGAGGCCTATGATAACAAAGAAACCACAAAGAAAATAGTAGTGGCCATAGAAGAAGGAGAGGAGAGATGCACGTATATAGGCCATGACCTAACAGAAGAAGAAGAGTACGAATTGATAGCCTTGCTAAGAGAATACAGAGATGTATTCGCTTGGAGTTACAAGGATTTGAAAGGTGTTGACCCGGACATATGCTCGCACACCATTCCCATGACCTCAGATGCCAAACCCTCTAAGCAAAAGCCTTATACATATAACGATAATTACGCTGCTAAGATCAAGGAAGAGATAGATAGATTGGTTGAAGCTGGATTTATCTACGAAATTGAGCACACCGAATGGGTATCCCCCATCGTAGTGGTGCCCAAGAAGAATGGCAAGCTGCGTGTGTGCATTAACTTGAAAAAGGTTAATGCCGCCACGATTCGAGATAACTATCCGCTTCCCATCACAGAACATCTCTTAGAAAGAGTGGCAGGCAAGGAAGTGTACAGTTTCCTTGATGGATTCTCGGGTTACAATCAAGTAGCCATAGCTCCAGAGGATCAGCATAAGACAGCCTTTGCCACAGAATGGGGCATTTTTGCTTTTAGAGTAATGCCATTTGGGCTTACCAATGCACCAGCCACCTTCCAGAGGCTGATGTGCCATGTGTTTAAGGAGTTCCTGAGGAAGAGTTTAGAAGTCTACGTTGACGATCTCTGTGCTCATTCCAATGTTAGGCAAACCCATATTCCTGAACTCAAACAAATCTTTGACAAATGTAGAGAATATCAAGTCTGCCTGAACCCCGAAAAGTGTGTTTTTATGGTCAGGCAAGGCAAGATCCTAGGACATATCGTGTCAAAGAATGGCATATCTACTGACGAAGAAAAAGTGAGAGCCATAGCGGAGCTACCTAGGCCAAAGAATGTCAAGGAAGTACAAGCTTTCATGGGGCATTGCGGTTATTATCGACGATTTATACACATGTATGCTGTCATTGCAAAGCCCATGTACGGACTATTGACAAACTTTGAGTGGACGGATGAATGTGAGAATTCCTTCCAAGAACTTAAACGAAGATTATGTTCAGCACCAATCTTGACCACACCAGATTGGAATAAGCCATTCCATGTTCACGTGGATGCATCCAATTATGCTATTGGATGTGTGCTTGCACAACCTACTGGTGAAGGTAATATGGATCTTCCAATTGCCTATGCCAGTAGACAATTGAATGCGGCTGAACGGAATTACACCACTACGGAGCGAGAAGGATTAGGCATGGTATATGCAGTTAAGAAATTTAGACACTATTTGCTTGCAAATAAGTTTAAATTTTTTACTGATCATCAGGCATTGTTATATCTTGTAAACAAGCCATGCAATACAGGAAGATTAGTGAGATGGTTTCTCTTGCTAATGGAATACGATTTTGAGGTTGTGGTAAGGAAAGGTAGGACTCATTTGAGAGCCGATCATCTCTCTAGGCTCACATCGGGAGAAGCCCCACAAGGAGTGTCAGATGACCTTCCTGATGCTTACTTGTTTAATTTGGAAGTGGTGCCGCAGTGGGCCAAGCCAATAGTACTAGTATTGACCTACGGGCCTAACCATCCAGTGGTAAACACACGGAATAGAGAGGTTGTAAAAGCCCAAAAGTACCACATCATGGCAGGAAGCATGTACAAGCACACAGATCAAGGGATCTTGGCGTGTTGCGTAGAAGAGGATGAGTACGCTAAATGGTTGCAATTAGCACATGTAGGTGCATTAGAGCAACACCATTCAAAGCAACGAACTTTACAGACCTTAAAGAGACTTGGAGTACATTGGCCAACTATGGAAGCGGATGTCCAAAAGTTGTGCAAGGAATGCCCAATCTGTTGCACTAAACCACCTGTGGAACATGCCACTCTCTATCAAGTATCCATTGTGCCAGATTGGAGCGAACCACTAGTATCATTCCTGAGGACAAACACATTCCCTCCAGACATGACTCTAGCTAGAAAAAGGAGTTTGGAACAAGAAGCCCAGGATTATTCACTCGTTGGTGATAATATATACAAGCGCGGTAAAGATGGGTACCTGAGGTTATGTGTCCATGAAAGTGAATATCTCAAGATCTTGGAAACTGCTCACCAAGGGGTAGCAGGAGGACACTTTGGACCAGATCGGGTGATCACGGCAATAATGTTTGCGGGCTTCTGGTGGCCTACCCTTCACATGGATGCACATACCTATGTGAAACGGTGTGATGTCTGTCAGAGGACTCAGTATCCTATACGCAAAGATGAGATGCCACTGAAACCTATGATGGGTGGACGTGCATTCTCTAAGTGGGGAATAGACTTCGTAGGTCCTATTAATCCCCCAGCTAAGGGTTCTCATGCGGAATACATCATTGTGGCAACAGATTATCTCACCAAGTGGGTAGAGGTAAAAGCTACAACCAAGAACGATGCTCAAACAACTGCCAAATTCTTGTTTGAGAATGTATTCACGAGATATGGACTACCCATAGAGCTTGTAAGTGATAGAGGCACTCATTTCTTGAACGAAGTGATTGAAAATCTGCTCCAAGAATTCTTGGTAATACACAAGAAGTCTGCCCCTTATCACCCTCAAGCTAATGGACAAGCTGAGAGCACTAATAAGATTTTATGCAATGTATTGACGAAACTAGTGAACACTAAACGCTCTGATTGGGACAAACAGCTACACCATGCTGTTTGGGCATACCGAGTTGCCTACAAAACGGTACTCCATGCCACCCCCTTTCAGATGGTATTCGGCCAAAACGCTGTGCTACCCTTGGACTTCCTAATCCCGACATTGAGAGTAGCACAAGAGCACGAATGGACAGGTCATGAGCTCTCCTCTAGGATCTTTGACCTTGAACGATTAGGAGAAACAAGACTGAGAGCCGCTGCAGGGATATATGCAGCCAAGAAGAGACAGAAGGCATACTTTGATGCCCACGTGAAGGAGAAAGGCTTGAAAACGGGAGATCTAGTCTTAGTCTATACACTGAAACAACACGCAAGGAAGCTAGAAAAGAGAGGCTACGGACCTATGATCATCAATAGGATCTCCACAAGTGGAGCAGTACAATTGGCCACATTAGAGGGTGATGTTCTCCCTAACTATATTAGCGGATGCAGAGTCAAGTTGTACCAGGAACCCCTCACGGAGGAAATGCTCAGCCGACTCAACACTGCTAAGAAACGCAAAGAGGAAGAAAAGAGAATTAGAGAAGAAGCTCAAGCAGAGGCTTTAGAACGCATCAGAAGGATGAAATTACGAAGGCAAGGTAGAGATCAGCCTGGAGCGAATGACTATGCAGACCAAGGATTTCCAATAGCCATGTGTGAAGTTGTAGGAACAAGCTCGAATAGAATAATTGATAGACGTCCTTTCATAACCATAGACATAGGACAAGGAAAGAGTACAAGGACTGTAAGAGCCTTGATTGACTCAGGTGCTCCCACTAGCGCTGTTAAGTTGTCTTACTGTCAAGAGTTACAGTTAATTGTCCATCCTGTGGAAGCATACCTCATAGGATTGGGAGGCGTGGAAACCCCTTGCATGGGCGAGGTGGAACTTCCCCTCTACATTCACGAGGAGGCAATGACCGTTAAAGTACTAGTGTGTCAAGATGAGGATCTCACTGAACCTCTCGTCTTGGGTCAGGATTGGATCTATGACCAAGCAGTCAATCTAAACCTAAGAAGTGGACTTCTCCAGGTTTGGGTCAATCATAGTCGAGTTACAGTAGAGTTAGACAATGGAGCACTCAAGGAACTAGGAAAGGCACAGACTCCTGGTCCTTCCAGGGGTACACATGAAGATGACCATGCTGTTCTTGTCCAAAACTATGTGTTGCAGAGGAATGATACTCGCAAAAAAGGAGTCAAGAATGCAACGGAACTCCCTTCTTTTCCAAAGGCTAGAAGGAGGCAGCAACCCAAGGTGGATCAAAGGCAGAAGGAGCAGGGTACTACCTATGTCAGAGATCAAAAGTACCTGCGCAGCAGAACAGCCCAGAAAATAGACCAGGTATGGGTGCGGAAAGGCGAACGACCGGTTGCACCACCGTCAACTACAGGGGCAAAGCCTCTTATTAGTGACCAACGACACAACGCTAATAAGAAGTTTTTCAGAAAATCTTCTGCTAAAGTAAAATCTATTTGGGTGCCCAAGAAGTCGATGAAGGCAAGCCCACAATCACGACAAATTTGGGTGCCTAAGGCTTGCTTGATGGCACAAGTTACTACGCTGAGGCCACAACCTAAACGGCATAACGCAGTTATGCATGCTGCCAGATTTCACTCGTTCTCGACACTCATGTACACACCAAAACCCAAGAGCGTACATGTAATCAATTGTAAATGGGTCCCAAAAAGGCCTCATCTTCAAACCACGACACCGAGAAGGCTCTGTAGAGACTCTCCGAAACCGAAGGCAAAGCCCACTCTCTGCATTTGGCAGCCTAGGGCCTGTAATAAACCCCCCGACCCCAATTTGTAAATTCATAACCCACTTACTAACTGCATTAGTTTCCTAGGACAACACAATCACTAACTACACACACTGTCTTCATGCACTTACTAACCACTAACTCACCATCTACCTTATGTTAATGTTGTAACGGGGACAACAACGGATTTATTTTGTCCATTACAATGTTAACACTTGGTTCTATATTCTCACAGAACCAATCAGCAAACAGGGCCATGGCAGAAGCAGGAACCAGCTCTCAAGCCGGATCTGGTCCCCAGATCGTGGACATAGAAACACTTCTCCTTGAGCCACGTCTCACTGCAAGACCGCAAGAGCTTCAAGAAGTGCATGTGCTCCCCATCCAGGATCCTCCTCAAGGACACACTTCTCAAGTAGGTAAGCATGCGCATTGGTTCAGTGATGTTGCTGGACCACTGGGCGATGGAACCTACTTCTGGGAAGCAGAATTGGAGTTCAATGGCAAATGGGGTCGATACCACTTTTTCACACGCGAATTTGAAAGCTACCAAAATGCCGAAGTCATGAGATCAGTTTGGGTCAAAGCAGGTGTGGAAAGTTATTTCAGGACTCACTTACCAAAGCCGGATTTTTTACGATGTTCTTATCTGATCAGTACCATCACACCAAGCAGAGCCAAGGGCGGCGACAGCACCTTTGTGCTGCCATCACTACTGCCGGGTAATGAGCTCAAAAGATTCAAGTTGACCCTCAATCTGGTAAGAGAAGCGTTGGGTATGTATGGCATGCACATCCCAACAGAAAAGGAAACCATGGTTCCAGGTCGAATGAAGCACAAGGATCTTAATAAGCTCAAGGACATGGTGGCGATGACACCTACCATTGCGCTTCACCTGCGAACCATCATGCAACATTTTGCTTTTCCCGCCCAAGAACGCTTCACAATGCCCCCGAAAAAAATATGGTTCAGTTTATATCTAGCAGAAACCGAAAGCCTGCCCATCAATGTACCACACTGGATCATAGATCAGATCCACCTAGCGCATCAAAGGTGGAACAAAAAACAGAAGAATGTGCTCCACGGGTGTTGTGCTTTGACCAGAATAATCTATAGATGCTTGGCTTATGACGTGCCTGTTCAGCGGGCACTCGTATGGTCCCGAGTCCAAGAATTCCAAAGAAGACTATCAGCAGCAGGTCCCCCATCAAAGAAGATGAGGGGGGGAGTCCAACTACCCTGTGCTCAACCAAGAGGAGCTACTGCTACACCAGAAATCACTCCTCCCCAGACACGACGAGTTCGGCCATTCACAATCCGGTTACCAAGACCAAGCACAGAGGGGCCTAATCTGGTGTTTCCACCCATTCCATCCGATTTGGAATTTCCGCAGGGATTTACTCTTGAGGACCTCACGGATGAAGAAATTGCCAGATTAATCTATGACTCTAACCTCGAAGCCGAAGCAGCGCGAGCTCAGGAACTGCGACCCCAAACAACATCGGCCCCCACCCAACCACAAACTGTAGAAGTCGATGTAGATGAACAAGAGGCAGGAGGAGATGAAGAAGAGGCCGACGAAGAACAACATCAAGAATATGACGAACTCTCCAAGTTAGCAAGTGCCCCAGCATATTCGGCACAAATCAAGAGACTATATCGAACCATGCGACTGGTTCAGGAACAGCATAAGATGTCTCTAGAACAGGGCAAAAGACTCATGAACGACTTGCTAGCGGAGGAAGGTGTGGACGAGTTGTTCATTGAGTCCATGAACCTTCATGCCGACGCCGTGGGACTGGATGAGGCCATTCATGAGGCAGTGGCCTACATCCACAGGTTTGAAAAGAGAGTTCCCGTTCGTCCCAGGAGGTCCGGGAAGCAAATTCACATCAATACATCAGCACCAGGCGAGTCAGCGCAAGCAGAAGAATATCACGAAGCACCGTTGTCACCACCATCCCCACCTCACACTACACAATTCACTCCACCACAGGACACTAGCACCACCACATCCACTACCACTACCATTGTCATGGGCATCCCACTCTCTCCGGGAATCCATTACGGGGGAGTCACCATGCCCACCTTCACCACCCTGTTCACCGATGTCACATCCACTCCACCCACGATTCCCATCTACACCGTCACTCAAACAGTTGACACGATGGAAACCTCACCTGCCACAGCACCACTTCCTCCCCCCATGACACCTTCCTCACCTATACCCCCTCCACCCACATCTCCGCCTACATCCACATCATTCACCTCTCCCATTCCCGCCCCCATTCCCCCTGCATCTTCACCCTTCCCAGCATTATTTAATGTAAATAACATATTCTTAGCATTAAACCAATGTGTATACCAGCTCCAGCATGAGTACAAAGCTCTGGACAACCGGTATCAGAGTCTGGAAACGCACCATCAAAACTTACAAAGACAATTTCTCACTCTACAAACAGAAAATGCAGAACTGAATCAACGCTACACGACGCTTGAGCAGGCTCACCAAACCTTATTGGCGGCCCCCCAACCATCGACAGAATCAGGTGCCAAACAACTAGAAGCTTTGCTCGAGGTATACCAAGCCGATAATCTCAAAGTCCGGCGTAACCTGGCACTTCTCAGAAAACACATGGCGGCCGCCCTTGAGGAAAACAAGAGACTGCAGCAGCAAAATGAAGCAAATCTAGAAGCAGCAATGGAAGGCTCTCCACACGAAATTGATCCAGAGCAGTTTAAAGCTGTGCCCTCAGAGACAATGAAGACCATCTTGGACAGCTATGCAGATCTATTAGAAGCTCATGATGACTTGGAAAGGGAACGTGATGCGCTGCGCAATCAACTCCAAGAGCAACAGACAACACCCAAAGTCACGGAAACGACCACGACTTCAGAGGAAGTCAAGGCATTGAAAGAGCAGGTGGCCGAATTACAGGCAAGATTACTCACACATGAAAGGCAACCCTCTCCAGTTGTCAAACCTGAACCCGAGGATTTGGTACCCATCGAGGTAGATGAGACGTATGAGGAACCTTACGTTCCTATGCCAATGCCAGGTGGTGAGCAAACCGCAGAAGGAATGGATACGTTAGAAATCGAAGTACCTGAGTGGCTCCAAACACTAGAGAAAACGGCATCAACTCATGAAGATCGAGTGGCAGTTCAGATCCAATCCATGGCAAAGATAGAGGACACTATTATTAAATCAGAATACTTCCGCAGCATGTCCCACCATAGATGGATCGGAACCAATGATGATCAATACGTGCCATATTGTATACTTCTGGCGGACTACAATGCAGAAATCCAACACAGATGTGGCAAACCTCCAACGTTTGCTACACAATTTGGGCCAGATGATATCCCAGAGAGCGCCAAAAAAGGATCCATTCATCAACCCACTTGGAGGATCCGACTCCACGAAACCTACCCGGAGATGGTTCGCACCTGGACGAATATGCCTCTTTTTATTAAATATAACCCTTGTTATGTTCCTGTACTCCGCAGACGCACATGGCCAGAGTTTACCATTGCAGTCAAGACTATCAAGGGATGCGCCAAATGGTTAAACTACGTCTATCTAGCACCCCCTCACGGGCCTCCCACCGTCAATTACATGATTTCCACTATACGGCACTGGAGCATCCGATTAAGGAATACCCCTGATGTAATGGCCCAGATGTGCATGAAAATTTTTGAGTTAATGCTTATTACATTCAGGACATTCAAAAATATCAAGGACCCACACTTCTCAGGCGTCGGATTCCTTACAGGAAACCAAGATTTAGTTTATGACATGAGCACCACTCCTTCAATAGAGGTGATATACGCTTGGCACGCCAGAATAAAATACCTCCCAGCCTGCTTTAAACAAACATTCGAAGAGATGTTCATAACAGGGTTCTAGGAATACCACTCAGAAATATTTGTACCCAGACCCTCACATCTCCTCCATTTATTTGCTGTGGAGCGAACCATTCACTCAGAGCAGTTACGGGTGCCACATCCAGATGTCCCAGGGCCAGTCAATTGGGATGCATTGCTGACAGATCTAGCAAGGGGACTCAGGTTAGAAGAACACCACCTCGCCGCCGATGTTGTACAATACTACGTCCAAAAAGCAGCTAGACAAGGGTCTGTCAGGGGCGACAGACGCGAGAGTGGGGGGGTGTTGGCAGTAGCCTTGGTACATCAGGACCTACAAGACGTGAAAGTCAAAGAAGGGAGTCAGAGCGAAGGGACAGCACAAGCGAGCGAAGGGACATCACAAGCAAACAAGGCAGTCAAAGAAGATCTGGCAAGTAGGCCAATATTTTTTCAAGACATTAATGCAAATCAGAGAGATGGACATGCAGGGAAGAAGAGCAAGTAGGGAGCTTGAAGATATGTATGGCAGATCACTAGAAGAAATCCCTACAACAACAGTGATTTTTATCACTAATAATCATTGTAAATCTCATTTCACATTTTTGTAGCTCCATTTTGTGCAAGCCAAGGAGTCCTTGAGCTTGAGGAGCCTTAGAAGTAGTTGCGTACCAATTTTCATAATTTTTAGATCTCGTTTGAGCCCCCAAATAAGCCCTGGAACCTAATTTTTAACTAGGCCGGACACTAGGTCTGGACAGGGCCAAAAGCTAGTCAAAAACTATAAAAGGAGCTAGAGAGCTCATTTTTGGGGGTTAGATTGTAATTGAAACGAACTTGTAAGAGCATTTTGAAAGTAATCTAAAAGCTCCATTGATTCTCACTCTTTGTCCTACCGTGTGTGCGCGTGTGTGTGTATGTGTGTGCATGCTAGTGTGCTTCTCACTCACGCACTTGTGCCGCCACTTGCTCGAGGTCTTCATACCATCCTCACGTCTTCCCGGATTGACATTAAAGGAGGTGCTACTCATCACTGAGCTACAGTTGGTGACCACATACATGGTTCCTTCCTTATCAATGTATGAACCCTCTTCGAACTTGACCACCGGGTGTTCAAGTCCAAAGGGTTGATCTGGATTTTTGAGTTGGACCATTGATCGCCTCAGGCCATCCTCATAGATGCGAGCACCTAATCGGTTGGTCCGAATATATTCCAATTGTGTCTTATAGGGACCTTCTGATGTTTGTAGATGGGCAGTTCCTGAGCCACCTGCATGTTTCCCCATGCTAAAAGACATTTCTGAGTCACTTGTGTCAGAGTTTAGTACGTAAGGACAACCACTTAGTTGTTGTGCCCAAGACTTAGCTGTATGGTTGACACTAGACTGAGAAGATCTAATGCTTTTTCTATCATTGCCTAGGTGTCTACTAGATCTCAAGTTCATAAGCTTTGGTTAAGAGTCCAAAATTTCCCCTTGGTATGGTTCAAAATCCTTTGGAGTCCCCTTGGTTCCCTAGTCCCACCTGGGGGTCAAAACAGGCAAACAGGACCTTTTGGAAAGAATCACAATTTTGTGAAATCAAGAGAATCGAGATGCTCTGAACTTCAAGAGATTCGTGATGCTGTGAATCTCAAGAGAATCGCATTGCTCTGAAATCAGAGAATCGCGATCCTATGAAATTAGAGAATCGTGATCCTATGAAATTAGAGAATCGCGATGTTGTGAATCTCAAGAGAATCGCGATGCTATGAAATCAGAGAACCGCGATCCTGTGAAATTAGAGAATCGCGATCTTGTGAATCTCAAGAGAATCGCGATGCTATGAAATTAGAGAATCGCAATCATGTGAAATTAGAGAATCGCGATCCTGTGAATCTCAAGAGAATCGCGATGTTGTGAAATCAGAGAACAAGTAGTCTTCAACTAAGAAGAAGAGAGGACAGAAACTAACCATGAAAATGGTGATGATGAAGCCAATCAAGGTATCCATGACTCTCAAGCAGATGTGCAACATGACGAACAAGAACAACACACCGAGGCTCAAGGTGACACAAGTATGCACAAAGAAGACACCTTTGAAGCTATCACCTACACTTTGGCAATCAAGAAACTATACCACACTATGCAAGTAGACTGGGCATGCAAACAACTCTCAATAGAAGAAAGTCAAGCAATTCTAGAATAGGAACTCGCTATAGGAGGGTTCAAAGAAGCTTACATTCAAGGCTTCAGAGAATCGGTTAAATCAGTTGGAACCAATGAAGCACTACGATATTTGCAAAGAAAGCCACTACTAAAGTTTGACCCACAACGAATCCATTTGCTATCCAAACTGGTCAGTACATTCACATACCAACGGATGCCCAAGATTCACACCATGCCAGGGAAGCATGACTTATTCCAGAAGACCCTCTTGAAAAAGCAACCATAGTCATCGACTCCCCTCATCATCCTTCTATTGTAATTGCCACTACCACCGTTGAAGTACCCACCACCCCACCTGCTCTTCTTTCACCTCCCGCCCGTCCAGTTTCCCCTGTACACCCTACCTCTCCGAGATCGTCCACAACTATAGCAAGTACGGTAGCAGAAACCCTCGTTACCTCAACCCTTCAAACCCTTGCCGCACCCATTCCACCTATCCTTCCCCCTTTAGCTACTCCTATTCTGACCAATCCCTTTCTCAATCCATCCTTCCCTTCTTTTTCCATCGCTCCAAGACATATATTCCCATTTCCATCTCCAATGACTTTCTCATCCATCTCAGCTCCCTGCCCCACTATATTCCCTCTCTCCTCCCCTCTCCACCAAGCAATACCCAAATCGCAACCTGTAATTTATTCATCAACCTTTGTAAATCCAATATTCACACCCACCCACGCACCCACTATCACACCACTCTTCACAGTCACTGCACTCGACACCATGTCCAGTGACATGGACATTTCACCACCCACTGCACCATCACTCACCTCATCTATTTTACCACCCCATTTAGGCATGTCGCACTTCTCCACGGTCACCACTGCATCCACTTTTCCATCCCTCTTTCCCCTTCCACTTGCATCAACAACCACACCCACAACATCCTCACTCACTCCACCATTAAGATTGTCACCCACGATCGACACTGCCTTCCGCCACATGTTTTCTTGCGTGACACAAGTTCGAGATGAATTCGCATCTCTCGGGACCAGCTACCAGACACTACAGCAAACCACTACAAATTTATAGGTGAAATTAAACTCGTTAACCATCAAGAATGCCTCACTTAATGCGCGATATCAAGAGCTATGCGAAGCCTATCACTCCCTCGAACTACAAAGCAAACAAAAGACGAAGGAGGCAATTACCGATATCGACAACTTGTTATGGGCTCAAATGATTAGAAATGCGACACTCACTCGAAACATGGGACTATTAAGATGACACCTCGTAGGGACCAAAGAAGAGAATCAGTGATTGCAAGATCAGAACAGAGAAAATTTAGAAGCAACCCTAGATCAACCGGACGAACCTCTGAGTCCCAGTCGCTTTAAAGAAGTACCATTGGAGTCCATGCAGATATTATTGGATGATCATGCATGATTCTTAGAAGATTATGACAAGATGAATGAGGCATGTTAAAAACTCTAGGATGATCATAAGCTACTGTTACGTGCACCTGTGCAACATTCACCACCAGCTCCTGAGGCCACACCTCTAGAGATCATAGAGGAACTCAATACTTTACATGCTCAATTACTTACTCTTCAAACGCAGATTGATGTTTTCTTCGAGCCCCCCAGGCTTGATTCCCCACTTGAACTCCTAGCTGAGGAAGAAACTGTGTCTATTCAGGTGGAAGAAACTTATGAAGAGCCCTACAAACCACAACCCATCCTAGGCGGATGTGTCACGGCTGAAGGCCAAGACACTTTTGAACTCCCTACCCCCGCATGGATGAATTCAGTAGAAGAACTTGGATAGACCCACTCAGCACAGGTGGAGGCACAATTACACGCCATGGCTATGATAGAGGAACACATTTTACAATTACCTTACTTTGCTCACTTGGCCCCTCGAAGGTATATCTCAGGCCATGAGCTTCAATATAAACGGTATTTCATGCTAATGATAAAATATCAATTGGCGATTGAAAAGGAGACAGGCAAGAAACCATCACATGCCACTTAGTTTGAGCCTGACGAATTGCCACCGGATGTACAAAAAGGTGAAATCTTCCAACCCACTTGGTGCCAAGAGTTGTTACAAACATATCTCGAAATGATGAGCACATGGGTCAAGACACCACTGCATTTGAAGTATAACCCATGTTGGGGACCTATGCCAAGATGACGCCCCTGAAAGGCATTCACAATCAAAGTTCAGAATAATAAGCAGTGCCAGGACTGGCTTAATTATCCCTATTTCACTCTGCCTTGCGGACCCCCCACAATCAGATACATGATGGCAATGATTTGCCACTAGCTCCCCCACTTACACCGCATGGATGATGTTGCCGCACATATGACTGTCAAAATATTTGAGATGATGTAGACAATATTTAAGATCTTCCACCGCATCAAAGCACTGCATGTTAACACCCCGGGATTTGAGCATGGTAACTAGGACATAGCCTATGATATGAGCATGATGCCATCACTCGGGGTGTGCTAGGCCTGGCACTGTCGAATCAAGTATTTACTGGCATGCTATAAGATGACATTTGAAGAGATATTTACTACTAGATTTTGGGAGTACTATTTATATATTCTGAGGTGTGCATAAGCAGGCCCACACACCTACTCCAATTATTTTCCTATGAACAACTGGTGTACACCACACACTATCGACTTCCGTCGCTAGATGAACCTCAACCCATAGATTGGGAAAAACTTGAAGCAGATCTTGCAAGAGGGGGTATTGGCAGTAGCCAGAGGCACAGACAACAAGGAAGCATGTGAAGGTGGATTACGATGAAGTAGTGGGGAGCTAGGCGATTTATTTTTTCCAAGAAATATGTTTTATATTACTTTCTCAAAACCCCCAATAGTAACTTTCATCACTCTTGTATCATATGTAACATAGAAGCACATAATTTTGTAATCATACACTCCATTTTGTGCAAGCCAAGGAGTTCCTCGAGCTTGAGGATCTTAGGTAGAACAAGCATACCAATTTTGGCTATTTTTAGATCTCGTTTGGACCTCCAAATAGTACCTAGAACTTATTTTTTAACTATGCCGATCACTAAATGTGAAACCGGTCAAAACTATTCTAGAATCTATAAAAAGAGCTAGAGAGCTCATTTTTGAGGTTGGCAAGTGTGAGCTTTGAGCTTGTAATAGTGATCTTAAGCAATAGAGTCTATTTCCTATCTCCTATTGTGTCTTGCTTGTCTCTTTCTTGTGTGTGTGTATGTGTGTGTGCATCTCTATCCTTCTCACCTTCACTCTCACTACATCTCACATTCACGATCTTCATATCACTCCTATCTCTTCCGGATTGACATTAAGGAGGTGGAGCTTCTTAATGTGGTGCTTACCATCGTACCAGAGCAACACCTCAGAACTCTTTTCCTAACCTAAGTCTTGTTTTTGTTGTAGTGCATGAGCTCTGGTGACTACTTACACTAGGGCAGTGGAAGTCGCACTTCTTGTAGATTCTACTACTAATCCAATGATGTTAATGTAAGAAAAAAAGAAAATGAAATGAATAATGATTGAGTGGTGGGCTAGTGGTGTAACTCTAATGCCATGTAGAGGTTACCACAACACACATATAAGATCAAGGTTAGATAGAAAGAGAGATATCACTACTCATGGGAATGACACAAGAGATTTGGTTATAATGGAAAGTGGACTCAAGAATAGTAGAAGATGAACTCAACTCAATTCAACTCAAACTCATAACTCTAATACAATGGAACTCAAACACTAAACAATATATAGATGGTTCTATCCACCCATGCACTCCCTATATGGAGCTTAGATGGTGATCTAGATAGAAGCTAGGTGAAGGGCTATAGGCCAACACAATGGGTACTAAGATGGATACCCTAATGGTTCCAAACACCACAAAATGATGACCCTACATGGGGATGGGACCATCTTTATAAGGTCCTCCAAGCCTAAGTCGGCCTACCCATGTTCTAGGGTGGTGGTAGCTTGATTGATGCCCAAATTAATCTCCACCATTTATCTATGAGGTGAATCCAATGATAGAAAGGTAGGATCAACAACCATTTGTTTGTAGCCCTTGATCTTGCTTAATCCACACTTAGGATCAAGCATAGATCCAATGGCCCATATTAAATAGACCTTCCCCAAGTTAAGAAAGCTACTTTTGTTTCTAGCCCTTGATTTAGGTTGATCCTCACATAGGATCAACCCCAAATCCAATGGCTTAGAAGTAACCTTCCTAACTATCCATCTACGGTCTACACTAGACCTCATCTGACCTCAAAGTCAGGAGCCTACCAATGTCCAACACTCTCACATGGCTTCTCCTCATAATGGGGGCCTTACAAATAGAGTGTTATGGAACAATGGTGGTTCTACATAAGGGTGAGGAGTTGAGGATATCTAACACCCCCCCCCCCCTCAATGTCCACCCAAAGGTGAACTACCTTCTTGGCATCATGCCAAGTCTTCCATGAAGGTGGAGCATTGATCATGTCTAACATCCCCCCCCCTCAATGTCCACCCAAAGGTTAACTACCTCCTTGGCATCATGCCAACTCTTTCATGAGGGTGGAGCATTGACCATGTCTAACGCCCCCCCTCAATGTCCACCCAAATGATGAACTATCTCCTTGGCCCAATGCCAAGTCTGCAAAGATGTATTTGAAGTAGATCCTTTGTAAGAACTTTGGTGAGGATACCTACTGCATTGTTCTTGATGGGATAACATGCTATTTCCACCATCCTTCTCAAGTGTACCTGCTTGCCAACTCTTGAACGTCCTTCACGGGGTCTATTCCCAAGCCTTCTCAAAAGTCTGACTAGCAAACTGATATCATGTATGGTACTCCATAAGTAGATAAGACTACCAAAGACCTTCATGTAGCTCCCAATGTCTATCTGCTCATACAATGATCTTAGGGCTTGTCTCATCACATAGAATGCCTTCTTCAATTTACATAATGTGATCTTTGAATGTGGAGCCTCAAACCTTGGTGGTTGCAGCACATGTGCCTCCTCCTTGAGGTCAACATTCAAACATTCTGATTTGACATCTAACATAGAAACTTGCCACTTCATCTGAGCTGCTAGCATTAGTACGATGCAAATAGTGGTCATTAGAGCAAAAGAGTCTTGAAAATCAAAACCCTCCACCAGTGAAAGTCCTTGTGCTATCAATGTGTGGTGATAGCATTCCAAGATCCCTTGTATCATGTACTTCACCTGCTAGACCCACTTGGTGCTACTGGCCTCCCATGCTTCATTGTTCATTAAGCTATCATAGTTGGCTTGCACAACCTCCTTCCATGCCGAATCTACAAGTGCTTCATCTTCAATTATTGGCTTCATTACTTCCTTCATAATCACAACCATCATGGCTATAGTGACCATCATGGCTCTGATACCATGTAAGAAAAAGGAAAATGAAATGAATAATGACTGAGTGGTGGGCTAATGTATTCGAGTAGAAGCCCACTTGTGCTCCTCTATTCTCTGTGATCTCCTTGGTCCTTCTGCCTTCTCTTTAATAGTTATCATCAACTTGCTCAACTCTCAAGACGCATGAATTCTATCACATGATTGTGTGGGTCTCTTCTACCATCAAAATAGTTCTTCATGGACTTAACCACTTGTGTAGGCCTCAAGATCCTAGGGTGTTCTCTAGGCCTTGGTAAGGGAAACTCATCCATGACCCTTTGATGTCTCAAATTTTTGTGTCTCGTGATCTATTCTATCTGCATCTAATCCTTATCACTCTCTTCCTAAGGGGTTTGCAAAGCTCACTTCAGGTCTATCTCTACTTTTGTCCCTCTGAGTTCCATGAGCTTGGGATGTTTTAGCTCCTTGGTGACCATAAGAGACATTGGATCTTGGTTGGGGAAAAACAAATTCACCCTTCCAAGTGTAGGTATGCCTACCAAGTTCTATTACCATGAACACTCTTTCCGATGTGTTGTCTAGGTAGACAACTTTGCTGAGGGTATCATGATATTTAAATTCATATATCATCACGTTTCCTACTTCACTAGGTTGATCGGTCTTAAACCTATAAAAACCTTTATTTGTCACCCTATTCCATAATAATTCTACACCTTTGTTGTCATGGGGAATCCATTTTGGTGTGAGTATTCTGGTTAAAATTGATTTGCCTCTTGGGGTTCTTAGCTCTCCTCCCAAATTCCCTTGCCCTATGTCATCTATTTCAATCTATGGGATTGCATTGCCAAGTTCATTTGTTCTATCTGGTTGGTTGGTGACTACATACATGGTTACTTCTTTATCAGTGTATGAACCATCTTCAAATTTGACTATTGGATGTTCTAGTCCAATAGGTTGATCTAGGTTTTTAATTTGGACAACAGATAATTGCTGGGCCCAAGACCTAGCTGTATGATTGACACTAGGTTTAGAAGATCTGATGCTTTGTCTATCATGGCCTAGGTGTCTTCCTGATGTAAGGTTCATATGCCTTGACTGTTATACCACTTTCCCAAAGACCTCCTTGCAAAGTTCTTTTGTACCAGTCCCTTCTTCTTTTTATTTTACTTAGGATGTTACTTCTTCTCCAATAGTTTACATCGTGAGGAATACTTGAATTTTATCGCACTTGAAGTTGATCGCTCGATTTATGTCCTTTCAATTTAGAGTTTGTCACAAAAATAACCTATTTATGCTTGCACTTGAGTAATTAGGGTTCTTGTACTTGTATCATGCATAACATAACCCTAATTAATTAATACCACTAACTGTACTTGGCCTAAGCTAGGAATTGATTGAGGGAGTTGAGAATGCTCCAACATCAATTCACTTATCCCTTGGATCACACTTGAGTACTCAAGACACTCGTTTTCAAGATTGCAGCTCACTCTTTCTCTGAACGTCCTTCAATGCTCTCAATGGACATCTAAAAGTTCCATAGTTAGATCACACTTTTACTCTAATTTACAAAAAAATTTGATTCAGGTATCTTTAAGGGACCTTTTTCCCCCTTTGATTGATGAAAGAAACCCTTTGGAGCTCCCTTGATTTTGTAATCCCACTTGAAGGTCAACTTCAAATTACCCTATTTGAAAATCAACACATTATTCTTAAGAAAAATAGTTGAGGCCATGTGGGATTCAAAATGAACTTTCGACTACACTCTAGAAATAAAAAAACACATTTTGTATGAAAACGTTATGTTAGTTCAAGTTGTTGGAAATTTAGTAGGCCTATAACAAATACCACAGGTCCATGGTTCCATAGGTCCAGGATCTACAACATAGAACTCAACAATCTTCCAATATTTACAAAACATGAACATACAACACTTAATCATACAAATGATGAGACAAAGATAGAGAGAGATTAGACAACATGTGTAAAGTGTTACGTAAGCCACTCCTTACTCACACTATCATATATACAAATGTCAATTTACAATGTGTGAGCAAAACTCTTAACCACTCTATGTGAACATAAATAGATAAATCCTCATACTCATGTGAACACACCTTCTCTAACACCTCATCCGAATGCATGTAGCATGCACATACTGATTCTCCTTTAGATATGCCCAATAGGACTCCTCTTGATATGGATGCCACTGCCTCCATAAACTCCAAGTAGTACCTGTGTGCATAAAGAGAACATGTACCTAAATTCTTAACATAAGCTGCAAATCTTATGTTAACCTCCATCCAATGTCTTTGAAGTACACCGAAATCTTCATGTAGAGATAATCTTCAAATACATTATGTAGATGGCTGATCCACACCACCAAGCTCTTGATGGGCAAGTCCTCTCCATAAGCAAGAGTGCGAGCACACTCTTCTCCAAGAAGAACTCCATAGCTGCTCCTCAACATGCTCCTAGAGTGCACCATGGCTGCCCCATGTGTGATAGAGCACCACCTCTAATGAGGGACCAAAAACTGGTGTTGCCAATTGGTGTGCGATGATGATCACAAGACCTCTTTATATAGGTTTTAAGTCCTCATGCGAAAAACTCTGTCTGAAAAGCAAAATCATAAAAATAAAGTTGATCGTTGTACTTTTAAAAATCCATCGCTGTTTTAAAAGTGCTTTTGCTTTATTTTAAAGTTATCCACCAAAAGTGCTACTTGACCTACTTTTACACACTTCTCCTACCCGATGAATGATCTAACAACATTTTTATGATCCTCATGCTGAGAGCTATCAAATGAGGTCAAAACTCTAAATTAGCAAGCTCTACAAGATAGGTTCATAAAAATTTTACCCATTTTTGTGCCAAAAATGACTAAGTACCAATTAGGGTTTATGCCCTAAATGGATTTTGGACTGATGTGACATTGTTTTCCAACACAAGTTATAGGGGTTAAAATAGGAAAACATGACTTCTCAAAACATTTGCTTGGGGGCCTCACTATGCTCCAATCACTTGACAATTTTGACCAAGATTAGTAGAAATTTTGAAAATCAAAATCCTAAAATCTGGTCGAGTTTGTTTGTCAATTGCGATGGATATGTTTGTCGATCGCAATGGACAGGTCACGATGGACAAGTTTGTCATGATGGATGTGTCTATTGCGATGGACATGTGTCTGTCGATGGACAGGCAGTCCATCGTGATCTGTCTATTGTGATGTATAGGCTAGTCATCTAGATGGACAATGTCTATCACGATGGATGTTGTCTATTGTGATGGACTGAAAATTTTGGTTTTTTCCATCGATTTGTGTCAATCATGAGCCTATGCATTGTGATGGATACAATTTTCACCGAGTTGAAGTGTCAATCGCAATATTTCTATCCATCACCATGGATAAAGTGATGGAGAGTGTTAATCTCCAAAAGAATAACCTATTCTTGTGATTAGAGCACCTCTATACCAAGAATAAGTCAAAAACTTTTCACTCTTTGAAGGATCAACTTCTAATTATCAAAAGATGAACAAATCTGTGAAGAAGGTGATACACAGAAAAGTCTGCTGCACTATTTCCTTACATTGACTTATCAAACGTGTAAAGTTTTTGATAAAACTTTGTACGAATCATCTCCTAGAGATTGCGCAACTATTCCAAGTTGAATTACTCCAAAAGATTAAGTATAACTTGAGAAATTGATTTCACAAGTTACCTATGTCAGAAACTGTTACTCAGAACAGTCGACTTTACACCTGTAACTTTTAAGACTTGGTTCTCCTTGAATAGAACCCGTTTTACAAAATGCTTCTAGACATAAGTAGCTTATCTTCCAACTTAAAGATTAAGCCCTCACTCATGCAAAACTTTAAACTGTGCTAGGAGAAATGACCAAAACATTGACTTCGAAATCTGCGCCTGTTTTAGGAACCTGTGAATACACTTCACATATGAATGTTCCTACACTTAATTCACTCAGCCTGATTACAATTGGAAGCTGAAACTTTGTACAGAGGTCAAGCAACTCTCAACTTAGACTTGTACAAAAGCATTCCACAATTAATCTACTGTAGAAGGAGAACACGCAGAAACATCGGGCGCAAAATTTTTCATTTACTCAGAGAAAATACAACTGAGTGATGAGAGCTAACTCAAATTCACTTTCCTCTATCTTATGACTTCTATCTCCCTCATTCTTGACATCTGACTATTGTCACATATGCTCTCATTTGCTCTCCCCCTTGCCCCGACTTTTTTTCAAGGTATTTATAGATAATTTGTACATAATTCTTACTGAACAAAAAATCTAAGTCATCTATGACTATGCTAATGTACATATGTGTACACTTCTCTTGTCATCTGATTGTAATCTTCTTCCACACTTTAGGAATTAATTCTTCCTTCATCATTTGATCTTCCAAGCCTTCAATTGGTGATTGGTCTGCACCAACAGCTCCCCCTCAATCATCAATTGAGGTTTTCTCTGTCTTCTTGATACTTGCCATGTCTTTGAACCTTTGTAACTTAGGTCCATCCAAACTCTTTGTCATCATATCTGCTACTTGTTCTTTTGTTGAAGTATACATCACTTCAATCTCTTTATCAAGTACCTTTTCCCTCAAGAAATGATACTGAATCTCTATATGCTTAGTCCTGGCATGAAAAACAGGGTTAGCTGCCAAATACAAAGAACTCATATTGTCTCCAAAAATTATTGGAGTACTATGATCAAACTCAAAACTCTTCATCAAGGTCTTCAACCATATGACTTCTTTTGCAGCTTCTACCATTCCCTTATACTCAGCTTCTGTGGATGATAAAGCAACTGTATGTTGCTTCTTTGAACACCAAGACACTAACTTGTCTCCAACATAACATAGATATCCATGAGTAGACCTTCTATCATCTGAGTCACCTGCCCAATCTGCATCACTAAACACTTTGATTCTTGTGTCAGAAGTGAAACCATAATACAAACCTTCACTTAGGGTTCCCTTGATATATCTGAGTACCCTTTGGGCTGCAATCCAATGAGTCTTCTTTGGACAATGCATGAATTGTGACAACACACCTACTGCATATGATAGATCTGGCCTTGTCAAGGTAGCATAGATTAGACTACCTACCAAACTCTGATATTTCTTCATGTCATTGAACTCTTCACCTCCATACCTGCTTAATTTATGATTTACCTCCAATGGTGTAGTTGAGGTCCTGCAATCTTCCATGTTAAACTTGACTAGAAGATTCTTCAAGTATCTCTCTTGTGAAACATATACTCCATGTTGAGTATACACAATCTGCATTCCTAGAAAATAAGATAAGTTTCCCAAGTCACTTATCTTAAACTCCTTCTCTATTTGCTTCTTGAGTTCATTGATTCCTTGAGCATCTGTTCCTGTAACAATAATATCATCAACATAAATGCACATGTAAATATATCCATTTTCACTTGCCTTCACTAGCAAGCTACTATCTGCCTTTGATGCTTGAAAACCACATTCATTCAAGAACTTGACCAATCTGTAATTCCAAGCTCTTGGGGCTTGCTTCAACCCATATAAAGCTCTCTTGAGCTTACACACATAATCTGATCCAATTGATTCCATGAAGCCTTCTGGTTGCTCCATATATACTTCATCTGCAATGTAACCATTAAGAAATGCATTCTTCACGTCCAATTGTGATAATTTCCATCCTTTGCAAGTAGCAATAGCAATCAATGTCCAAATTGTAGACATCTTAGCAACAGGACTAAAGGTCTCATCATAATCTACCCCATAAGTTTGGGCATAACCTTTGACCACAAGTCTAGCCTTATATCTAGACACCTTACCATCTGCAAACCTCTTTGTTTTATATACCCACTTGCATCCAATGACTTTCTGATTCTTTGGTCTTGGTACTAGTTCCCAAGTTTCATTTTCAAGTAGAGCATCATACTCTTCTTGCATTGCCTTCTCCCAATTCTGTTTACCTTTGGCTTCTTCATAAGTGATTGGATCTTCTTCTGTTTTCACAATGTAGGCATAATCTTTTGTTGTTAGAAAAGATGTATCATAACTATACCTTATAGGCTCTTTCCTTTCTCTTGTAGATCTCCTGATTTCTGCACTTCTTGAAGTTTCAGCCTCATTTGATTCTGGATCAAATCTTGGCCCTTCTTCTACATGATCCTGCACTCTACATCTAGAGTCAACTTCATCAACAATTTCTTCACAAACTTTTACCTTTGCTTTTCCTTTCCTTTGAATTTCTTCAACACCTGTATACTCATTTAGTGATCCTGTATACCACATGTTTTGTTCATCAAATGTTACATCTTTAGTAACAAGAAATTGCTTTGTGGATGGACTCCACAACCTATAACCCATCTGTCTATCATCATATCCAATAAAAACATACTTCTCTGCTTTTGGTTCTAGCTTATGTCTTAATTGTGAAGGAACATAAGCATATGCAATACATCCAAATACTTTACAATGATCAAGACTAGGCTTCTTACCCCACCATGCTTCATAAGGGGTTCCTCCATCCAAAGCTTTGCAAGGCAACCTATTCACAAGATATGTTGCAGTGTTAATGGCCTCTGCCCATAAGTAATTTGGACAATTCTTTTCCTTCATCATGGCTCTTGCAAACTCTACAAGAGTCCTATTCCTCCTTTCTGCTACTCCATTTTGTTGAGGGGAGTACCTGCAAGTCACTTCTCTTTTGATACCTGCATTCCACAAATAATCATCAAACTCTTTTGAGAAATATTCTCCCCCTCCATCTGATCTTAACCTCTTTAGCTTTTGTCCTGTGATCCTTTCTGCATAAGCATGGAAATGTTTGAATGTCTTGAAGACTTCTGATTTATCCTTGATTACATACAAAGTAATCCACCTGGTTGCATCATCAACAAACAACACATAATATCTGGATCCATTTATGCTATAGTCCCTTGAGGGACCCCATACATCTGTATGAACCAATTCAAGCATGTTTGAATACTTGTACCCTGATTTATTATAAGAACTTTTATGTGCTTTACCTAATTGACAAGCTTCACACTTGTACACCATATGTTGCCCTTCAATGTTTGGCAATCCAAGCACCACCTGATTCTTTGACATCTCCTTTATAGCTCTCTCATTGAAATGACCTAGCCTCTTATGCCATAGGTCTAATTCAGATACCTTTTGACCTCCATAGGTAAACAATGCATGTCCCACATTACCTTGGACTTTGAGAGTAAACAATCTTCCTTCCTTTTTACCTGCAATTATGGTTCTATATCCCTGATTTGGATCTTGTACATAGACACCATCATTTGTGAATCTTACCTCATATCCTTTCTCCACAATTTGCCCTACACTTATCAAATTTTTAGGAATAGTAGGGACATAAAGTACCTTGCTCAGAAGTGTACTTCCACTCTTTGTCTTCACTGATCCAATGCTCTCCACTTTATGTTTGGTATTATCACCTGTTTGAACTGTATGTCCATTCACCCTTGCTTCCATATCAGTCATCAAGGATAGATTCCCACTCAGATGGTTGCTGCACCCTGAGTCAATATAAAATACTCTTTGATCTTCTCCCATTGATTCATGAGTTGCATTCAGGATAAGAGTCATGTCATCCTTCTGATCTGATGCATAATTGTAATAATTATTGTTGTAGGACTGAGATTGGAAGTTTCTTCCACCTCCTCTACCATATGATGTCCTACCACCTCTTCCTCTGAAATTGCCTCTTTGGTTTCTGCCTCCTCTACCTCTTTGACTATAATTCTGATTGTTGTATCCTCCACTTTGATTGTTATACCAACAATCATTTGCCAAATGATTTGTTCTGCCACAAATCCAACAAGCTTTAGCATTATCTTTGTTCTTACCTCCTCTTCCTTTACCTCTGAAATTTGTCTTCCCTTTTGTGAAGTTAGCTTGATTTGAATTCCCTTCATCATCATTTGATTGCTTTCCCTTGCCATTCTTTTTCTTGTCTTTGGAGTACATAGCTTGACTTGTACTTCTATCATTGTCTCCTTTAAGATCCTGCTCAAAGGTTAGCATATGTCCTAGCAATTGATTAAGGTCAGGAGTAAAGTGATCAAGTGACAATTCTATGGACAATATGAAAGGCTTCCACTTCTCATCTCCTCTCAAACCTGTAAGTATTTGTCTTACCAACTTTTCCTCTTCAATGTCTTCATCCACTGCTCCCAAGCTATCTGCAATATCTTTCATTCTTGCCACATAATCTGAAATTGATTGTGAGCTCTTCTTCTTGAAGGTTGTAAACTCAGCCCATAGTGAGGACTTCCTTGACTTAGTTGTATTTTGGAAATGCTCTTCCAAGGCATTCCAAACATCTGTAGCACTTTCTAAACCTCTGATGTGAGGTAGAAGGTAATCATTTACAGCCATGTAAATGATACTCCTTGCTTGAGCATCCTTTCTCATCCAAGTCTTCAACATTGCAAGTTCTTCCCTAGTAGGAATACTTGGATCTGCAAATTCTGGTTTTTCTTCATCTCCTGTAATAAATGATATAAGATCTTTGCTCATGAGGTGTGCTTCCATCCTCATGGACCATGCTGGATAGTTCTCCCTATCTAGCTTATCAATCTGCAAGCTTTCTCCCATCTTGTATCCACCTGTGTATTGAAACTTCAAGCTTTACAAACAATGTATGTACCTTTACTTCGAATTGAACTCCTTTTGCCTTTCTTGATGTCAATTTGTATTCTCCTCAAGCTTTGACTTCAAGCTTTCACTTCTTGATCCTTCAAATGTTGAATCTCTTGAATCTGCAGCAGTCGGGATCCTCCTTTCCTTCAAATTGATGTCTCCTGCTCTGATACCACTGATGGAGAGTGTTAATCTCCAAAAGAATAACCTATTCTTGTGATTAGAGCACCTCTATACCAAGAATAAGTCAAAAACTTTTCACTCTTTGAAGGATCAACTTCTAATTATCAAAAGATGAACAAATCTGTGAAGAAGGTGATACACAGAAAAGTCTGCTGCACTATTTCCTTACATTGACTTATCAAACGTGTAAAGTTTTTGATAAAACTTTGTACGAATCATCTCCTAGAGATTGCGCAACTATTCCAAGTTGAATTACTCCAAAAGATTAAGTATAACTTGAGAAATTGATTTCACAAGTTACCTATGTCAGAAACTGTTACTCAGAACAGTCGACTTTACACCTGTAACTTTTAAGACTTGGTTCTCCTTGAATAGAACCCGTTTTACAAAATGCTTCTAGACATAAGTAGCTTATCTTCCAACTTAAAGATTAAGCCCTCACTCATGCAAAACTTTAAACTGTGCTAGGAGAAATGACCAAAACATTGACTTCGAAATCTGCACCTGTTTTAGGAACCTGTGAATACACTTCACATATGAATGTTCCTACACTTAATTCACTCAGCCTGATTACAATTGGAAGCTAAAACTTTGTACAGAGGTCAAGCAACTCTCAACTTAGACTTGTACAAAAGCATTCCACAATTAATCTACTGTAGAAGGAGAACACGCAGAAACATCGGGCGCAAAATTTTTCATTTACTCAGAGAAAATACAACTGAGTGATGAGAGCTAACTCAAATTCACTTTCCTCTATCTTATGACTTCTATCTCCCTCATTCTTGACATCTGACTATTGTCACATATGCTCTCATTTGCTCTCCCCCTTGCCCCGACTTTTTTTCAAGGTATTTATAGATAATTTGTACATAATTCTTACTGAACAAAAAATCTAAGTCATCTATGACTATGCTAATGTACATATGTGTACACTTCTCTTGTCATCTGATTGTAATCTTCTTCCACACTTTAGGAATTAATTCTTCCTTCATCATTTGATCTTCCAAGCCTTCAATTGGTGATTGGTCTGCACCAACATAAAGGTTTTCCATTGTGATGGATACCTATCTATCGCAATGGACAGGAAATCCATCGTGGTCTATCTGTTGCGATGGACAACGTCAATCATGATGGATAGAAAAATGCAATTTTTTGAGATTTTTGTGGATATGTGATGTGCAAGGCTTCTACTCTACATAGTTTTACCAAAAGACCAATTTCTCTGTCTATCGTGATGAATAGAGTTCAACACCTTGGGACCTGTGCAAAGGTTTTTCGTACCTATGCAAGCTATTGGAGATGATGATTCAGCTGAAACCTGCAACAAACTCTCACAAAAAACAGAAAAAACAACATGCACAATAGCTCTCTCTCGCTCTCTCTCACAAGTGAAATGAGAAAATGGAGATGGAATGTGGGGATATGGCCAAAATGGTGAAGATGATGATGGAAGGAGGGAGAGTAGAGATGGTGGTGGTAATGAGGAAGTAGGTAGAAAAGTAAAATGTAATAGATTACGTATGATTCCAACGTCACGTCTCTACATCTTCCCATCACACGCTCATCCTCAAAGCTTGATCCCCAAGAATGGTGCGAAATTTGGTGTCACTTTAGCACAATGGCAAGTACCAATGTGAGGAGATTCACCTCATAATTGTCAATTTGGGAAGACATGAGGAGGGTATGATGACTGTGAGCAAGTGGTGCACAAGTGAGTTAGTGAGAAGCACACAAGCATGAACACACATAGATAGACACATATACACACATGTGCACACACAACAAGACAAAGAGATGGAGCAATGGAATCCTTAATTCGTCAAAATCAAGATTACAAGCTCCTTTGTTCACTCCAATTGCAAATTTGCTAACCCCAAAAATGATCTCTAGATCCTTTTATAGTTTTTGACTAGCTTTTGGCCCTATCCAGACCTAGTGTCTTGCTTAGTTAAAAAGTAGGTTCCTATGCTAATTCCGAGCCTTAAACAAGCTCTAAAAAATATGAAAATTGGTACCTACTTAGATTTAATAATCCTCAAGCTTGAGGACTCCCAGGTTTGCACAAAATGCAATAAGAATCATAAAAAATGGTATTTACAAAGGTGTGTAGTGATTAAAAATCACAATTGCAAAAGAGTTATCTTTTGAAAAATTAGGTAGGCATAGTTGTCGGATCTTCATTGACTGCTCTACCTGCTTGGTCTTGCTTGACTCTCCCTCTATCTTGATTCTCTTTGATGGCTTCCTTGTCTTGTAATGCCACCTTGACTACCCTAGTTGCTACCAACAACAACCTACTAGTTTCCTAGTAAGTCCACAAGTACATACCGAAAGAATGAAGCAACCAAACAAAATCCAAGCTGCAGATTCTAGGAGTCAACCAAAAGAATTATTTCTAGTTGGATACCAAAGTGGTCGATGAAGGCTGACCCAAGTGCATGGCAAATCTGCATGCCTAAGACCTTCTTATGCACTCAATAGTGACACATCAGTGCATAGGCTTGAATCAATACTCATAGGCATCCGCTTCACACATATCACAATCAACACATGTTATCGCCACATCAATACATGAAATCACACCTAAATTTTCTTGGAAATGGGTACCTAAAAAGTCCGAAATATAAGTAACATCATCTTCGAAGACCTTGAAGGTCACTAATAGAAAAACTTGTAATCCCATAAGGTAAATTTGGCAAGTCAAACTTTGTAACAAACTGCAGACCTAACCATGTAAAAATCCCCTTGTAGAAGGATATATTTATTGCGAGTACATTGCACATCCAGAATATGCATCTAGGGAAGTGACTAACCACTTAACGTACACTCACATTTGCACCACACCTCACAATTACTAACTCACTAATCCCAATGAATATCATATTGGTTTTGTAAAGGGGACAAGGCACCATCTTGTTTCCAATGCATTGCTAATGTAATCTTCTTACTTCTAGCAGATTCAATTGCAACAATCATCACTAGCATGATGGAAAATACAAAAAGAACCTATTCGCAAGCAGGGAATCCTTACCAAAATGTCAACATAGATTCACAATGCCGCACAAGATAGATTCACAATGCCGCACAAGATAGATTCACAATGCCGCACAAGATAGATTCACAATGCCGCACAAGAAGGTTTGATTCAGCTTGCATTTAGTTGACACATAGAACATGATGATCAATCTACCACATTGGATAATTGATCAGATTCATTATGCATGCAAGATGTGTCCACTTAAGCTAGTGTTGCATGACTATTGTGCTCGCATGAGAATAATATATGAGTGCCTTGCATATGATTTCCTAATTTAGAAAGCAACAAGTCATCTACCCCACCATCTAAGAGAATGAGGGGATCGATACCTTGTGCACAACCCAAAGGTGCCACTCTAACACCAAATATATTTCCTTCATGACAACATGTAGTCAGACCATTCACATTAAGAATACTGAGGTGAAGTATAGATAGATCTAGCTTAATCTTTCCCCCAATGCCATTGGATCTAGAATTCCCTAGAGGAGTACTCTTGGAAGAGCTCAATAATGCAGATTTCGAATGAATCCTTCGGTAGGTCAATCTTGAGTCAGAAGAAGAACATGAAGGCGATCAACAACAATCACATGAAGGAGGGCAACAAGAGCCTACTGGAGAAGCTAAAAAAGAAGAAGATGATGAAGAAGATGAATACAACAAGGAAGAACAACATGATGAGTAACAAGGAGAAGCTACATGAACCCCGACCTATAATGCACAACTACAAACACTATATGACACCATTCTGAGTGTGCAAGAATGACACCGCCTCTCCTTCAGTACAAGTAAAACATTGATTGAACAAATTCTAAGTGAAGAAGGAGTGGATCCATAGTCCATCGAGACCATCCAACCCTTGACTAAAACTCTAGGAGTGAATGAGGCTATCCACACAATGTTATATAAATGGACACCACATTATGATCGAAGGCATGTGGAGACACAAGAATACACTGGAAAAAACATCCAAATTCTTGTACTTCAACACAAAGAAACTACAGTGCAAGAAGCCACTTCAATGGTGACCATTGATCTAAAGCTAAAATGTTTGTTCAAACATCTGTAATCTGAGCTCAACAACCTCCATCCTCTCCCACCACAACTGATGTATATACCACCATTGAAACCATTGCCACCATGGAAACCATAGAACCCATCTACCAAATCCCTCCCCAATCACCACCTCATTCCATCCCAGTCATAACTACTACCTCAATTGTTACATCCACACCCCCCTTTAGCTTCCCTGAACCAATTTCCCAAGACACCCTTTTCTCTTTCATTGCTAACCCTGTCTACACCACCATCACTAAACTTTTGGAGCCTATCATTGGCCACCCTATCATAACTAGTGCAATATGTAACCCTCACCCAATAGAAGGAAGTATAGGTTTTCCCACCACTCCTCACACCCAAATCCATCCTTATTACTCTACTATTAAAAGACACTTTTTTGGACAAGAAATAAATTTTGAAATTAGGTTTTTTGTATTATAGAAGGATTAGATGGATGTAAAAATGAAGAGGAGTCTTCTTCATGAGAAGAATTAAATTATGTAATTTTTTATAAGTTTTTAGAGCTCTTGAATGTATAGAAAATTAAGTTAGAAGTATAGAGGACCTAATTTTCTAGTGTGAATTAGGATACTTGGAAAGCTATATAAGTCAATTTGTGAATTATTTTTCGGGGTTGTTTATTTGTACTTGATTTTTTGAATGGGAATTTGTTTATCTTCTTCTTGAAAATCTCGTAACTTGGACTTTCATGGTGAATTTTTGATGATTTTATGAGTGTTTTCCTTGGATTTGTTTTGTTAATCACCTATTCTTTTAGTATTTCATGCTATTAGGAGTTATTTCCTTCAAAATAAGTCTCTGTTATCTTGATAAATGTTGTGGTAGATGACTGTGTGCAATCCATCAGAATCGCGACTATCTCATCTTGATGATGCAGGTATTGAAGTTAAACTTTGACTTTGTATTCTTAATCTATATGAAAAATGGCATCAATTAGGCGCAAGAATCATCTCAAAAGCTGTTGGAACTCAAGGTCAAGCACAAAGCATGGAAGCACATCAAAGAAGTGGACATACAAGAAGAAGGAGCAGGTAGGGAGCTCCAAGAAGTACATGTCAAATTTTAAGAAGAATCCCCTACAAAAATAGTGATTTTCATCACTAAAAACCATTCCAAATACCATTTTCTATTTTTATGACTCCATTTTGTTCAAGCCGAGGAGTCCTTGAGCTTGAGGAGCATTAGAAGTATCATCCTACCAATTTTCATAATTTATAGACTCCGTTTGAGCCTTCAAATAAGCCCTAGAACCTAATTTTTAACTAGGCCGGACACTAGGTCTGGACAGAGCCAAAGCTAGTCAAAAAACTATAAAAAGAGCTAGAGAGCTAATTTCGGGGTTAGCTTGTGAGAGAATAGAGCTTTTGTAAGAGAACTCTTTTGCAATCAAAGCTTTCCATTGTTCCTCTCTTTGATCTTATCTTGTGCACGTGTGTGTGTGTATGTGTGTGCACGTTTGTGTGCTTTCACTCACACACTTGTGCCTTCACTTGCTCGTGGTCTTCATACCGGTCCTCACCTCTCCGCGGATTGACAAGTAAAGGAGGTGGTGCTTACACTTGAGCTACACCAAGTTTTGGTGTCGTTGCTGGGGAGAGAGCTTCGAGGATGAGCGTTGTGTTGGTAAGATCGTAGATTTGCGACGTTGGAAGGTTAAAAAACTATCATTTTTGTTCATTTTCTGATTTTTCTTCTTCATCTTCATCTTCATTAGTGCATTTTCACCATTTTCACACCATTTTTTCATGCATTATTGTGTGAGAAGGAGTTAGGAGGTGCAAGGGAGAGCAAGAGCGTATGTTTTTTCATGATTTTCTGCACATACGGAGCTCGCCATTGCTCGCCGCTCAGAAATTTGAATTTCCCACCAAAAAAAAAACACGATTCTGACTGAAAATCACGGTTTTCATACAATTCAAATTTTTTCAAAAAATTGTGATTTTTTGTTTCTCGCCTAAAAGCTTTCTAAAAAGAACACGATTCTAAGGTCATTCTTAGAATTGCGATTCTTTGGTTGTGCTCGAAATTGTGATTCTCTAAGATTCTCAAAAACACGATTCTGAGGCAAAATCATGATTTTCAGACAACACGATTTTCATTAAGGCCAAAATCTTTAGGTAAAAACTTGATTCTGAGGAAAAACACGATTTTCAACCAAAATCGTGATTTTCAGCCAAAACACGATTTTCAGCCAAAACACGATTTTGTGAAAACATGCTTCTCTGTGGCTCCAAAATTGTGATAAAACACGATTTTCATCCAAAACCGCGATTTTCAGGATTTTCAGAAAACACGATTTTCACTGAGGTACAAAATCGTGATTTTCAGATCATGATTTTCACGAACACGATTTTCAATCAAAATCGCGATTTTCTGGTCATTCTCAAAATCACGATTTTTTGGCCAAAAACACGACTTTGATCAAACACGATTTTCATTGGAAATCGTGATTTTCATGTCAAAAACACAATTTTGAGAAAACACGATTTTCATTCAAAATCGTGATTTTGTGATCATTCTCAAAATCGCGTTTTTCACGATTCTTACTCAAAATCGCATTTTTCACGATTCTCACTCAAAATCATGTTTTTCACGATCTTTATTCAAAATCGCCTTTTTTGGAGATTGTTCAGAATCGCGATTTTCATCAGTGCTCAACATCGCGATTTTCATGATTCACAAAATTATGATTTTTGTGGTTGCTCAGCATCGCAATTTTCAGGATTTCACAAAATCATGATTTTTGTGGTTGCTCAGCATCGCGATTTTCATGATCCCTCAGAATCGCGATTTTCAAACCCTAAAAAAATTGTGATTTTCATTCAAAATAGTGATTTTTCAAGGTCGTTCAAAATCGCGATTTTTCGAAAAGGTCCTATTTCCCTGTTTTGACCCCCAAGAGCCTGATTTGACATAACTTTTTCATCAAAAGTCCATTTTTTGAGCCTCAGGTGGGACTAGGAACGCAAGGGGACTCCAAAGGATTTTGAACCATACCAAAGGAAAATTTTGAACTCTTAACCAAGGCTTATGAACCTGAGATCTGGTAGACACCTAGACAAGGAGAGACAAGCAATAGATCTTCTGAGGCTAGTGTTAACCATAGAGCTAAGTCGTGGACACAACAACTAAGTGGTTATCCTTACGTACTAAGTTCAGACACAAGTGACTCAGAAATATCTTTTAGCATGGGGAAACCTGCAGGTAACTCAGGCACTGCCTATTTACAAACACCAGAAGGTCTCTATAAGACACAGTTGGAATATATTCGGACCGACCGATTGAGCACTTGAACACCCAGTAGTCAAGTTTGAAGAGGGTTCATACATTCATTGATAAGGAAGGAACCATGTATGTGGTCACTAACCTATGAGATAGGACCGATGAGTTTGGAAATATCATTCTTGAGAATGAGATGGGAGACCTAGAACAAGGAAATGTAGGACAAGGACCCGAATTAGAGATGTCTCACGGAATGGAGCGAACCACAGGAAGTTCAAGGGTGGCCTACTTACAAAAGGTCGAAGGCCCATACAAGACGCAAGTGGAATATCTTAGGACCAACCGATTAGGTACTTGCATCTATGAGGATGGCTTGAGAAGATCCATGGTCCAGATCAAAAACCCAGATCAACCCATTGGACTGGAACATCCAACAGTCAAGTTCGAAAATGGTGCATACCTAGACAAGGAAGGAACAATGTACGTAGTCACCAACCAATCGGATAGAACATATGAGTTTGGTAATGTGATTCCAGAGATAGATATAGGTGACATAGAGCAAGGGAACTTAGGAAGAGAGCCTAGAACTCCTCGAGGCAAATCAGTCCTCACTAGAATCATCACGCTAGAGTGGCTTCCCCAGGACAATAAGAGCATAGACCTACTCTTAAACTGAGAAACTGACAATCTATGAGTTCAAAGATCCTGATAGCCCAGGCACAGTGACCTACCTAGATAACACTTTAGAAAGAATCTTTGTGGTCACAGAGCATGGTAGGCATGCCTACACTTGGAAGGGAGAATTTATTTTTCTCCAACCAAAATCTAATGTCTCTTATAGCCACCAAGGAGCTGGAACATCCCAAGCTCATGGAGCTGAAAGAGAGAGGAATAGAGATAGAATTGAAGTGAGTTTTGCTAACCTACTGGGAAGAGAAAGAACAAGAACAGAGATGGATAGAATGGAAACCGAGAGACCTAGAGACCCAAGGAACCAAAGAAATGCTGATGATTTTCCTTTGCCAAGGCCTAGAGAACACACTAGGACCTTGAGGCCAACTCAGTTGGTTAAGTCCATGAAGAATTACTTCGATGGCACGGGAGACCCATACGATCATGTGGCCGAGTTTAGGCAAGTCTAGAAAGCTGAATAAGTTGAGGACCTATTCACACAGTACAATGCCTTCGGTCTAACCCTTAGGAACACAACCCTTACATGGTTTCAACCACTGCATGAGAGACAGTTCAGGAACATAGAACAACTTCGAGAGGCATTCATTACTGAATTCTCTAAGAGCAGTATACGACATAACACCTCCTCATTGATTCACAGCTTCAAGCAGACACCTCAAGAGACCGTTAGACTTGCAAGAAGAAGGTTTAGGCAATACCTAGAGAGATGTCTTGTTCCTGAATTACCCACACCTACCAAACAAGTGGCTTTATTCTTGGACGGTTGTTAAGTACCAAATTAAGATCATATGTGTACTTCAAGGACCCTAGGACCATAGAAGAGTGTGTACGCATGTGCATCGATGTTGGAACTCAAGGTCAAGCATAAAACATGGAAGCACATCAAAGAAGTGGACATAGAAGAAGAGAGAGCAAGTAGGGAGCTCCAAGAAGTGTATGTCAAATTTCTAGAAGAATCCCCTACAAAAATAGTGATTTTGATCACTCAAACCATTGTAAATATCATTTCACCTTTTTCTAGCTCCATTTTGTGCAAGCCGAGGAGTTCTCAAGCTTGAGGAGCATTAGAAGTATCATCCTACCAATTTTTATAATTTTTAGACTTTGTTTGAGCCCTCAAATAAGCCCTGGAACCTAATTTTTAACTAGGCCGGACACTAGGTCTGGACAGGGCCAAAACTAGTCCAAAAACTATAAAAAGAGCTAGAGAGCTCATTTTTGAGGTTCGCTTGTTAGAGAATAGAGCTTTTGTAAGAGAGTTCCTTTGCAATAGAAGCTTTCCATTGTTCCTTTCTTTGATCTTGCCTTGTGTGCGTGTGTGTGTATGTGTGTGCATGCTCGTGTGCTTTCACTCACACACTTGTGCCTTCACTTGCTCGTGGTCTTCATACCGGTCCTCACGTCTCCGCGGATTGACAAGTAAAGGAGGTGGTGCTTACTTGTCAATCCGTGGAGACGTGAGGACCGGTATGAAGACCACGAGCAAGTGAAGGCACAAGTGCGTGAGTGAGAGCACACAAACATGCACACACATACAGACACATGCACACAAGGTAAGATCAAAGAGAGGAACAATGGAAAGCTTCGATTGCAAAAGAGTTCTCTTACAAAAGCTCTATTCTCTAACAAGCAAACCTAAAAAATGAGCTCTCTAGCTCTTTTTATAGAGATTGGACTAGTTTTGGCCCTATCCAGACCTAGTGTCTGGCCTAGTTAAAAATTAGGTTCCAGGGCTTATTTGAGGGCTCAAAGGAAGTCTAAAAATTATGAAAATTGGTAGGATGATACTTCTAATGCTCCTCAAGCTCGAGGACTCCTCAGCTTGCACAAAATGGAGCTAGAAAAAGGTGAAATGATATTTACAATGGTTTGAGTGATCAAAATCACTCTTTTTGTAATGGATTCTTCTGGAAATTTGACATACACTTCTTGGAGCTCCCTACTTGCTCTTTCTTCTTCTATGTCCACTTCTTTGATGTGCTTCCATGTTTTATGCTTGACCTTGAGTTCCAACACTCCCCCCCCCTCTCGAGTCTGTCATCCCTGACAAACCCTTGTTGTAATGGTTATTCTAGGTTGCTTTGAGAGGGAGTGTCCATTCGGATGAACCAGAGCTGTCTCTCTTCCAAATGTGGCAAGGTTGGTTGTCTAGTTCTTCATTTGTCACTGCGAGCCTTTGCAAGTTGTAGTCCCTTGGTAGGTGCTTCTGCCTTGGATTCCAGCACGACTGTGTCGTTGTGAGTCTCCATTGATGACCTCAGATCGTCCAAAGATGATGTTCATAGTAGTCATGCCAAGTACTCATAACCCATAATGGATGATGGGTAAGTGTGTTCGTGCATGAGTTGAGGAAAATATGTGCCTTATGCACGGCCTTGTAATGTAGCCCTATGCATGCTTACTTGGAAAATGCATCGGAAGAAGTATGGTGCAAAAATTGGGGGTCTTGAACTAAGTGCTCAAGGGTATGCCGAAGAAGAGGTTTCCTAAGCTATCATGGTTATGATGTTTCCAAAGTAAAGATACTTACCATGGAGAAGGTTGATCGATGTTCATCTCTTCGTGTTGTACACTCGGCCTTTGGGATGGAACATTGTTGATGAATGTCTATGTTGATGGTCCACTGATGAGATCTTTTGAGTGGCTGATCATGTCTCCTCTTTTCAAAGCATCATTTGCCAAATACTGAGAATTGAATTTCTTGATAGTCCTTGACAAACAACATTCGATAAAAAGATTTGTAGGGTACCAGAACTACCCCTTGCAGATAGCTCCCTGGATGCTCTCGTACATGCAATAGTTAAGCATCACTCAAGTTGCAGACCTTCAAGCTCTTCATTCCTACCATAGTAAGAGGAAACCATAGTTGTGGATGCCATGTTCATGCCAAGTTCTTGACATCTACTAGATAAGGCAGCAATTATATCATCTGCTAGCCGAGACACACTTCTATCCAAACTGATAAATGCCTAGTAATCAACAGTTCCACCTTCAACTAAGCATGACTCATTCATGTTTCATGAGCCAAACCTGGGAACAAGTGCTTCCTCTCTCTCTTTTTTTTTTTTTTTGAGGAACAATGTCACCAAACAAGAAGACAGATGTTAGTATCAGAAAAAATAGTTGACATATGTCAATGTGCTCTTGTGCATGGGACTCTCAAATGTTTCTATGCATGGCCATGTAATGTGGCCCTATATTAATGCATACTTTGGAAATGCATGACCTGAATGGTGCAAAAGATTGGGTTGTGCACGGAGCACATGGTTGTCGCTCGTCGAGGCTTTTGATGTTATTTGCGGATGTTGATGCCATCTATCGTGGAGGTATCCATTGGATCTCAAGATGACAACTCATCCTTCCTCCTTACAGGGATCCATTTGAGAACGATCTGCGACTGTGTAGTGAGCACCTTTGGCCTATTCATCCTTGGCTAGTTTCTTGATTGTTGTGGTTCGTGCTTTGGTCTTCTAGGGGCCGCTGATGCTTTTGGCTTCCAAACCCATACCTTTGTGGCTGGTCACCTGACTCGCGTTGGAGAGGTTAGTTGGTCTACTTTTGTTCTTGGTTTTTGGTTCTGACCTTTGCCTCACCTTGGCTTCTTTGTTGAGACTTTTCGCGTATGGGAGAGCATAGGTTGTTGCGGACGTAAGAGCTTCTTGGGTACCCACATGTGTAATTGCCCCTGTTGAGCTGCAACTAATTTCTTAGGCACCCAAATTTGTCGGATACCTTGTGGTTGAGCTTGTCCGAGCTTCTTCCTTCGTCTTCTGGCCTGGTGGGCTTGCCTGGATGGGGTTTCTGGGGGCAAGGCTTGTGGTTGCTCTCCTTTCCGTACCCAGATCTGCCTCATGCCCGGAACTGCTTTCTTGTTGAATGGTGTCTTTCTATTTGCTATAGCAGTTGACTTGAATTGTTGTGTGTGCTTCTTAGGTTTAACTACTATGGATGCTTCACTCTTTGAAAAAGAAGGAGGGTTTGCTTGCCTTTGCGACTGTCCTTCCATGATTGAGTCCTTCTGGATCATAGAGCTTTTGACACATATAACATCTTGCTTGTGAAGATTAGTCTTAGAGGAGCTAAGAGAGTGTGTGGTGCCATGATCTGTGAGCATGTAGTCTTCTAATTCTAATGTAATGCATTGTTCATGTACCCAAACTTGAAGAAGTTGACTTCTAAGGTTCAGGTTGATTGCATGGTCATAAATCCAATCTTGACCCAAGACAAGTGGTTCCATAAGGTCCGCATCTCGACACACTAGCATTTTGACTTTCATTGGAACATCTTGAAGGTAGATGGGAAATTCCACCTCGCCCAAACAAGGGGTTTCCACACCTCCCAATCCTATGAGATAAGCTTCTATGGGATTGGTGTCACTCTAGCACAATGGTGAGTACCAACGTGAGGAGCTTCACCTCATAAATGTCAATCCGTGGAGACGTGAGGACCGGTATGAAGACCGTGAGCAAGTGATGACACAAGTTGTTGGCAGTATACGGGAAGAAGCAAGTACGGGCATACATGCAGATCTAGCACTAAGGCAACCCTTTATTTTTTTCAAAACCCTTACACTATTTCAAAGTGATTCTCATCACTAAAAACCCCTGTAAATACCATTTTCACCTTTTTGTAGCTCCATTTTGTACAAGCCGAGGAGTCCTTGAGCTTGAGGAGCCTTAGAAGTAGTTGCCTACCAATTTTCGTATGTTTTAGATCTCGTTTGAGCCCTCAAATAAGCCCTGGAACCTAATTTTTAACTAGGCCGGACACTAGGTCTGGACAGGGCCAAAGCTAGTCAAAAACTATAAATAGAGCTAGAGAGCTCATTTTTGGGGCTAGCTTCTTGTAGTTTTGAGCTTTTATGAGAACTTTGTTGCAATAGAAGTGATTCCATTGTCTTACTCTCTTTGTTCTTGCTGTGTGTGCGCGTGTGTGTGTATGTGTGTGCATGTTAGTGTGCTTCGCACTCACACATTTGTGCCTTCACTTGCTCGAGGTCTTCATACCATCCTCATGTCTTCTCGGATTGACATTAAAGGAGGTGCTACTCATCACTGAGCTACACCAAATTTTGGCGCCGTTACCCTAAGGGACTAAAGTAAACTTGAATCGATCACTTATCAAGTGCGAAATTCATTTAAGTACTCTTGACGACGTGATATCAGACAAGATCATAAACAAAATAATCAACTAAAAAGAACAAAGTGATTGGTGTTAAATAACCTGCAACGAGAGTGTACTTGGGATCAAGGGGGTAGAGAGACCAGGCATATGAACCTTAGGTCAGGTAGACACTTAGGCAGAGACAGACAAAGCCTCAGATCTTCTGAAGCTAGTGTCAATCACACTGCTAGGTCTTGGGCCTAGTAGTTGAGTGATTACCCATACACCCCACGATCAGAAACAAGTGATTCTGAAATGTCCTACCACATGGAGAGACTAGTAGGTAGTTCAGGGTTGGCTTATCTAGAAAAGCCAGAAGGACCTTACAAGACTCAATTGGAATACATCAGGACTAATCGTCTAGGTGCTCGCATCTACGAAGATGGCCTGAGAAGATCGGTGGTCCAGATTAAGAACCCCGATCAACCCCATGGACTAGAACACCCAGTAGTCAAGTTTGAGAATGGAGCATACCTAGATAAAGAGGGGACTATATATGTAGTCACCACTCTTCCAGATAGAACCGACGAGTTTGGAAATGTGATTGCAGAAACCGATATGGGTGATATAGAGCAAGGAAATTTAGAGAAAGAGCTGAGAACTCCCCGCGGTAAATCAGTCTTGACCAGAATCATGACTCTAGAATGGATTCCCCAAGATAATAAAAGCATAGATTTGCTTTTAAATCAAGAAACCGATGAGGCCTTTTGGAGGTATAAGCCTACCTTGCCTCATCAAGTAGGTGCTCTCACAATCTATGAGTTTAAAGACCCTGATAGTCCAGGCAAAGTAACCTACCTAGACAATACATCAGAGAAGATCTTCGTGGTCACCGAGCATGGCAGACATGCCTAAACATGGAAGGGTGAATTTGTTTTTCCCCAACCTCGGTCTAATGTGTCATATAGTCACCAAGGAGCTGGGACCTCCCAAGCTCATGGAGCTCAAAGAGATAGAAGTAGAGACAAACCTGAGGTAAGTTTTGCCAACTCCCTAGGAAGAGAAAGAACAGGAACGGAAAGAAATAGAGTGGAACCTGAGGGACATAGAACCCCATGGAATCAAAGGAATGCTGACGATTTCCCTTTTCCAAGACCGGGAGAACACACTAGAACCCTAAGACCAACTCAACTGGTAAAGTCCATGAAGAATTACTTCGATGGCATGGAGACCCTTATGACGATGTGGCAGAATTTAGGCAAGTCTTGAAAGCTGAACAGGTAGAGGATCTATTCACACAATATAATGCTTTTGGTCTAACCCTTAGGAACACTGCCCTTACGTGGTTTCAACCACTGAATGAGAGGCATTTCAGAAACATAGACCATCTCCTAGAAGCATTTATCATTGAGTTTTCCAAGAGTGGTATAAGGCACAACACTTCCTCACTAATTCATAGCTTCAAGCAAACTCCTCAAGAGACGGTCAGACTAGCAGGAAGACGGTTTAGGCAATACCTAGAGAGATGCCCGATGCCGGAGTTACCCACACCAGCCAAGCAAGTGGCCTTGTTCTTAGATGGATTGTTGAGCACCAAGCTCAGGTCATATGTGTATCTGAAGGACCCCAGAACGATAGAAGAGTGCGTGCGCATGTGCATAGACATTGAGGACAATCTAGGTGAGGAGTTAGAACTATCAAAAATCTATAAGGATTCTGATAGCTCTAGTAGCCTCACAACTGGTCAATCCACATCCATTGAGGAACTTGCAGAGAAGGTAGCTCAAAAACTAGGTGTCTCTAGCAAACAAATTTCGAGATTTGCCCCAGTTAAGCGGTGTTACACTTGTGGTGGTGACCATATGGCAAATGTATGTCCCATTATGGCTCAAACCCAGGTGAATCCTAGTAGCCAGTACTGCACCATAGAGCGAAGGTACACCAACCACACGGCATAGGACTGCCCATATAACAAACAAACTGTTAGGCAAAACTACCCTCAGCCATATCCACAACAGGGTAGATACCAGAATCAGTACCCATCACAACAATACAACAGACCACAGCAAACTTATCAACCACCCTATCAAGGGCAGCAGAGACCTCAACCAGTCCTAGTACAACAAACCCCTGCTCCAACCAATATGATCCCAGTGAAATATGCATCTGCTGAAGAAAATCCGAACAGAGCCATAGTTCCAGTCACCCCATTGCTATCAGACAGTGATCCAAGTGACCATAGTTTTGACTCCACACATATTGATAGCCCACAGGCTTACTACATGCAGTCACCCGAGCATAACGAGTCATACTATTATGAGGACCCAAGTGAAAATAGTGGGGAGCCTGAGTATGTCAATGTCATGTACACAAACCCCAACTCTAGACCTCAACCTAGGCAGGTACGACCCCCATTTCCTAGAGGACCATGCTTCAGATGTCAGGGAGATCACCTTATACGTGACTGTCCACTGCCTGCCCCTACACAACCCCAACCAATGACAATTCAGGGTTTCTGTCAAGACTACGGAAAAGAGCATCTCCTACGAGATTGCCCAAAGAACCCTAATAACATGCCTAAAATCACTCCTATCAATGTCGTTGGGTTAGTAGTAGGCTCCACAGGGAGTGTGACTTCCACTGCACCTGTGCAAGTGATCACAAGAGCCCAAGCACTACAGCAAAACCAAGGTGTTGGTCAGGAAAAGAGCCCCGAGGTGAGTGAAACAGAGAGCATAACCAAAAAGAGGACTAGAGCCTCGAAGGATAGTTGTGAAAGAATGAAAAGGCAATGGGCAAAAAAGATGAGCAAACTTGAAGAAAGTTTGAGAGAAACCAAAGCAAAGATAAGTGAACTCGCATCTCAAAACCACTCTCACACCACCCCTCCACCACCTCTCCCTTTAACCGCCAATCCATCTTCTTCCATTCCCCAACCTTTCAATACACCACCCTTAACCCACCCACCACCCAGAGTAGGATCCGTCCTAGCCGATCCCACTCCCGAGGACCTAAACATGATGCTTAGAGCATATCAGGCCAGAATCCAAGAAGGGCCAAACGTAACTGATCATGAAAAGTGTTACCCTAGAGCAGAACTAGAGCTAGAACGAACCAAAATTTGTGCTAAGATGGTGGAATTGGCTCAGACTATGTTTGAAGCCAGTCGCCTCTTTAACATCTCTAGTTCAGCTAAGACGCAGTTACACTTTGATGGGCTGCTAGAACGAATAGAGAGGCTAATTGCACAATCAGAAAAGGAACCCGCCTCTCAAAATAAGGGCAAGGCAAGTGAGAACGTGAGCCTACCTCCCCAGGAAGCCTATGTGCCTAACTCTACGGAGCCAGACACATCATCTTCTATGAATCGGTTCACACCAGAATTCCTACGAGAGATTCAAGAAGACAAATGGGCTAAAGAAAGTGAAGTCTCTCCTACCATTGAACTTGTGGATGATGCACACGATCAATTCCCACAGGACATCCCATCCATTTATGAGGAGCATGAGAGCACCCACTCTCAAGAGAGATTAGACTTTGAGTCTAATTCTCTACAAGAATTACCACATTTCACAGGCCCATGGGAAACCAAGTCTACTTGTCTGAGAGCGCCCACAGTCATGATAAGAAATGAAGATTCTATCATACCTAGGAATACAGAGGTAGTAAAGAACACTAAAGTGCAGTGCAATCTCACTTTAGAAGAGCTACTCAAAGTTAAGCCAGAAGTGTGGAAACATGTAGCCAAACAAGTGCCAGACATAGCGAAATCGCGCTCCCAAGTACGATCTCATAGAACAGTGCCTGAAATACCATTGGATAATATAGGAGACATGAGTGAAGGAGAAGAAGGAAATACCTATCTCCAAGTTACCCATTAGGGTTACACAACCAAGGCGATTTTGGACTCAGGTGTAGGAGTTGCAATTGCTACAACTTCCCTTTGGAAGCGTTGGGGCAAGCCAGTACTCTGACCGACGAGAATGAAATTGCAGATGGCCGATGGCCATATTGAGAGGCCCTTGGGATTGCTAGAAGGCATAACTCTCACTACATGTGGTGTCGAGTTCGAGCATACATTTGCTATATGTGATTTTAGCAAAAATCATGCCTATGAAATGATCTTGGGAAGACCATTTATGCAACAGCTGCAAGTGGTACAGGACTGGGGAACCAACTCCTTGTACCTGCAACACTTAGGTGTTACAACCAAAGTGAATCTTAAGGATTACTCTCATAGAGACATACCGCCTATTCAATGGAATCCCATCCATAGAGCCAAAGATGAGACTGAGTGTGTGCATTCCATAGGATCCGGATCCTCATGGATGCATGAAGACACCCACTTATGGATGTGTAAGGTAGCAGTAGAAGAAGAGAAGAGAGAGAAAGCCAGAGAGGTAGGTGCAAAAGAAAACCATAGATCAATTCAAGACCCAGCCTATGCACCTGTAGTCTTTCCTGATGAGGAATTTGAACCCCATGGCTGGGTAGAAATCCTAGCAACAATAGATGTAGCCATCAATGAAGAGCAGTGGACACCTCACTGTGATGAGGATGGCTATGACATTTCAGTCTTTTCAATAGATCCAATCATGGGAGATGCAGTTTTAGAAGAATGCGAACCTAGCCCTGATGCATTTGAGGATGCGAGTGACTCCGATCTAGAGTCAATCATTATGGACCCACCTTTTGCATCAGATGAAGAATACTTCTATGAAGTAGAATTTCAACCCCAGAGGCACGGAGAGCTTACAAATGAGGTGAGGTTAGCCACACAAGTAGCTACTAAGAGCGGAGGAAAGAAAAGAAAGAAGAAGGAAGTCACTCCGGAGGCAGAAGAATCCTTGTTTGAGGTCCTGAAAACTTTAAAAAATATGAGATAGATGATAGGAGAGTCATGATAAGAATGCCTAAACGTGAGGCACAAGCAGGAGAAGCCTATGATAGCAAGGAAACTACCAAGAAAATAGTTGTAGCCATCGAGGAAAGAGAAGAAAGATGCACGTACATAGGTCATGACCTGACAGAAGAGGAAGAACAAGAGCTAATAGCCTTGCTAAGAGAATAGCGAGATGTATTTGCTTGGAGTTATAAGGACTTGAAAGGGGTAGACCCTGATATATGTTCACATACAATCCCCATGACCTCAGACGCCAGACCCTCGAAGCAGAAGCCCTACACATACAACGATAACTATGTTGCTAAGATCAAAGAGGAGATAGATCGCCTGGTTGAAGCCGGATTCATCTATGAAATTGAGCACACTGAGTGGGTATCCCCCATTGTAGTGGTGCCCAAGAAAAATGGAAAACTGCGTGTGTGTATTAACCTTAAAAAAGTTAATGCCGCCACGATTAGAGACAGTTATCCTCTTCCTATCACTGAGCATCTATTAGAAAGGGTAGCAGGCAAAGAAGTGTACAGCTTCCTGGATGGGTTCTCTGGCTACAATCAAGTAGCCATAGCTCCAGAAGATCAGCATAAGACGGCTTTTTCCACTGAATGGGGCATATTTGCCTTTAGAGTAATGCCTTTTGGGCTTACCAATGCACCAACTACCTTCCAGAGGCTGATGTGCCATGTATTTAAAGAGTTCCTGAGGAAGAACTTAGAAGTCTATGTTGATGATCTTTGTGCTCATTCTAACATTAGACAAACCCATATTCCTGAACTCAGACAAATCTTTGACAAATGTAGAGAATATCAGGTCTGCATGAACCTCGAAAAGTGTGTTTTCATGGTCAGGCAAGGCAAAATTCTAGGTCACATAGTGTCTAAGAACGGCATATCCACTGACGAAGAGAAAGTGAGAGTCATCGCAGAACTACCTAGACCAAAGAACGTCAAGGAAGTACAGGATTTCATGGGACATTGTGGTTACTATCGTCGGTTCATCCACATGTATGCTGTCATTGCAAAGCCCATGTACGGACTTCTGACTAACTTTGAGTGGACTGATGAACGTGAGAATTCCTTCCAGGAGCTTAAACGAAGATTATGTTCAGCACCAATCTTGACCACACCAGATTGGAACAAGCCATTCCATGTTCATGTGGATGCCTCCAATTATGCGATTGGATGCGTACTTGCACAACCTACGGGTGAAGGTAATATGGATCTCCCTATTGCCTATGCCAGTAGACAATTGGATGCTGCTGAACGGAACTATACAACCACCGAACGAGAAGGATTAGGCATGGTGTACGCGGTTAAAAAGTTTAGACACTATTTGATTGCAAATAAGTTCAAATTTTTATCGATCACCAAGCTCTACTGTACCTGGTAAACAAGCCGTGTAATATAGGCAGATTAGTAAGATGGTTTCTTTTACTAATGGAATATGACTTTGAGGTAGTAGTGAGGAAAGGCAGAACTCATTTGAGAGCAGACCATCTCTCTAGGCTCACATCTGGAGAGGCCCCACAAGGAGTATCAGATGACTTACCTGATGCTTACTTGTTTAATCTGGAAGTTGTACCTCAGTGGGCTAAGCCACTGGTGCCAGTATTGACATACGGGCCTAACCACTCAGTAATGGCCACACAGGATAGAGAGGTAGTAAAAGCCCAAAAGTATCACATCATGGCAGGAAGTATGTACAAGCACACGGATCAAGGGATCTTGGCTTGTTGTGTGGAAGAGGACGAGCACGTGAAGTGGTTGCAATTAGCACATGTAGGTGCATTAGAGCAACACTACTCAAAACAACGAACCCTAAAAACATTGAGGAGACTTGGAGTGTACTGGCCAACTATGGAAGCAGACGTCCATAGAATGTGCAAGGAATGCCCAATTTGCCGCACTAAGCCACCAGTGGAACATGCCACCCTTTATCGCGTGTCTCTAGTGCCAGATTGGAGCGAGCCATTAGTGGCGTTTCTGAGGACGAAAACATTCCCTCAAGATATGACCCTGACGAGACAAAGAAGTCTAGAACAAGAGGCCCTAGATTACTCACTCATTGGTGATAATCTATACAAGCGCGGAAAAGATGGTTACTTGAGACTATGTGTTCATGAGAGTGAATATCTAAAGGTCTTGGAAACTGCTCACCAGGGTGTAGCAGGAGGACACTTTGGTCCAGATTGGGTGATCAAAGCAATTCTATTTTGCAGGATTTTGGTGGCCCACCCTTCACATGGATGCACATACCTATGTGAAGAGGTGTGAGATTTGTCAGCGAACCCAGTATCCTATACGCAAAGATGAGATGCCTCTAAAGCCTATGATGGGTGGACATGCATTCTCTAAGTGGGGAATAGACTTTGTGGGTCTTATTAATCCCCCAGCTAAGGGTTCACATGCTGAGTATATCATCGTGGCCACAGACTATCTAACCAAGTGGGTAGAAGTGAAAGCCACTACAAAAAATGATGCTCAAACAACAGCAAAGTTCTTATTTGAAAATGTGTTCACGAGGTACGGATTGCCAATAGAGTTGGTGAGTGATAGAGGCACACACTTCTTGAATGAAGTCATAGAAAAACTTCTCCAAGAATTCTTGGTGATACATAAGAAGTCTGCTCCCTATCATCCACAAGCTAATGGCCAGGCTGAGAGTACAAATAAGATCTTATGCAATGTACTGACGAAATTAGTGAACAATAAACGCTCTGATTGGAACAAACAGCTACACCATGCTGTTTGGGCATACCGAGTGGCCTATAAAACGGTACTCCAAGCCACACCCTTTCAGATGGTGTTCGGTCAGAATGCGGTGCTACCCTTGGACTTTTTGATACCTACATTGAAAGTAGCACAAGAGCATGACTGGACAGGCCATGAACTCTCCTCTCGAATCTTTGATCTTGAACGTCTAGGCGAGACACGATTGAGAGCTGCAGCAGGAATCTATGCAGCAAAGAAGAGGCAAAAGGCATATTTTGATACACATGTGAAGGATAAAGGCTTGAAAGCAGGAGACCTAGTCCTAGTCTACACATTGAAGCAGCATGCACGAAAATTAGAGAAAAGAGGCTATGGACCTATGATCATAAATAGGATTTCAACTAGTGGGGCAGTACAACTAGCCACTTTGGAAGGCGACATTCTCCCTAGCTACATAAGCGGATGTAGAGTCAAGTTATACCAAGAACCCCTGACTGAAGAGATGTTAAATCAGCTCAACACTGCCAAGAAACGGAAAGAGGAGGAACAACGAATTCAAGAGGAAGCACAAGCAAAGGCCTTAGAGCGCATCCGACAAATGAAATTGAGAAGGCAAGGGAGAGATCAGCCTATGATCGACACTCAAGAGCCTCCAGGCTATCACATGGCCATGTGTGAGGCTTCAGGTGAACGTACCCATAGGATAGTGGATCGACGACCTTTTGTGACCCTAGAAGTTGGACAAGGGGACATTACCAGGACCGTAAGAGCTTTAATTGATTCAGGAGCAGCCACTAGTGCAGTTCGGCTCTCTTATTGCCAACAGCTGCAATTGGAGGTAAAACCCCTAGAAGCATATCTGATAGGATTAGGAGGTGTTGAAACCCCTTGCATGGGAGAGGTGGAACTTCCCCTCTACATACAAGAGGTCCTCATGCCAACAAAAGTGCTAGTATGTGAAGACGAGGATCTTACCGAACCTCTGGTCTTGGGCCAAGACTGGATCTATGATCACGCAGTCACCCTCAACCTAAGAAGTGGACTTCTTCAGGCTTGGGTAGGACAAAGCCGTCTTACGATTGAATTAGAAAATCAAGCACTCAAACCAATAGAACAGGCACCAACTCCTGGTCCCTCTAGGAATCCACATAAAGATAATGATGTTGTTCTTGTCCAGAGACCTATGGTGCAGAGGAGTGTCCATCTTACCGAAGGTACAGGAGCCAATAAGGAGTTCCCAGCTGATCCAAAGAAGATTCTAAACAGGCAGACCAAACATCACTCGACACGAAGGAGGCCGCTGATCAAGAGGCAGGAGCGCCAACCAGTGCAACACGGAGTACCTCATGGCGCGAAGCAGATCTGGATACGCAAGGATGGAAAACCCACAACTCTAATAGCAGACTCTCAAGGAGGCAACAAACAAGCCACACCATCACGGACACAAGTGAAGGAGTACCCTAGGCAACCTCCTAGGAGCACCACGTCTATTTGTGTCCCTAAACGGTTAATGAAGGCTAGCCCCAATGCTAGACACATATGGGTGCCCAAGGCCTGTTTACGAGCCCAAATAGCTCCAACTCTAGTTACTGGCATAATTCAACACTCACTAGTCCTCTCGACTAACAACGTAGGAACTCTACCTAAATACCACCCTGACCCACACTCAGTCAAACCGAGGAATGTCTGAAAATGGGTGCCCAAAAGGTCCCAAATCCATCACACTCTAGTTCATAAATCTCTACCTGTCTTTAGCTCTAAGAGCTACGAATCCTCTATCAAAGTTTGGAGACTTAAACCATGTATCAAACCCCCTGACCCAATTTTGTAAATCCATCCACTATGACATAGGTGCATTCTGAGTCCATTGCATAACCAAAGTATGCATCTAGAATGACACTGACCTCTAATCACCACTCACATCTATCACAAACACTTTACCTCTAACCACTAACCTTCGGGATTGTCATGTTAGTATTGTGAAGGGAACACCGTTATATCCTGTTTCCTATGCAACACTAATGTGCTTTCTTCTTCCAGCAGATAAGCATCAGAAGTATCATGGCAGCAGTAGCAGGAACAAGCTCCTAGGCGGGCACTGGTAATCAAAGCAATTGGGATACCATGCCTGTGGAAGCCCCACTGACAGCAAGGCCTGAAGAGCTTTTGAACGTGAGAAGAATTCCTATCTCAGATCCACCAAATGGCCTAATAGAAAGAGTGAAGGGGCATTCTCATTGGTTCAATGAGATGCCAGGAGACTTGGGAGACGCAGATCATATCTGGGAATCCAAGTTGGAATTCGGAGGAGTCTGGTGGACATTTCAATTCTTCTCGAGAGAATTTGAAACATTACAGAATGCAGATCCTCTTCAGAATATTTGGCAGAAAGCGGGTTTGCAAGATTACTTTAGTGTAGCTTTGCCAAGGCCGGATTTTCTTAGGTGCTACTATTTGATAGCCACACTAAAGCCGACTGGAGATAAGGATCATTCAGGCACATTCCTGGTGCCCTCTCTATCAAACCAGGAAGAAATGAAGAAGTTTGAGTTGAATGTTACTGTAATCAGGGAAGCTCTTCAAATGTATGGCACCCATGTTCCCTCTGATCGAGATCCTTTGATACCAGATTCGATGAAGAACAACAGAATCAAGAAGTTAAAGGAAATGTGTGCCCTCACCCCTAACATCGCCATACCCCTACGGATGTGCCTTCAACACTTCACATTTCCAGCTCAAGACCGCTTCACCCAACCACATAAGAAAATATGGTATGGATTGTACCTAGTAGAGACTGGAAGCTTGCCAATTAAAATGCCTGTATGGATCTTGGACCAGCTATATGAAGCAGGCAAGTGGGGCATGAGGAAGCATACCTTGAATGGCTGCTGTGCGATTACCAGAATTATCTATAGATACCTTGCATATGATGTGCCGATCGCAAGGGCCCTTAAATACTCACAACTGGAATTCTTCAAGGGGCGGAAGTCAGGGGTTCAACCTGCGAAAAGAATGCGTGGATCACTTTCACAGGTCCTGATCCCTCGTGAGGTCACAACAGAAGTTTCCCCTGGAGAAGAGGCCCAAGTAGACCCTTTTACCATCCATCTCCAAGGAACACAATCAGGGGATAGGGTACAACCCACTCCATCTGCCCCTCCATTACCCACCGATGCTGAGTTTGCATCCATGGCCACATTAGCAGAGGATCCAAATTTTGACTTTGGAAACTTTCTGCAAACTGCCCACTTATCTGATAGTGAATGTTTTTCTGACAATGCCGGTCCCAGATCATCATCCCAAAGAGAACAGCCACAGAGTGAGGCAAGAAGGGTACACTGGGAAGATGCGACACAACACCCTCATGTCCAAAGCACACAGAATCAGGAAGAAGCACGGGAAAATGAACCAGAGGAGAGTGAAGAGGAAGCTCCTGCCTACACGGCACAACTCAAACGGCTCTACAGGACAATCAGACAGGTACAGAAAAGACACAAGCTATCAGAAGAGGCAAATAGGGCACTGGTGAACCAGATGCTGCATGCGGAGAATGTTGACCTGCATTTTATAGAGTCATTGAATCTCTTGGCGGAAACATGCGGAATAGGTGAAGCCATGAGGACCATGGTACAACGCACTACCCATCAGTATGACCAACGGAGGATCGATACGCGATCGCGAAGGGGAAAAATGATTCAAATGGAAGTCTTTACCGCCCTGCCTACCACCACTTCAGAAGATGTTCAAATGGCCAGCCCAACTCACAGTGAGGAATCTGATGTAAATACACAAATACCATCTCCACCATCACCTCCCATCCAACCCTCAGAACCCTTCCCCACTAGCCTGCCTGAACAACCAGTATCCACCCATGGTGAAACCGTTATACACACCACCATTTCTCCATCCTTCCCTTTACCTACATCCACCACTTCCACCCAATTTTCTGAACCCCATATAGGCCATCCTGCCACCGATCAAACTATAATAGGTCACCCTTCATATCTCCCAGCCCTCGGACAGCCACTTGTCACTAGCCAAACCGTAACACACCCATTTCCATTCACCAATACATTTCCTCCCTCCCAACCCCTATCCACTGCATCCCTTTTAACCCCCTCGGAATCAACCCAAGTCACCCAACCTTCATTCTGGACAAAGCTTGTAAATATACTCCAACAAGTTGAGAATTATAATAAAAAGTCCCTTCCCCAACCCACCTCCCCCACATTCACGGCCACCACTAACACACCACCTACCATTCCCGTGTTCACAATTCACACTTCACACACTGTCATGTCCGAGCCCATGGACATTTCACCACCCACAGGAGCACCCACCACCACGGTCGTTCCAACATCATCACATTTCACTTCACTCATAGGCACATCATCCACTTTTCCCTTCCCCATTTCCCGACCCTTTGCATTTTCCACCTCTACCCCTGCATCCACATCATTTAGTAACGCACTAGACACCATGTTCGAAGCGGCCACTCTACTTAAGCAAGAATATAAGTTACTGGAAGAAAACAACACAGAGCTATGCAACCTCTCGGCTCAACTCCAGGCACGTGTCAATGCCTTGGAGCTAAGTAATACAACATTACAACACGAAGTGACTGTCCTCCAACAATCGAATGCAGAGATGGAAGCCAAGTATATGGAGACAGGTAAACCTATGGAAGAACAACTCAGAAACCAGTTGGGCCGCAATGCTCGTCTACAAAGAAACATGACTCTCCTTCGTCGCCACTTAGTAGCGGCTCAAGAAGAAAACAAAAGGCTACAGCAACAAAACCAGGAGAATCTAGAAGCGGCCATGGAAAATACCCTTGGAGCACCTATAGACCCTGCCAAATTCCAAGCTGTTCCCTCAGAACATATTCAGCAAGCATTAGAAGCATACGCAACCCTCTTGGAGGCACATGACCAGTTGGCAGACCAAATCAAGGAATTACAAAGACCCCAAGTGCCCACACCACACCCACTCACATCTACAGAGATGGTCGATGCCGCTACTTCACCAGAACCTGAATCACCAATGACGAATGAGGTACTTGAGCTACGACAGCAGGTGGCTGAATTGAAGCTCAAGTTGTTACAGTATGAACAACCCCCCTCTCCACCTGATCAACCAATAGAAGAAGAAACAGTAGTCATTCCAGTGGAGGAGACATTTGAAGACAACTACGAGCCTCAACCCCTTCCAGGAGGCAGAATTACGGAGGAAGGCCAAGACACGTATGAGGAGTCCCCGTCGGCATGGATGAAGCAGGTAGAGGAGATGGGCCACACTCACGAAGAGCGCGTAGCAACCCAGATGCTGGCCATGAAAACCATTGAGGAGACCATACTCAAGTCTGAATATTTCTCGAACTTGGCTCCTAGGCGGTTCATCACCAGTTCGGAGTTACAATATAAGCCCTATTTTGTACTGTTGGCTGACTATAATGCTGAGATCAAACACATAACCAACCAGTACCCTACGTTTGCAACACAGTTCGAACCTGAGGACATTCCAGAGGGAGCCAAAAAGGGGGCCATATTCCAACCCATATGGAGGCAAAAGTTACTGGAGACCTATCCGGAGATGTTACGAACATGGGATCACGCTCCAATGCATCTGAAATATAACCCTTGCTTTGGGCTAGTACAAAGAAGAAGATCATGGAAAGCATTTGCCATCAAGGTTCAGAACAATGTGAATTGCAAACAGTGGCTAAACTACCCCTCGATCGCATCACCAACAGGCACACCTACAGTAGCATATATGATGGCTACTATCCGACATTGGCTTCCATGCCTCCACCCCATGCCAGATGTAGCTGCCCAGATGATGCTCAAAATCTTGGATATGATGCAAGTCGTGCTCAAAACCTTCCGCAATGTATGTCAGATTCAGCCTCTGATTCCCGGCTTCATAAATGGTAATTATGACCTACTCTATGACATGAGCACAACCCCGAGCATACGAGTTGCTAATGCATGGCACACACGAATCAGATATCTCCCTGCCTGCTACAAGCAAACCTTTGATGATATGTTCACCACGGGGTTTTGGGAGTCACACTCAGAAGTGTTCGCACCACGCCCAACCCACCTACTACAACTATTCGCGTGTGAACAAACCATGCACTCGGAGCTCTACACCACTCCACACCCTGATATGCCGGGAGTAGTCAATTGGGATTCCCTCCAGAGAGATTTGGTCCGGGGACTACGCATCAAGGAACAAGAAGTGGCAACCGACCTCCTGCAGAAGTACATTGATCAAACGGTGGAGCAGAGGTCTGTCAGAGGCGACAGACGCTAGGGGGGGGAGAGTGTTGGCAGTATACGGGAAGAGGCAAGTACGGGCATACATGCAGATCTAGCACTAAGGCAACCCTTTATTTTTTTCAAAACCCTTACACCATTTAAAAGTGATTCTCATCACTAAAAACCCCTGTAAATACCATTTTCACCTTTTTGTAGCTCCATTTTGTACAAGCCGAGGAGTCCTCGAGCTTGAGGAGCCTTAGAAGTAGTTGCCTACCAATTTTCGTATTTTTTAGGTCTCGTTTGAGCCCTCAAATAAGCCCTGGAACCTAATTTTTAACTAGGCCAGACACTAGGTCTCGACAGGGCCAAAGCTGGTAAAAAACTATAAATAGAGCTAGAGAGCTCATTTTTGGGGCTAGCTTCTTGTAGTTTTGAGCTTGTATGAGAACTTTGTTGCAATAGAAGTGATTCCATTGTCTTACTCTCTTTGTTCTTGCTGTGTGTGCACGTGTGTGTGTATGTGTGTGCATGTTAGTGTGCTTCGCACTCACACATTTGTGCCTTCACTTGCTCGAGGTCTTCATACCATCCTCATGTCTTCCCGGATTGACATTAAAGGAGGTGCTACTCATCACTGAGCTACACAAGTGCGTGAGTGAAAGCACACAAGCATGCACACACATACACACACGCGCGCACAAGGTAAGAACAAAGAGTGGAACAAAGGAAGATCTTTGATTACAAAAGAAATCTCTTACAAAGCTGAAATCTACAACAAGCTAACCTCTCCAATGAGCTTTCCAGCCCTTGTTATAGTTTTTTGAGTAGTTTTGGCCCTGTCCAGACCTAGTGTCCGGCCTAGTTAAAAAATAGGTTCCAAGGCTTATTTGGGGACTCAAAAGGAATCTAAAAATTATGAAAATTGGTAGGATGATATTTCTAATACTCCTCAAGCTCGAGGAATCCTCGGCTTGAACAAAATGGAGTTGTAAAAATGGAAAATGGTATTTACAATGGTTTTTAGTGATAAAAATCACTAGTTTTATAGGGATTTCTTCTGAAAATTTGACAAGTGCTTCTTGGAGCTCCCTACTTGCTCCTCCTTCTTGTGTCTCCACTTCCTTGATGCGCTTTTATGCCTACGCTTGACCTTGAGCTTCAACACTCCCCCCCCCTCTTGAGTCTGTCGTCCCTGACAGACCCTTGTTGTAGTGGTTGTTCCATGTAGTACGTTGAGAGGTAGTGTCCTTTCTGTTCAACAAGAGCGATCCATCTTCCCAATGTATCCTGGTCGTTTGTGTAGTTCTTCACTTTGCCACTGCTAGCTCTTGCAGTTTGTAGTCCCTTTGTATGTACTTCTTCCTTGTATTCCATCTTGATGGTGCATTTGTGAGGTTTCCAAAACTCTTGTTGCTCAAAGGAGGTGGTCAATGTTGATTATGAGCAACTCTTGGTGGTGGATGGCTTTTTTGCTCTTGTAGTGGTCACCTTGATGTCCTCTGATTCTTCCAAAGATGAATTTCGTAGTTTTCATGCCAAGTACTTGTAACCCCTAATGTATGATGGGTAAGTGCATTAGTGCATGGGTTGAACAAAATATGTGCCTTGTGCATGGCCTTGTAATGTGGCCCTATGTATGCGTACTTGGAAAATGCATGGGAAGAAGTATGGTGCAAGAAATTGGGTCTTGAATGAAGTGCTCAAGGGTATGCCGACAAAGAGGTTTCCTAATCTATCATGGTTATAGTGTTGTTGAAGCATGCACATCTTACCATGTTGAAAGGTCCGTCGATCTTCATCTCTTCTTGTGGTACTCCATCATGGTGATTGACCATCAACTTATCTTTGGTTGTTGACGGATGTTCTTGTTGATGGTTCGCATAAGAGATTCTTCGAGCGCACACCCTTGTCCGGTCGCTCTCTCTCTCTTCTTCCCTTTTTTTTTTTGGAACAATGGAATCAAACAAGAAGAAAGGTGTTTGTATCAATAAAATATTTTACATATTTCATACGTGTATCATGTGCCTGGGATTCTCAATTGTGTCTATGCACGGCCGTGTAAGGAGGCCCTATATTAATGCATACTTTGGAAATGCATGACTGGAATGGTGCAAAAGACAAGGTTATGCCAAAGGCACATGGTTGTTGTTGGTCAAGGCTTTTTGATGTTAATTCGAGACTTGATGCAATCTTTGTTTGGAGGTGTCCATTGAATCTTGCAATGATGTAATCCTTCTTATAGGGATCCATTTGAGAATGGTACGTGGCTTTGTGGAGATTGCTTCTGGCCCCTTTATCGTGGAATGGTGTCTAAAAGTTGGTATCCATCGTGGTTGGCTCTTTGATTTTGTGGAAGCTGCTAATACTTTTGGCTTCCAAACCCATACCCTTTTTGGTTGCCTTTTTATGATTGTCGAAGAGGTGGGTTGATCTGCTTTGGTTCTTTGTGCCTGGTGTTGACCCTTGCTTCTCCTTGGCATCTTTGTGGAAGCTTTGCTTGGGAGGGAGATTTGTGGTGTTTGTGCATGTAAGAGTGTCTTGGATACCCACATTTGTAATCGCCCGCGTTGAGCTGCAACTAACTTCTTTGGCACCCAAATTCGCCCGTTATCATGGTCGGCCTCCCTCGATTGCTTTGGTACCCAAATTTGTCGAAGACCGTAGGATTGAGCTGGTCCTCGCTTCTTGATGCTTCTTTCAGCATGGTTGTCTTGCCTCACTGGGAAGGGTTGTGGCAAAGCTGGTGGTTGTTCTTCTTTTCGTACCCAAATCTGCTTCATGCCCTGAGCTTCTTTCTTCTTGAATCTGTCTAGTTGATAAAGCAGATGTCTTTTTTGCTTGCCTCTTTGGTCGAGTTACACTCGCATTAGTATGTGAGAGAGAAGAGAGGTTTGCTGGCCTATGAGCTTGTGCTTCCATGATTGAGTCCTTTTGCTTCGTAGGGTTTGTGACACACACGACATTTTCTTTACAAAGATTAGTTTCAAAAGAACTAAGAGAATGTGTGCTACTTGGCTTTGTGCGCATGCAATTCTCTAATTCTAATGTGATACATTGTTCAGGCGCCCCAACTTGAAGGAGTTGACCTCGTAGGTTCAAGATGACTGCATGGTCATAAATCCAATCTTGACCCAGGACAAGTGGCTCTATAATGTCTTCATCATGACATACTAGCATTTTGACTTTCATTGGAACATCTTGAAGGTAGGTGGGAAGTTCCACCTCTCCCAAACAAGGGGTTTCCACACCTCCCAAACCTATGAGATAGGCTTCTATAGGCTTTATTTTCACTTGCAAGTCTTGGCAGTAGGATAGTCTAACTGCGCTAGTTGTTGCACCTGAGTCAATCAATGCTCTCACAGTTCTTGCATTCTTCCCTTGTCCTACCGCGATGTTCACAAAGGGACGTCGATCAATTATTTGAGAAGCAATTGCACTTGATGTTTGACACATGGCCATGTGGTATCTTGGGGCCTCATGATTGATATCTAGGCCTTGGCATCTTAACTTATTTCTCCTAATGCGTTCTCTCGCCTCTGCCTGTGCTTCTTCTCTAACCCTTAATTCTTCTTCTTTTCGCTTCTTAGCAGTGTTGAGTCTCTTTAGCATATCCTATACATGCTTCCTGCCAATATTTGATATTTTTGTGATTTTACAATTTCATCTTTTTTGGTTTTTACATTCTTATTTGTAGGTCCGAAGGTTAGGACTGGTACCAACTTATTTGCCCATTTAGGAACGACTTCTATATTGAACAGATAAACATCAGGCAATTCATATGACACTCCTTGCGGTGACTCTCCTGAAGTGATGCGAGAAAGATGATCTGCCCTAAGGTGGGTCTTGCCTTTCCTGACAACCACTTCAAATTCATATTCCATTAGTAAGAGGAACCATCTTACTAAGCATATTGTGTTGTAAGGTTTATTGACCAAGTATAGTAAAGCTTGATGATCAGTGAAAAATTTGAACGTGTTGGCCAATAGATAGTGTCTAAACTTCTTTATAGCATATACCATGCCTAAACCTTCTCTTTCGGTTGTGGTGTAGTTTCGTTCAGCAGCATTCAATTGCCTGCTAGCATATGCTATAGGCAAATCTAAATTCCCTTCACCAGTTGGTTGTGATAGCACACATCCTATTGCATAATTGGATGCATCCACGTGTACATGGAATGGCTTATTCCAATCAGGAGTGGTCAGTATTGGTGCTGTGCACAAGCGTCTCTTCAGCTCATTGAAGGACTTTTCGCATTCATCGTTCCACTCAAAATTTGTCAACAAGGCATAAAGAGGTTTAGCTATGATTGCGTACATGTGAATGAACCTACGGTAATATCCACAATGGCCCATAAAGGCTTGTACCTCTTTAACATTCCTTGGCCTCGACAACTCCGCTATGGCTTTTACCTTGTCCTCATCTGTTGATATTCCGTTCTTAGATACAATGACCTAAGATTTTACCTTGAAGTACCGTGAACACACACTTCTCTGGGTTCAGACACACTTGATATTCTCTACACTTGTTGAAGATCTGTCTGAGCTCAGGGATGTGATATCTCGGCTCTTGGGAATGAGCACATAAATCATCCACATATACTTCTAAGCTCTTTCGCAAGAACTCTTTGAAGACATGACACATGAGCCGTTGAAAGGTTGCAAGTGCATTAGTGAGCCCAAATGGCATCACACGAAATGCAAAGATCCCCCACTCTGTGGCAAAAGCTATTTTATGTTGATCTTCGGGGGCAATGGCTACTTGATTGTAACCTGAAAATCCATCAAGGAAGGTATAAACTTCCTTGCCTGCAACACGCTCCAATAAATGTTCAGTGATTGGAAGCGGATAACTATCTCTTATCGTGGCGGCATTAACTTTTTTAAGGTTAATACACACACGTAACTTTCCATTCTTCTTGGGCACCACTACAATGGGGGACACCATTTAGTATGCTCAATCTCATAAATGAATCCAGCTTCAATCAATCTATCAATTTCTTCTTTTATTTTGGTTGCATAAGTGTCATTATATGTGTAGGGCTTATGTTTGGTGGGCTTGGCATCTGCTATCATGGGAATCGTATGAGAAAAAATTTTCGGATCTACTCCCTTCAAGTCTCTATAGTGCCATGCAAACACGTCCCTATATTCCCTTAACAAGGCTACCAACTCTGCTTCCTCTTCTTTACTTAGGTCATCTCCTATGTATGTACATCTCTCTTCGTTCTCTTCAATGGCGACTGCGATTTTTTTGGTCTTTTCTTTGTTATCATATGCTTCTCCTGTTGTGGCCTCTCTCTTAGGCATTCGTACCAAAATTTTTCGGTCAATGTCATATTTTTTGAAATTTTCTGGCACTTCAAACAATGGTTCCTCCTCGTCCTGTTTCACTACTTTCCTCTTCTTTTTCTTTCGACTACCTTCACTCCCATCCTTTGAATTTACCGTTTTGATGCTTGTGAGAGGTTCTTCTTCTTTTTGTGTAAATACTCCTATGTCTTCTAGATAGTGCTCCTCTGAAATAAAGCAACTATCCATCACAATGGACTCTAGATCATCATCATTCTCTTCTTCTTTTATGAAGTCACTAGGGTCACATTCTTCTAGCAAGGGCTGACACATGAACACTGAAATATCATATCCCTCCTCATCACAATGAGGTGTCCATTGTTCTTCATTGACAGCAATGTCCATGGTGGCTAAGATTTCTGCCCAACCATGAGGCTCAAATTCCTCATCTGGAAATATCATCGGCGTATAGGCTGGGTCTCGAACTGGTCTATCTCCTTGAGAAGTTCCTTTTTCTCTTGCCTTTAGGCGTTTCTCCTCTTCCTTTGCAACCTTGCACATCCACAAACGAGTATCTTCATGCATCCAGGATGTATGAGATGAACTTTTAGAATGCACAGAGATGGAATCTTCTTGCTCCTTGTGGATAGAATTCCATTGTAGGGGTGGTACATCTCTGAAGGTGTAATCCTTCAAATTTACCTTGGTCGTGACCCCTAAGCGTTGCAAGTATAAGGAGTTGGTTCCCCAATCTTGTACAACTTGCAATTGTCGTAGGAAGGGTCTTCCTAGGATCATCTCGTAGACATTATTTTTCTCAAAGTCACATATAGCAAATGTGTGTTCAAACTCTACACCACCGGTGGTTAGAGTTATCCCTTCAAGCAATCCTAGAGGTCTTTCAAAATGACCGTTGGCCATTTGAAGCCTCATTCTAGTTGGTCTTAATGTGGGCTTGCCCCATCGCTTCCACAAGGAGGTGGTTGCAATAGAAGCACCAGCACCTGAATCTATGATTGCTTTGGTTGTGTAACCTTGGTACGTGATCGGAAGATAAGTATTACCTTCCTCACCTTGGCTCATGTCCCCTATTTTATCAAGAGGTATCTCTGGAACTTTCTCTTTAGAGCTTGCTTTTGGCATTTTGGAATCAAGTTCGGGAACCTTATCCTTCACGTGATTCCATAGCTCAGGTTTTGCTTTGAGCAGCTCTTCTACCGTGAGATGACACTGAACCTTAGTGTTCTTCACTACGTCAGTGTTTCTTGGAACCACCGAGTCTTCGTTTCTGATCACTATCGTGGGAGCTCTGATCTGGAGAGATTCAGATTCCCATGGGCCTGTGAACTGTGGCAACTCTTGTAAGGAATTAGATTCAAAATCTAATCGTTCATCTTCTTGTTGCTCTGTTTGGTCTCCATAGACAGACGAGATGTCTTGGGGAAACTGTTCATGAAGATCATCAATCTCAAGAATAGGAGGAGGAACATCCTTCTCCTTGGCCCATTTTGCTTCTTGTATTTCCCACAAGAACTTTTGAGAGTGTTGTTGAATTGAAAGAGGCTCTCCATCATCTATGGAGTCAGGAACATAGACTTTCTTTGGTGACGAGCTTTCTCTTTCAATAGTTAATTGAGCCTGTGGAGGTAAAGAAACTTGAGGTTTATTTACCAACTGCTCTAATCTTTCTAGTAAGCCCTGGAAGTGCAAACCCGGTGTAATAGCATTCATCTGATTGAACGATTGATTGGCCTCGAACATAGCTTGAGCCAGTTCCATCATTTTTATGCACATCTTTGTCCGTTCAATCTCTAAATCTGCTCTAGGGTAGCTCTTATCTAGGTTTGCAGGTGTTGGCCCTTCTTGAAGTCGAGCCTAGTATGCCTTGAACATCATGTCCAAGTCTTCTGGGGTTGGATATGCAAGAACAGACCCTGATTGTGGTGGTCTATTTACACTGGTTGGTGGGTGGGGATGAGGTGGTGTGGATTGAGTTTTAAGCTCAGAGGGGCTTTGAGAGGCAATATCTTCTATTTTTGTTTTTGCATCTTTCAGGCTTTCTTCTAGTTCGGAGAACTTTTTGGTCCACTTACGATTGGCCTTCTCTCTAGTATCCTTCCATGTTCTTGTTCTTCTCTTACTAGGCTCTCCTAATTCACTTGGTTCTGATTGCTGAGCTAGTTTATCTTTTTGTAAGGCTTGTGCCCTAGTTACTGCATGTATAGGAGCCACATTATCACTACTGGAACTTGAATCCCTTGCTAGGCCTACTACATTAATGGGTGTAACCTTTGGTGCACTAGAGGGATGTCCCGGGCAATCTCTTAGGAGTTGTTCTTTGCCACACTCAAGACAAACAACTTGTATCGTGATGTTCTGCCCTTGTGTTAGAGCTAGTGGGTGGGGTGATTGTTGTCTTGGCATAGGTTGAGGTTGGCTATATCCTCCATGTTCATATGGTCTAGTTGTTCCTCGTGGTTCTGGACATGGGCTATACCTAGGAACTTCTCTACCTTGTCCTCTAGTAGGGTACCCATACGGTCTACATTGGGGTGGTACAAACGGTAGTGGCTGTCTATTCATTGGATAGTTTTCGGTGTTGTAGTTGACGTACTTCTGCTCACTATAAGAGTCCATGTTAGGCGCTTGAGGTGGTTGTCTATCGTAAGGATAAGGTTGGGATAACCCAAATGCTTCTCCGGTGCAGACATGAGATGGATGATCCCCACCACAAAGTGTGCATCTTCCTAACATTGGCACTCTCAATGAAGAGTTTTGGTAGTTCTTTTGTCCTTCTACTCCTAATTTCTTGGCCACTAACTCTGTCACTTCCTCCACATAACTCGAACTAGAAGTCTCCTTGCTCTTTGTATCCTCTATTCTGGTAAGATCTTGTGTGATTTTGAGATCCTCAGCTAAGTTGTCTTCCAAATCTATGCACTCCTGAAGACACTCACTTAGGGTTTGCAGTCGTTTTACGTACACTAAGATTCTCAATTTCCATTGGTTAGACCTTCTAAAAATAGGGATATCATCTTTTGCTGAGAAGGTCTCTCTGTCATAGGGCATCGGGTTACGTATTGATTTAATCTTCGTGCTGCATTTTTTACTGTCTCATTAGGAGCTTGTTTGAAACTATGTATTAAGGATGATGAATTGTGCTTGATCCCTCACTTAGTGAATTCCCAAACAAGTTCTTGGAAGAATTGTTCAATATGTTCAAAGCAACTTGGATCCAAGGATTGAAACCAGGTCAAGGCTATTCCTGTGAGGGTTAGCCCAATGGATTCATATTGCATGAAAAAGTCGTTTACTTGCTCCGCTCGCAATACCTGCTTGAATTCTGCAATGTGGTCATATGGCTCTCCTGTGCCATCGTAATGATTTCGCATACATTTGGCCAGTTGGATTGGTCTCAGTCTTCTGTTGGGCTCTAGGGATCGAGTTATGATGAGGACACCTTGGGGCGGTTCTGTCCTAAAGGTGGGTCCATTCATATTTCCCATTCCTTGGCTAGAGTGGCCATGGGGGTTAATTCTTGACGTGGTGAACTGCTCATATGGCCGATTGGGTATACTACCTTGGCTCGTTTGTCCTAACAACACATTTTCTGTTCTTTGCTGAGTCTCAAATGGGTTTTGTGAGGTAGTTGTCTGATCTCGAGCTAACTCTCCTCTTTCATTAATCTGATCAGGATTTTCAGTTACTACATATATCTGGCCCATCTTGTCCCTATAAACTCCACTTTCATACTTGACAGCTGGTCTTGGAATTATTTCAGATTCTGTGGTGTTTATCATTCTTGCTACTATCCTCTGTAGACCATCAAGGTAGATGGGTATTCCTTGCAAGTTAGTGGATATATATTGAAGAGACATCCTATATTCCCCTTCCACTGTAGGAATAAGACCTTCCCTTGGTATGGATCTATGCATGTCTTCAGAAGCCAAGAGTCCCTCCCAGTTAAGTGACATTTTTGACTCACTTGTCTATGAAGTCAGCACGTGGTGTTAACCCCTGAGTTGACTTGGTTGTGCAGTTGAACTTAGTTTCAAATGATTTGGTACTTTATCTTCCTAAGTGTATACTTGATGTTAGGTTCCTAAGCCTTGTCTGCAAGTCCACAATTGTCCTTTGAATTGCTCAAAATCTTGTGGAACCCCTTGTTTCCTAGTCCAACCTGAGGGTCAACTTAAAAATACCCTATCTAATAATCCTGGTATTAATTTTACCATGAGCTTTCCAACAAACCCAAGATCACTCCGAACGGATTTCGTATGAGAAAGTTATGCCAGTTCAGGGTTCTGGGGGTTAAAACAGGGAAACAGGATCTCTCAGGAAATGCTTCAAAACAGGCGATACACGATACTTGGAAGCAGACGATACACGATACTTACCTTGTCACGATACTCGATATTTGGGATGTCAGGATACACGATATTTGGGAAATATCGCAATACTTGATGTTCACGATACTCGATACTCAGAGAACACGATACTCGATACTTGGTAGGTATCGCGACCACGATCACACGATACACGATACACGATACATGATAAGTATCGCGAGGAAATTCAAGACGATACTCGATATTTGCCAGGTATCGGGAAAGTAGTATCCGTGATACACGATATCCAACAAGTATCGTGATCAGAGACTCACGATACACGATACTTGAGCAAACGCGATACTCGATACACGATACTTGGGAAGTATCGCGATCGGGAAACCACGATACTCGATACTTGGTGAAGTATCGCTATTAGGGATCTCACGATACTCGATACTTGTGAAGTATCGCGATCAGGGATCTCACGATACTCGATACTTGTGAAGTATCGCGATCAGGGATCTCACGATACTCGATACTTATGAAGTATCGCGATCAGGGATCTCACGATACTCGATACTTATGAAGTATCGCAATCAGGGATCTCACGATACTCGATACTTGTGAAGTATCGCGATACTCAACCACAGGAGATCACGATACTTGTCAGGGATCGCGATACCTCAACCGCGGGAGAAACACGATACTTGGATTTTTTGGAGTCCAAATTCAAAACTTTTTGCAAATATGAGTACCTTGTGTCCTCCTTGTCACTCCTATGTGTCTGTAGGTGCCAAATCTTCCTTCAAACCCACGATATTGCACTCACGATACTTGGCACAGGTTTTATCACTTCACGAAAATGGCCGCTCGGATTCTTGCTATTTAGAGAGTGTTTCAAGAGTTTTTCTTCAGCGATTCAGTTCCGCACCCCCCTCTAAGCTTCTTGTTTACAACCACAAGTAAAAAGCAAGGTGAATGTACTCTAAAAAATGGAAAAAACTGAGAAGATGAAGGTGGGTGGAGATGGTGATGATGATGAAGATGAAGAAGAAGGAAAACTCAAAAACTGAACTGAAAATGATGATTTTTTTACCTTCCAACATCGCTACTCTACGTCTTACCGTCACATGCTCGTCCTCCAAGCTCTCTCCCCGGCAACGGCGCCAAAATTGGTGTCACTCTAGCACAATGGTGAGTACCAACGTGAGGAGCTTCACCTCATAAATGTCAATCCGTGGAGACGTGAGGACCGGTATGAAGACCGTGAGCAAGTGATGACACAAGTGCGTGAGTGAAAGCACACAAGCATGCACACACATACACACACACGCACACAAGGTAAGAACAAAGAGTGGAACAAAGGAAGATCTTCGATTACAAAAGAAATCTCTTACAAAGCTGAAATCTACAACAAGCTAACCTCTCCAATGAGCTTTCCAGCCCTTTTTATAGTTTTATGAGTAGTTTTGGCCCTGTCCAGACCTAGTGTCCGGCCTAGTTAAAAAATAGGTTCCAAGGCTTATTTGGGGACTCAAACGGAATCTAAAAATTATGAAAATTGGTAGGATGATATTTCTAATACTCTTCAAGCTCGAGGACTCCTTGGCTTGAACAAAATGGAGTTGTAAAAATGGAAAATGGTATTTACAATGGTTTTTAGTGATAAAAATCACTAGTTTTATAGGGATTTCTTCTGAAAATTTGACAGGTGCTTCTTGGAGCTCCCTACTTGCTCCTCCTTCTTGTGTCTCCACTTCCTTGACGCGCTTTTATGCCTGTGCTTGACCTTGAGCTTCAACAGGGATTGATGTTCAACTACAAGTCTTGGCAGTAGGAAAGTCTAACTGCACTAGTTGCTGCACTGAGTCAATCAATGCTTTCAAAGTTCTTGCACTCTTCCCTCGTCCTATCTCTATGGTCACAAAGGGATGTCGGTCAATGCTTTGAGAGGTAATTATGACTGATTTTTGGCACATATCCATGCGATATTTTGGGGCTTTTGAGTTGACATCTAGGCCTAATCGCCTTAACTTATTTCGCCTAATATGCTCTCTCGCTTCTGCTTATGCTTCTTCTCTGACCCTCAACTCTTCGTCTTTCCGCTTCTTAGCCGTATTGAGTCTCGTTAGCATATCCTCTGTAAGAGGTTCTTGATATAACTTGACTCTACATCCACTAATATAGTTTGGAAAGATATCACCTTCTAAAGTAGCCAATTGAACTGCGTCGCTAGTGAAAATTCTGTTAATGATCATGGGTCCATATCCTCGTTTTTCCAACTTATAGGCATGTTGTTTTAGTGTGTAAACCAACACTAGATCTCCCTCTTTCAGTCCCTTATCCTTGATGTGTGCATGGAAGTATGCCTTTTGCCTTTTCTTTGCAGCGTAGATGCCTACTGCCGCTCGTAACCTCGTCTCACCTAAGCGTTCTAAATCAAAGATCCTAGAGGACAACTCATTTCCATTCCACTCATGCTCTTGTGCCACTTTTAATGCTGGGATTAGGAAATATAATGGTAGCACAACATTCTGTCCAAAGACCATCTGAAATGGGGTGGCATTCAGTACCGTTTTATAGGCAACTCGATAAGCCCAAACAACGTGATGAAGTTGTTTGTCCCAATCAGAGCGTTTATTATTCACTAGTTTAGTCAAGACATTACATAGGATCTTGTTTATGCTATCAGCTTGTCGGTTAGCTTGTGGATGATAGGGGGCAGCCTTCTTATGTATCACCAAGAATTCTTGGAGAAGATTTTCAATGACTTCATTCAAGAAGTGTGTGCCTCTATCGCTCACTAACTCTATTGGCAGTCCATATCTTGTGAACACATTCTCAAATAAGAACTTAGCTGTTGTTTGAGCATCATTCTTTGTTGTGGCTTTTACTTCCACCCACTTGGTAAGATAATCTGTGGCTACTATGATGTACTCTGCATGGGAGTTTCTAGCTGGGGGGTTAATAGGACCTACAAAGTCTATACCCCACTTCGAGAATGCACGTCCTCCCATCATGGGCCTCAAAGGCATCTCGTCTTTTCTGATTGGATATTGTGCACATTGGCATGTGTCACATTTCTTCACATAGGTATGAGCATCCATATGAAGAGTGGGCCACCAAAGTCCTGAGAATAGAATGGTCTTGATTACTCGATCAGGACCGAAGTGTCCACCTGCAACACCGCTGTGTGCAGTTTCTAAGACTTTCAAATAGCCTGATTCGTGAACACACAATCTTAGATAACCATCCTTTCCTCTTCGATATAATTTGTCTCCAACTAAAGCATAGTCATGAGCCTCTTGCTCCATGCTTCGTCTTCTTGCTATACTAGCCTCTGTTGGGAAAGATGGATGGATGCTCCAAGAGATTGAGTAGGTACTTCCAAGTCCTGCTTTGTACCAGCCCTCTCATGCTTTAGAGTTGATAAGTAGACCTTATTAGCTTTCCAATGACACCATAAAATGTCCTATGTACTTTGGAAAAGATGTATGTAAATATTGAGACAAAACAGATAACTTTGAATCTCAAGATCTCAAGAAAACCTTCTATTTATGTCTTGATACCTGCTGGATCTTTTGCTCAGTATGACCAGCACAGTAGGAATTGAAAAAATTCCTTTTAGTGGTATCTAATTAGCTTAGCAAGCTAAATATTCCAAGTAGAATGATATAAAAAGACTAACTATGCTCAGAGAAATCACTTTAGCAAATTAAACTTTACCCCCGATTTTTTAGGACTGTTGTAGACTTTGACCAGTGATCACCTCGACGGGCTTTTCTCTGAAATGGCTGAATAGAATCTCATCAAATCTTGACAGCATGTAGATAACTTTGTGCTGATTCCAGCAAGCTTTAGATCTTTGAATTTGGTGGAGAAATGACTGAGATATGCTCTTCACAAGTTGACAGACTTTCAAGTACTATAACAGAGAACTCAGAAATGAACAATGAAGATGTATGTATTAATGAACACTTGTATACAAATCCATTGGCATGAAGATAATTGCCTAATGGTGTAGATAGGTGTGGGCTACAGTGTAGGACTCACACACACACACTCAGAATTGACAGTAATGAGCTCGGGAATGATGAGTCTTACCCGTGACTTTTCCATGAACACTTTTATAGTGATTGAGTAAAAATTTGAATTCAAATTCAAACTTTTGGCTCCCTATGATCAAGCTCCTATATCCTAGGAGATATTCCATCAATCAAAGCTAACCATTTTTCCACGAATCCTTTTGGTAGGTGTTTACAAAGATTCCAAGTCAATTTGACTTTTACAAAGAGGTAAAGTAGTAATTAACCACTAGCAATAGTTCCTATGCTTCTCCACATGTGTATGGACTTCAATGTATCCATCAAGCCAAATGTGTAGGCTTGTAAATTACACCAAAATCTCCCCCTCAAGCCAAACATTTTGGCTTGGTCTTCATCATCAATCTTCATGTATATCCTGCAATCCAGTCATTGCTTTGAACCTGCAAAGTTTGGTTCCATCCAAAGCTTTAGTCAACAAATCTGCACATTGCATGTTGGTTGATACATAGGTTAGTTGAATGTCCTTGCTTAACAACTTCTCTCTCACATAATGGTAATGGACCTATATATGTTTGGTCCTAGCATGATAGATAGGATTAGCTGCAAGGTGAAGTGAGCTTGTATTATCTCGAAAGATTATTGGTGACCTAGCATATAAACCCAATTCTGTATACAAAAGCTTGATCCATATGGCTACTTGTGTGGCATTAGCTAGTCCTCTATACTCTGTTTCTGTAGAAGACAAAGCAATAGTAGGTTGCTTCTTTGAAGACCATGATATTGGCTTATCACCTGCAAATGAAATGTATCCTAAAGTGCTCCTCCTATCATCCTTCGCATCCTGCCCAATCTGCATCTAAATAGATCTTGATATCAATGTCTGAAGTGTAAGGAAAATACAAACCATGATTTTGTGTACCCTTGAGATACTTCAAGATTCTCTTGGCAGCCTCTAAGTGAGGTATCCTTGGCTTGTGCACAAACTGACTTAGCACACTAACTCCATATGCAATGTCTATCCTTGTTAAGGTAGCATAATTCAAGCTACCCACCATACTTTGATAACCTGTAATGTCATTAATTTCATCACCTTCATTGGCACTTAGTTTGAGGTTTACCTCCATTGGAGTACTTGCAACTTTGGCATCTGCAAATGAAATTTCTTCAACATATCCTGTATGTATTTTTTCTGAGTAATATATATTCCATAGTTAGTATAAACTAACTCAAGCCCAAGAAAATACTTCAATAGACCAAGATCATTGATCTTGAACTCCATCATCTGGATCTTGATTTTTCTGATTCCATTGACATCATTACCTGTAAGTATGATATCATCAACATAAACACATAGGTATAGTACCTCTGAATTACTTCTCTTGATGAATAGAGAAGTATCTACCTTGCTCATGACAAACCCTTGGTCTTGAAGATAAGTGGTTAATCTGTGATTCCATGCCCCTAGGTGCCTGCTTCAATCCATATAAAGCTTTTTTCAATTCGCACACATATGATACCTTGTTTGGGTCCTCATAGCCAGGAGGTTGTGACATATATACCTCCTTTGAAATCCATCCATTCAAGAAAGCATTCTTGACATCTAATTGGTACATATTCCAATTTTTTGATGCAGCCACACTTACCAACACTCTGATAGTTGGCATCTTGCCCACATGTGAGAATGTCTCTTCATAATCAATGCCTTGGGTTTGTGCAAAACCCTTGGCTACCAATCTGGATTTGTACCTATTTATTGACCCATCAGAATTTCTTTTGAGTTTGTAGATCCATCTAGATCCTATTACCTCCATGGAGTACTTCTTTGGTACTAGTTCCCATGTGTCACTTTCCTTGAGTGCTTCAATCTCCTCATCCATAGCTTTTTTCCATTCTGTCTTGGTTATGGCTTCTTCATATGATCCTGGTTCTTCAATTGACAAATCTTTGGCAAGATAAACATAGTGTTTAGTAAAAAGAGATGTATCATACCCATATCTGATAGGTTTTTTGCTTTCTCTTTGTGATCTTCTAATTGATTGAGTTGAGGATTCAGGTATGTCTTCAAGCTTCTTCATCTTCATTTTGCCCTTGGACTTCCATGCCATGAACTCTTCAAGGTTGATAGTGACTTCATCATCTGAACTTGAGTTTTCATTCTGAGTAGGTTCCTCCTTAGAAAGACTTGGAAACTCCTCTTCCAAGTCATACGGTAGTTTAACCTTCTTGCATTCATTCTCATACCAAGAATCATTTTCATCAAAGACAACATCTCTAATAACCATGAATCCCTTATTGGAGGGGTTAAAACCTGTATCCTTTCTGAATCAGATCATATCCAATAAAGATGCACTTCTCAGCCTTAGGGTCTAGCTTACCTCTTATCTGAGAAGGAATGTGTACATATGCTACACATCCAAATATCTTGCAATGGTCTAGTGAGGGTCTCTTACCATGCCATGCTTCATAAGGTGTCATCCCATCAAGGGACTTTGATGGTAACCTATTTATGAGATAAGTAGTAGTAGAAACACTCTTTGCCCATAGATAGTTAGGTAACTTTTTTTCATTCAACATAGACCTAGCTGTTTCAACAATCAACCTATTTCTTCTCTCAGCTACCCCATTCTGTTCAGGAGTATACCTTGTGGTGATTTCTCTTTTAATGCCTCTGTCCTGCAAGAAGTTTTCAAACTCATTGGAGAAGTACTCACCTCCTCCATCTGACCTTAGCCTCTTCAAATTCTTCCCTGTTTGATTTTCAACAAGTGCAAGATATTTTTTAAAGCAATTAAACACCTCATCCTTGTGCTTCATGAAGTACAATACAATCCACCTGCTATAATCATCAATAAAAGATACATAGTACCTTGATCCTGAGACTGAGGGGTCTTTGCTTGGTCCCCATACATCTGACAAACTCTAGATAGTCTTCATGCATGTAACCTTTCCTTGAGAAGGGTAACCTGTGAGACTTCCCAAATTGACAAGCACCACATGTTGCTTGGATACATTACGTATTCCAAGCACACATTGGTCCCTGCATATTTGCTTCAAGGTTCTTTCTCCTATATGCCCTAATCTTTTGTGCCAAATCTCAAGCTCTGAAAGTGTTTGATCTTTATAACTGTATAGTGCAATATTCTTTGTGTCTTCTAGCTCAAAAGTGAAAAGTCTACCTAATTTTTCTCCTTTTTCTATTCTCTTGAACCCATGCCTTGGATCCCCCACAAATGCTCCATATTGGTTGAATCTAACGTGCAAACCTTTCTCCACAATCGATCCAACACTCATCAAATTTTTGGTAATGGTTGGTACATAGAGTACCCTGCTCAACAAGTTCTGATTTCCATCACAAGTCTTAACATTTCCAACTTTAACTACAGAGTGCTTGGTGTCATCACCTGTTTGTACTTGATGCTTACCTTTTGGTTCCTCAAGATCAGAGAGTAGTACTACATTGGCAGCCACATGATTTGAGCATCCTGAGTCAATGTAGAATAGGTGGTCATCATTTGTACCTGATTTTGAAGTCATGATCATGATCAGAAGAGAGTCATCTTGCTCCTCTGTGTAGTTGTTGTAGTCCTTTCTGGATTTGAAACCTCCTTGGTAGTTTCCATTGTAGTTGTTGTTGTAATTGTTGTTGTAACCTTGGTGATGGTTGAATCTACCTCTTGACTCTGAATATCCACCTCTTTGGTATCCTCTTCCTCTCTAATTTTTGTAATTCCTGAAACACTCATCTGTAGTATGATTTGATAAACCACAAATGTTGCATGATGAGGAGTTATAGGATCTCCCCCTACCTTGTTTACCTCCTCTGCCCCTTCCTCTTGATGCTCTCCCTACATAGTTGGCTTGGGAGGTAGAGCCTTCATCTTCCACCTTCTTGCTCTTGCCTTTATTTTTAGACTTTTTATCTGTATATAGGGCAGAAGAGTTATTACCTTTGGATGTGTCTCCATTCTTGTTGAGCTTTGCTTCATGAGTGAACAATTGTCCCATGAGAGTTGTAAGATCTGGAATTTGCATGTCCATGTAAAGGTCCATGGCAGTGGTGAAGCTTTCCCATTTGTCATCAGCTTTGATCCCATTGATCACTTGCCTCACAATCTGTTCTTCTTCAATCTCTTCTCCTATGCTTGCTAACTGATCTGCTACATCTTTAATCTTGGTCACAAACTCTGAAACAGCTTGCTTAGGTTGCTTCCTTAATGTGGTGAATTCAATCCACAACTGATTTTTTCTAGCCCTTGTGTTGGAAGAAAAATATGATGACAAGGTTTCCCAAGTCTCTTGCGATGTCTTATAATTTCTAATATGTGGCAAAAGAAAATCAGAGATGGAGTTGAGTAAATAAGACCTTGCCAATGCATCCTTAGCACACCATGTGTTGAGCTTTTCATGTTCTTCCTTTGTTGGTAATCCTCTTGTTTTGAATGAGGGCGATTCCTCATCTCCTGAGATGTATCCATAAGGACTCCTTCCTTGTAGGTAGGTCTTCATCCTTAGAGACCATGCCTGATAGTTGTTCCTGTCCAATTTATCAATAAATGAAGGAAAACCATCTCCCATTTTACCTTAGTTTGCTCTGATACCACTGTTGGGAAAGATGGATGGATGCTCCAAGAGATTGAGTAGGTACTGCCAAGTCTTGCTTTGTACCAGCCCTCTGATGCTTTAGAGTTGATAAGTAGACCTTCTTAGCTTTCCAATGACACCATAAAATGGCCTATGTACTTTGGAAGAGATGTATGTAAAGATTGAGACAAAAAAAATAACTTTGAATCTCAAGATCTCAAGAAAACCTTCTATTTATGTCTTGACACCTGCTGGATCTTTTGCTCACTATGACCAGCACAATCGGAATTGAAAAAAATCCTTTTAGGGGTATCTAATTAGCTTAGCAAGCTAACTATTCCAAGTGGAATGATATAAAAAGACTAACTATGCTAAGAGAAATCACTTTAGCAAATTAAACTTTACCCCCGATTTTTTAGGACTGTTGCAGACTTTGACCAGTGATCACCTCCACGAGCTTTTCTCTAAAATGGCTGAATAGAATCTCTTCAAATTTTGATAGCATGTAGCTAACTTTGATCTGATTCTAGAAAGCTTTAGATCTTTGAACTTGGTGGAGAAATGAGTGTGATATGCTCTTCACAAGTTGCCAGACTTTCAAGTACTATAACAGAGAACTCAGAAATGAACAATGAAGATGTATGTATTAATGAACACTTGTATACAAATCCATTGGCATGAAGATCATTGCCTAATGGTGTAGATAGGTGTGGGCTAGAGTGCAGGCCTCACACACACTCAGAATTGACAGTAATGAGCTCGGGAATGATGAGTCTTACCCGTGACTTTTCCATGAACACTTTTATAGTGATTGAGTAAAAATTTGAATTCAAATTCAAACTTTTGGCTCCCTATGATCAAGCTCCTATATCCTAGGAGATATTCCATCAATCAAATCTAACCATTTTTCCACGAATCCTTTTGGTAGGTGTTTACAAAGATTCCAAGTCAATTTGACTTTTACAAAGAGGTAAAGTAGTAATTAACCACTAGCAATAGTTCCTATGCTTCTCCACATGTGTATGGACTTCAATGTATCCATCAAGCCAAATGTGTAGGCTTGTAAATTACACCAACAACCTCTTTGGGTAAGGTTCCTGATCTCATAAACTCTACCAATGGAGCACTCCAATCAGGAATTAATGACACTTGATAAAGGATGGCATGCTCCACTGGTGGTCTCTCTCTGCACATTGGACAATTCTTAATCCACTCATGTATTTCTTTGTCCATGCTAGGCCAACATACTCCTAAATGTTTCAGATTTTGTAATGTGTGCTGTTTAGAATAATGATTTCCTAGCAATCCTTCATGAGCTTGTTGCAACCAACTACTATGTTCATCGTCCTCAGCACAACAAGCTAATACACCCTTAGTATCTTGTTTGTACATGCTTCCTACCAATATATGATATTTTTGTGATTTTACAATTTCTTCTTGTGATGTTTTCACATTCTTATTTGCAGGGCCGAAGGTTAGGATTGGTACCAACTTATTTGCCCATTTAGGAACAACTTCTAAATTGAACACATAAGCATCGGGTAATTCATCAGACACTCCTTGCGGTGACTCTCCTGAAGTGATGCGAGAAAGGTGATCTGCCCGAAGGTGGGTTCTACCTTTCTTGACAACAACTTCAAAGTCATATTCCATTAGTAAGAGGAACCATCTTACTAAGCGTCCAGTATTGCAAGGTTTATTGACCAAATATAACAAAGCTTGATGATCAGTGAAAAACTTGAACTTGTTGGCCAATAAATAGTGTCTAAACTTCTTCACAGCATATACCATGCCTAAGCCCTCTCGCTTAGTTGTGGTATAGTTTCGTTCAGCTGCCGTGAGCTATCTACTAGCATATGCTATGGGCAAATCTAAATTCCCTTCACCTGTGGGTTGTGCTAGCACACATCCGATGGCATGATTGGAGGCATCCACATGGACATGGAATGGCTTCAATCTGGGGTTTTCAATATTGGCGTTGTGCACAAACGTCTTTTTAGCTCATTGAAGGAGTTCTCGCATTCATCATTCCACTCAAAATCTATCAACAAACCATAAAGAGGTTTAGCTATGATCGCATACATGTGGATAAACCTACGGTAATATCCACAATGGCCCATAAAAGCTTGTACCTCTTTAATGTTCCTTGGCCTTGGTAACTCCGCTATGGCTCTTACTTTGTCCTCATCTGTTGAGATTCCGTTCTTAGAAACAATATGACCTAAGATTTTACCTTGATGCACCATGAACACACACTTTTCTGGGTTCAGACACACTCGATATTCTCTACACTTGTTGAAGATCTGTCTGAGCTCAGGGATTTTGTTAGAAGAAGCATTTTTTTTGAAGAGGAATATTTGTAAAATGATAAAAAAGTTGTAGAAATATTTATGCAAATGATGTAAAAATGAGGAAGAGTCTTCCTCATGTAAATTAGAATCATATGTAATTTCTCTAGAATTTTTGGAAACTCCTAGATAGCATATTTTTAGATTAGAAGGGAAAAGGACCAAAATTCAAGTGTGAAAAGGGACACTAGAAAATGTATAAAGGACAATTTCCTCTATTTTGAGAGGGTTGGTTAATTGTATTTGATGCTATCCAAGTAATGAGAAAAGTTTCCTGCAGAAAATCATATTTCTTCCTTTCAAGTACTTTCTTTGATTTGTGAGTCTAGTCTATGTGTATCCATGGAATTTGCAAGCTTCTATTGTGTATTTCTGATGAATGTATATGAAGAGAGTTGATTCATGATGTGTTGAGTGAGAAATTGTTGAAGAATAGTGCTGGAGATGAAAATCGTCAATTTTCATAGAATCGCGATTGTCTCATCTAAAGGTTACAGGTATCATTTTTGAGATTTGACTTCATGATTGTGTTCTGTTGAGAAAATAACATACTTTAGACACCAAGATCATTGGAAATGATGTAGTATTGCTCAAGATAATCAAAACCCTAGAAATTCCTCTTCATTTTCATTATTTCTCAGAAATCCAACCAATTTTCTCTTATTTTTTGGATTCTATCATCTAGAAGGGGTTGTGGTCTCTTGTATACTTCTAGGATTGACAAATATAAGATGTATTGTTGATTCTTTATGCTAAAATGAGTGGAGAGGACAACTCCAAAGGGTAACAACAAACATTTTTTGGCACCGTTGCCGGGAAGTAAAGCAAAACCTTCATTGAAGTTGGACCTTGTTGGATCTTCTATTGTTGATCGTATTGAACACATTGAAAAGGTAATACTCTTTAATCAAGAAATGGAAACATGAAAAGGTAGGTTTCTTTGTTTGTCTTTTGGGAAAAGAAAGCAATAGATAATCTTTTGAGAATAAGAAGTGTTGAAATTCTTGCAAATTGATAGTTGCTCATATCATTTTTTGAAAGTAAAGTGCAGGTGTGTGAAAAAGTGAATCAAGAAAGCTGAAGATAAGGTAAAATGTGTCTATCATTGCATTTGTAGAGTGCTTTTTGACCAAGTACCAAGCAAAATTGTTGATCTTGGGATAAGTTAAACGTCTAAATGCGGAACTAACTGTCAGTAGCGCGTTTAAACATTTATTGGGTTCTTGGGAGTGGAAGGGGTCCGTTAAATAGAGGCCCTATACTTAGTTCCCCAAGCTAATCACTTACACACAGCAATACACTGATGCTCAAAACTCTATCAAGACTCCGTTACACTTACAACCTTACAGCACTCAGCCCAAACTCTCCCAATGTTGACCGAACACACTGCTCCTACTTATGCAATATCGTGACACAGAGTTACTTGATGAACTCAAGAATTGTTCCGAATACAGAATATTGTAGCACAAGAGACAACATCAGTAATTCAACCTTCACCGAATGGGTACAAACAATCAAACAAAAACCGAAGATACAGAAGAACTCAACAGTCTCAGACACATAGTACTGGGAGGGGAAGTCCAGTATGTAACTTAAGATGACCCTTACTGTAGCTTAACCTTTGCCGTATGAGGACAGACTGCAACACCGAAGACAACACAATACGACTCAGAGTTCTTCGAACACTATCGCAACTACACAGACTTCATCCAACATGTTACATCACCTTACAAGGAAGAGCGACACCACGATACGCTTAATCAACAGAACAATCGCAACTGAATACCGTAGAACAACTTGCTGAGACGGACAGTCTAGTGATCTCATGGAACGTCGTCACTTTAAATTACAACCCGAACAAATGTCGAATCAACACACAGAAATTAGACAAGATACTCTAAATTAACCAACTCGACACACAGTAATGTCACAGACAAATCACCCAGACAGACAGTCTGGTGATCTCACGGGGCGTCCCTGAGCGTCTCTTTTTCATTGCTTTATATAAAGATTACAACGTATTTGTGTAACAACTTTTCGTTCGTGCGAACAAGATTCAATTTCGTTTTTACAATCGCCAATCCGACGGCCGACTAACACTGGCACGCATGGTGGACTCGAACCCGCAAGTCTATCAAAATTACGGTTCATCTATAATGCCTTCTAAATACATGGATCTGGCTAATCTAAAGGTTCGAGCGATTTTCTTTTTTAAAGCTTCTAACATCTGTTTCAAAGTATCGGGTTCTACTAATTGTGCATATGTTCTTTCAGAACTTAGGGGAATTACTTCGGCCATCAAAATTTTTGTCTGCGTCTGTAGAAAGGCCTCTTGTAAATAAAATTTGTTTGATAAGGCCGCATCCCTGGATACTTTCATCTCTGCAAGTTGTTTATCCATCTTGGCCAATCTTTCTTTCTGATTGTCGAGTTGGTTGTCTTTTCTGTCGATCTGCTGATTCTGGAACTGGATTGTTCTGGAGTAGGCATCTCTTTCTCTGCGAAGGTCTGATATTACTTTTTGCAGTTGAGCTTCTACGGTCAATTTTCGTTTGAGATTGCTGTTAACTTCTGATAAACTGATCTTGCATCTCTCGAGTTTTTCAGCTATTTTCATAGCCAGATTATGCTGTTCTTGGCCTTGCTGTACTACTTCATCTAGCTATTGTCTTGTTTCTTCTAATAGATTTCCTAAAGCGACTCTTGCATCTTCTTTGTCCTGTATCTCTTGCTTTAACTGGATGATTTTTGTATTTGCATCATTTAGTAACTCGTCTTTCTTTCTGAGCTCAGCCAGTGCCGCATCCCTTTGAGCTGTAATTTCTACCTGTTCGGCCATTCGGGCTTGTAATTCCTTCAGTTGTTCTTGTAGGGCTTGATTTTCTGCCTTAGCCACCACCAATTCTTCTTGTAGAGGACTAATATCTGCCTCCAGCACATCCACTTTATGTTGGAATTCTTCTCGGATGTTATCAGTGACCTGTTTCATCTGTACTGGTAATTGCTGCAATAGCTGAATTAGCAATTGACCCATATTTGCAAGCTCAGAGATCATGGGAATCAAAGGAAGTGGAAGATGAGGATGAGGTTGAGATGAGGATGTGGTGAGTAGCTGCTGGGAGTTCGGTGGAGAGTAGTTTGGGGATGAGGAAGAAGAGGCAGTGGGTTCTTCGGGAAGAATGGGTGGAGTAGGGATAATTGGGTTGAGTGGAGGTTCCGGTGTGGGAGTGGGAAAAACAGAGTGAGATTCTGTTACCTTTTCTGTGGTTTGTTGTGTGTCAGCGGTGTCGGCAGCTGTGGACTCTACTGCTTTAAGCAGTTCCTTGAAGTCTTCTTTGATTATATGTTCTTCATCTCCTTGCTTTTCCTGCTCCGATTGTTGCTGTGATGCTCCTTGTGACGAGCTTGTGTCAGATTCGGTGGGAGCCTCCTGTTCTTGATGTTGTTCTGAAGATGACTGTGCTGAAGATTCATGATGCATGGTAGTTGTGGTGTCGTGAAAAGTTTCGTCTTCGTTTGCTTCTTCTTCTTTGTCGTCGGTCTTATCATTTGCGGTTGAACCCTGTACTTGGCTCTCGGATGAACTGATTCTAATTCTTTTTCGTCGGAAGAGTTGGAATCATTCCTCTTCATCTTCTTCATCGTCCTCTATAATCTGTGTAGACTCTTCATGGCACAGGATGGGTCCTCGGGGTGGGGGTTGCGCTGCTTGGATGGCCGGAAATAAGAAGCTGAGGATGTGCGATAGCCTGGATCTTGGCATATCCCCCTTATTTACCTGCTTGATGATGGAGACACATTCTTTGTGTATTCGGCGGAAGAAATATGATGCAAAATTGACGGGTTCTCGAGTAGCTAAATCTATAGCGGAGTAAAAAGGACGAGAGATTCCATAGGTTCGCTTCTGTAGGTTAAGAATGGCTACTAGGAATTGTAGCGCGGATCTCTCAGGTTCAGGACGGCAGAGGATGGCATATTCGTTTGAGGAGCTCCTAGGGAATAACTGATTCATTGTTGCAATTGGTAGATTCGGGCCATTTTCCCGACCTACTGGAGAGAGTCGAAATGCATCAGAGAAGGTTTGCATAGTGATAACTACGTGGGATGGCAATGACGTTATAGGCAAACTCCACTCGGTGGCAGGTGTGGCAGTGATGGCGGCGATTATAGGGAAACGGATGGGATTCCACTGAATGCCAAGGCAGTTCAGTGAAATTGGATAACCCACGGGTGCGCAGGAACTCTCCGACGTTGGCAGGGAGTTCGTCACGGAAAGCGGCAAAATTTGCCAGAGCTTCCATGGCACACACAGTAAACGCAAGCACAAGGCACAAAGCACAGGGTTCACACGATCACACAAATTACGCAAACACAATAGCGATTTTTGGCGAAACGGAAAAGGTTATGTTGTAAGTAGCCAGAGGCACAGACGACACGGAAGCATGTAACGACAGAGCAGGGAGCCAGTCGAATCGTTTTTCAAAGAATTATGTTTTCAAATACTTTCCAAAAACCTCCAACAGTGATTTTTATCACTATTGTAACATATGTAACATAGAAAACCCCATTTTGTAATCCATAGCTCCGTTTTGTGCAAGCCGAGGAGTCCTCGAGCTTGAGGAGCTTAGGTAGAACAAGCGTATCAATTTTCGTTATTTTTAGACATCATTTACCCTTCCAAATAGCATCTAGGACCTAATTTTTAATTATGCCGGTCACTAGATGTGAAACCGGTCAAAACTAGTCTAGAAACTATAAAAAGAGCTAGAGAGCTCATTTTTGAGGTTAGCTTGTTTGAGTAGAGAAGAGCTTAGAGCTATTTTGAACTTGTAAGAGTGTTCTTGAGTAATAGAGCTAATTTTCTCACCTTCCATTGTGTCTTGCTTGTCTCTTCGTAGTGTGTGTGTATGTGTGTGTGCATTTCTATGCTTCTCACCTTCACTCTCACTTCATCTCACATTCACGATCTTCATATCACTCCTATCTCTTCCGCGGATTGACATTAAGGAGGTGGAGCTTCTTAACGTGGTTCTCACCATTGTGCTAGAGCAACACCAAATTTGGCGCCGTTGCCGGGGATCGAGTCTAGGACGAATGTGTGATGGTAAGAGTATAGCAAGAAGTGGCGTTGGAAGGTAAAAATTTCAGTTTTTGTTGTTGTTTTTACTTAGTTTTTAGTGTTTTTCACTTCCCCCACACTCCATCTTCATCACCGCATCATCATCTTCATCTCCAAAAAAATCAAAAAATTCACTATATCCCCCCATTCTCCTCATTTCCCCTCATTTCTGCATGCGAGAGAGTGAGAGAGAACTTTTGTGCTTGTGTGTACTTTTGTTTTCTTGAGTTTTCTTGCAGGTACAGTGCTCCAGTGCATCAGGAAAGCTTGGAAAAGGTAAAAACTTCAGTTTCTGTCAGAAATTTCCGACTGTGTCAGACCATCGCGATGGTCTGCAAAGTTCGGATTTTGAGGAAGGCGAGTTCACCACCGTGGGCGACCCCTGCGTGTGTAGGAATCCATAGCTTCATCTCAAAAAATCTCAGTTTGGTGGACCATCGCGACGGTCTCTGACCATCGTGATTGTGTCACACCATCGCGATTGGCTCACGCCATCGCAACGGCTTGGCCGGACCATCGCGACGGTCTCTGACCATCGCGATTGTGTCACGCCATCGCGATTGGCTCACGCCATCATGCCGACAGTGCCACGTGGCAATCTAGACCATCGCGACGGTGCACTTCAGACCATCGCGACGACACCCTTACACCATTGCGACACTTCAAAAATTCAGACCATCGCGATTGGCTCACGCCATCGCGCCCAGACCATCGCGACGGTTCACTTTGGACCATCGCGATTGTCCACGTTGACCGTTGACTGACGCCATCGCGACGGTTCACTTTCACGCCATCGCGATTGTGCAAATCCAGACCATCGCGACGGTGCACTTCAGACCATCGCGATTGTGCACTTTCACGCCATCGCGACGGTGCAATTTCAGACCATCGCGATTGTCCAAGACCATCGCGATCATCTCAGACCATCGCGATTGTGCACCCCCATCGCAAATTTTAGGGTTTCTTTTTTTGGCCAATTTTGGGGCTATTTTTGGGAAATTTTTGGGTGATTAGACTCATAGGAGACCCCTTAGCTCATATTTGGAGAAAAACCTGTTTGTCAGTTTTTACCCCCCAGGGCCTGAAGGGTCATAACTTTTTAGACAAGCTATTTTGAGGTTGACCTAGTTTGGGACTAGAAAGCCAGGGGGCAAACATTGAAAAGTTGGGCAAAAGGGAAGGGACTTAAAAGGTGTATATACTTAAGTGCTTGATCATCCAACTGTGAATTGGTCTAATATTGGATTTGTCCAGGTCTAGCAAGGGCAATCGAAGGCAACCAAGGCAAGGCAGTGAAGGGCATAAAGCTTGGGAAGCGCGACTTCTTGGGCATCAAAGCAACCAGAAAAGCTGACTCGAGGTTGGAAGATTACTCAACCCCCTCAGTCAATTCTTAGCTTAGGATAAACGTTAGCATTGTGGATTAAGACGAGAGGAACGCCTCAAGTTCAAGATATTTAATTCTTTCAAGTCTAAGACTACAGTAAAGGTGTGTGTGACGAGAACCTAAAGGAAAGAACATAAGTCTGACGGAACGAGAACTCAAAATTATAACGGAAAGTCGAGTTCCTGACGCATACATTAAGCCAAGAATCTAAAGAAATTTAAAAAGAATCAAGACAGTAATAACAAAGAATCATTGACGATCTGAGCGAGTACTGAGTGTGCAAGGAACAAAATTAATGAACCTTAGATCGGGCAAACATATAGGTAAGTCAGACCGACGAAGCCTTAGATCATCAGAGGCAAGTGTAAGAACTACTGCACGATCGTGGGCTCAGCAATTGAATAGTAATTATCCCTACGAGAGCTCAGATACTAGTGATTCAGAAATGGCATTTAGCACAGAAAGACCAGAAGGAGGGTCGAATGTAGCATACTTAGAAAAACCAGAAGGACCCTATAGAACACAACTAGAGTTTCTCCGAACCAACCGATTGGGTGCTCGCATCTATGAGGATGGTTTGCGAAGGCAAGTGGTGCAAATGCACAACCCCGATCAACCCATTGGATTGGAACGTCTAGTGGTGAAATTCGAGAGAGACGCGTACATAGACAAGGAAGGAACAATGTACATCTTAAGTACGCAGCCAAACAATACGAATGAGTTTGGCGTGATTCAACCAGAGACGGAAGCAAAATCTCAAGGAAAAGAACCATTAGAAGAGCCTAGAACACCTAGAGGGAAATCTGTACTGACACGAGTACTAATCCCGGATTGGATCCCTCACGACAACAGAAGCATAGAGTTGTTTGTAAATAAAGAAACTGATGAAGCCTTTTGGAGATACAAGACCGAAATACTTAGTGAGGTAGGTATCATCACTATATACGAGTTCAAGGACCCGGATACACCTAGAAAGGTTGTATACCTGGATGAGACTTCAGAAAGAGTCTTTGTGGTACCTGACCGCGCTAAAAACACATACACATGGAGAGGTGAATTGGTATTCCCTCCATCTAGGACGAACATGAATACAAGTCAACAAGGGGCAGGAACATCCTCAGCCCATGGAAATCAAAGAGAGGGAAATAAACAGAGACCGGAAATAAGCTTCACTCATCCCATAGGGAGAGATAGAATAACCACGAACACTAATAGAGCGGACAGACAAAGAGATCATGGAGTACTAGGTGGTGGAGATGATTTTCCTCTACCAAGACCACGCGAACACGCAAGAATATTGAGACCCACACAGCTAGTAAAATCAATGAAAAATTACTTTGATGGGACAGGAGATCCCTATGACCATGTCGCAGAATTCAAGCAAGTACTAAGAGCCGAACAAGTTGAAGACATGTTCACGCAATACAACGCATTTGGACTAACGTTAAAGAATACAGCTTTAACTTGGTTCCAACCTTTGCAACAAAGGCAATTTAGAGACATCCATCACTTTTTAGAGTCATTCATCACTGAATTCTCTAAAAGTGGGATTAGACATGACACGTCTTCGTTGATTCATAGCTTTAAACAGACCCCTCAAGAAACAGTAAGACTGGCAGGACGTAGGTTTAGACAATATGTTGAACGATGTCCAATGCAAGAGCTACCCTCACAAGCTAAGCAAGTGTCATTGTTTCTAGATGGCTTGTTGAGCTCTAAACTACGCTCCTACGTGTACCTAAAAGAACCCAAAACGCTAGAGCAATGTGTAAGAATTTGTATAGACATTGAGGACAACTTAGGAGACGAGTTGGAACTCTCAAAGGTCTATAAGGACTCAGACTGTTCATCTCTAGCATCCACAAAATTGTCTAGCTCAATAGAAGACCTAGCAGAAAAAGTGGCCCAGAAACTAGGAGTTTCTAGTAAACCTAGGGTGCTAACTAACAAGCGCTGTTACACCTGTGGTGGTGATCATATGGCAAATGTGTGTCCCAATGCGCCACAACCACAAGCCAACCCTAGTGGCCAATACTGTACGATTGAGAGAAGATACACGAATCATACGGCTCAGGACTGCCCATACAACAAACAGACCGTGAGACAAAACTACCCGCAAGCATACCCGCAGCCAGGTAGGTATCAAGGCCAATACAATGCTCAGCCCTATTACTATAGGCCTCCTCAGAACTACCCATACCAGGCTCAACAGAGACCTCAACCTGTCTTAGCTCAGCAGCCACCCCCACCAGCGAATGTCATCTCAGTGAAATACGCTGCTGCAGAAGAGAATCTAAGTAGGGCTTTAGTGCCTTCTTCACCTTTGATCACAGAGAGTGACCCACACTCAAATAGTTTTGACTCTACACATGTAGATAGTCCATCCGCTTATTACACAGAGTCACCAGAACACGTGGAAACATATCATTATGATAGTCCACCAGTGGAACCTAGTTGGGAGCCAGACTATGCTAACCCAAATCCACGGCCCCAATTGAGACAACAAAGACCACGGGGCCCTAGAGGACCATGCTTTAGGTGCCAAGGAGATCATTTCATAAAGGACTGTCCACACCCTCCGATAGCAGGACAATCACAGTACTATAACATACAAGGCTTTTGTGCTGATTGTGGCAAGGAGCACATAATCAAAGATTCTCCTAAGAACCCAGTTAACGCTTTGAATGTGACACCGATCAACGTGATAGGTATTGTAAATAACGCAGATGGATCCAACCCTACATACGTGCCTATCCAAGCTATCACAAGAGCCCAGGTGCTCTTACAGAACCAACAGCTTAATCAAGAGAAAGTAGCCGGAACTAGTGAAGTTGCAGAATCTAGCAGTAAAAAGACAAAATCTTGGAAAGATTCTAGAGAAAGAATAAAGAGAAAGTGGAGTAAAAAGATAATTGAGTTGGAAGGAAGTTTGAAGGAATCTAGAGCTAAAATCCAAGAATTGACTTCACAGGAATTGAATCAAGAGAATCCAGCTCAGAAATCAGGATCAGTTTTAGCGGAACCCATACCAGAAAATCTAGACATGATGTTTCGGGCATATCAAGCTAGATTAAAAGAGGGACCTCAGGTAGCTGAAATGAGCCAAAACTACCCTCGAGCTGATCTAGAAATTGAGAGAACTAAACTTTGCATGAAGATGGTAGAACTAGCACAAGCTTTGTTCGAAGCCTCTAGATATCTTAATTGGAATAACATGGCAAAACCGGAATTACACTTTCAAGGACTAATGGAGAGACTAGAATATTTGATTGATAGCAAAGAGAAAAAGGATCAGCCTAGGAACCCTATTGTCCCAGAGACACAGGAAAGGAATGCGCCATCCCTGTCTGAAGTACCCAATACAGAAAGTCAAGACAACCTGTCTTCCATACATAGGTACTCACATGAATTTTTGAGAGAAATCCAAGAAGAGAAATGGAGAAAGGAACAAGGAACTCATCCTCCTATTCAAGAAATAGACGACTTGCAGGAACAATTCCCCCAAGACATTCCCTCTATATACGATGATGTAGAGGAAGAACAACTGAGTGAACACACAGGATTTGAATCTAATTCTTTACAAGAATTACCTCAGTTCATAGGACCTTGGGAAGCAAAGTCTATTAGTATGAGAGCACCCACGATAATAGTGAGGAATGAAGAATCAGTAATCCCTAGAAACACGGAAGTGATCAAGAACACTAAAGTACAGTGTAACCTCACTCTAGAGGAGTTGTTGAAGGTAAAACCAGAATTGTGGAAACATGTAGCAAATCAATTCCCTGAGCTTGCTACTACTCCCTCACAAATAGGATCACAAAATAAGGTACCAGAGATACCCGTAGAAAAGATCGGAGATGTAAGTGAAGGAGAGGAAGGTAACACTTATCTTCCGATAACCCATCAGGGCTACACCACGAAAGCCATCTTAGATTCAGGAGCCGGAGTAGCCATAGCTACCACCGCTTTATGGAAACATTGGGGTAAGCCAGCATAAGACCCACCAGAATGAAGCTACAAATGGCTGATGGACACATAGAAAAACCATTAGGCTTACTAGAAGGCATATCTCTCACCACTTGTGGTGTAGAATTTGAGCATACCTTTGCCATTTGTGACTTTGCAAAAAATCATGCTTATGAGATGATATTGGGACGACCATTCATGCGTCAGTTGCAAATTGTACAAGATTGGGGAACCAATTCTTTGTACTTGCAACATTTAGGAGTGACTACCAAAGTCAATCTTAAAGACTTTTCACATCGAGATGTACCCCCAATACAATGGAATACCATCCATAAGACACCAGTAGAGACGGAATCCGTGCACTCATTAGAATCAGATCCTTCTTGGTTGCATGAGGATACTCATTTATGGATGTGTAAAGTAGCCAAACAAGAGGAAGAAAGATTAGAAGCAAGGACCTTAGGTGCAGAACAACATCCAAGAACCCTTCAAGACCCCGCCTACGCACCTGTAGTATTTCCAGACGAAGAGTTTGAACCCCATGGTTGGGCAAAAATCCTAGCAACCATGGATGTAGCCATCAATGAAGAACAATGGACACCCCACTGTGACGAGGATGGCTATGACATTTAAGTTTTCACGATAGAGCCAATCATGTGCGATGCAATTTTAGAAGAGTGTGAACCTAACACTGATGCATTTGAGGATGCAAGCGATTTCGATTTAGAATCAATTATCATGGATTCTCCCTTTGCATTAGAGGAAGAATACTTTCACGAGGTAGAGACTCGCACTCAGAGACACGAGGAAGTTACGAATGAGGTGAGATTAACCACACAAGTGACTACTAAGAGTGAATGCAAGAAAAGAAAGAAGAAAGAAACCATGTCAAAAAAAGAAGAATCTTTATTTGAAGTACCCGAGAACTTCAAGAAATACGAAATCGAAGATAGAAGAATCATGGTACGAATGCCTAATAGAAAAGTGAATGACGGTCAAGTATATGATAACCGAGAGAAAACCAAGAAAATAATCGTAGCCATAGAAGGAGAAGAAGAAAAATATACATACATAGGGCATGATTTGTCGAAGGAAGAAGAAGAAGAGCTAGTTGCCCTATTGCATGAATATAGAGATGTTTTTGCGTGGAGTTACAAAGATTTGAAAGGAGTAGATCCAGATATATGCTCTCATAGAATCCCTATGACTCCAGATGCAAAACCTACGAAACAGAAACCGTACACGTACAATGATAACTACGCTGTGAAGATTAAAGAGGAGATAGATCGCTTGATAGAAGCAGGATTCATTTACGAAATTGAGCATACCGAATGGGTATCCCCCATTGTGGTTGTGCCCAAGAAGAATGGAAAATTGCGTGTGTGTATCAACCTTAAAAAAGTTAATGCCGCCACGATTAGAGATAGTTATCCTCTTCCTATCACGGAACATCTATTGGAAAGAGTCACGGGCAAGGAAGTTTACAGCTTTCTGGATGGATTCTCAGGCTATAATCAAGTAGCCATTGCTCCAGAAGATCAACACAAGACGGCATTTGCCACTGAATGGGGCATATTTGCATTTCGTGTGATTCCATTTGGCTTAACAAATGCACCCGCCACTTTCCAGCGACTCATGTGTCATGTTTTTAAGGAATTCTTACGCAAGAGCTTGGAAGTTTATGTCGATGACTTATGTGCACATTCAAATGTAAGACAGACGCATATCCCAGAGTTAAGGCAAATAATTGACAAATGTCGAGAATATCAGGTTTGTTTGAACCCAGAAAAGTGCGTTTTCATGGTCAGACAAGGCAAAATTCTAGGACACATTGTGTCAAAAAATGGAATCTCTACGGATGAAGAAAAGGTGAAGGTAATTGCAGATTTACCTAGACCAACTAATGTGAAAGAGGTACAGGCATTTATGGGCCATTGCGGTTATGCAATCATAGCCAAGCCTTTGTACTCTCTTTTAACCAATTTTGAATGGACAGATGAATGTGAAAATTCATTCAATGAACTTAAACGACGCTTGTGCTCAGCGCCTATATTGACAACCCCAGATTGGAGTAAGCCATTCCATGTACATGTGGATGCATCCAATTATGCCATAGGATGTGTGTTAGCACAACCCACGAATGAAGGTAACATAGATCTCCCCATAGCTTACGCGAGCAGACAATTGAACGCAGCAGAAAGAAATTACACCACGACGGAACGAGAAGGATTAGGGATGATCTACGCAGTAAAGAAGTTTAGGCACTACTTGTTGGCCAACAAATTCAAGTTCTTTACGGATCATCAAGCCCTATTGTACTTAGTCAACAAACCATGTAACACAGGACGACTGATACGTTGGTTTCTATTACTCATGGAGTATGATTTTGAAGTAGTAGTCAGGAAAGGAAAGACACATCTTAGAGCTGACCACCTTTCGAGATTAACCTCAGGAGAAGCTCCTCAAGGAGTAGCGGATGATCTACCAGATGCATACTTGTTTAATCTTGAGATAGCACCAAAATGGACTAAGCCTATAGTCCCTATTCTCACGTACGGACCCAAGAATCCTAGGATAAAGATCAAAGAAGGAGAGATTACCAGGTCTCAGAGATACCAAATAATAGCAGGAAGCATATATAAACAGGATAATCAAAAGATTCTTGCTTGTTGTGTAGATGAATCAGAACATGCGAATTGGTTGCAATTAGCACATGTAGGTGCACTAAAGCAACATCATTCAAAACATCGAACATTACAGACTCTGCATAGACTAGGAGTATATTGGCCTACGATGGAAGCAGATGTCTACAAGTTGTGTAAAGAATGCCATGTTTGTTGTGAAAGACCGCCAGTAGAACATGCTACATTGTATCATGTGTCCCTCACACAAGACTGGAGCGAACAATTAGTGACATATTTGAGGACGAAGACATTCCCTCAAGGAATGACCTTCGCTCGACAACGCAGTCTAGAGCAGGAAGCTCAAGATTATTCACTTATTGGCGATAACCTATACAAAAGAGGACGAGATGGATATCTAAGACAATGTGTTCATGAGAGCGATTATCTGAGCATACTAGAGACTGCACACCAAGGTGTTGCGGGAGGTCATTTTGGACCTGATAGGATAATCAAAGCCATCCTCTTTGCAGGATTATGGTGGCCCACTCTTCACATGGATGCTCATACCTATGTCAAGAGATGTGATGTGTGCCAAAGAACTCAGTTTCCTACTCGCAGAGACGAAATGCCATTGAAACCCATGATGGGCGGACGTGCATTTTCAAAGTGGGGTATAGACTTTGTAGGACCCATTAACCCCCCTGCAAAAGGTACACATGCGGAATACATTATTGTTGCCACAGATTATCTGACGAAATGGGTAGAGGCAAAAGCCACAAAAAAGAATGATGCACACACAACTGCAAAATTTTTATTTGAGAATGTCTTTACAAGATATGGACTGCCTATAGAGTTAGTGAGCGATCGAGGCACTCACTTTCTAAACCAAGTCATTGAATATTTGTTACAGGATTTTATGGTGATTCACAAGAAATCCGCACCATATCATCCTCAGGCCAATGGTCAGGCTGAAAGCACTAATAAGATCCTTTGTAACGTACTGACGAAACTCGTGAACAACAAACGTTCAGATTGGGACAAACAGCTACACCACGTTGTTTGGGCATATCGAGTGGCCTACAAGACCGTACTCAATGCAACTCCCTTTCAGATGGTTTTTGGTCAGAATGCTGTGCTTCCTTTGGACTTCTTGATACCGACCCTTAAGGTTGCACAAGAACATCAGTGGACCGGCCATGAATTATCAGCAAGAATAATGGACTTGGAACGATTAGGAGAAACCAGGCTAAAGGCAGCAGCAGGAATATATGCAGCGAAGAAGTGACAGAAAGCATATTTTGATGCACATATGAAAGATAAAGGCCTAAAAGGAGGAGATTTAGTTCTAGTATATACGCTAAAGCAACACGCACGTAAGTTAGAAAAGCGAGGTTATGGACCTATGATCATTAACAGACTCTCAACAAGTGGAGCAGTACAGTTAGCCACTTTAGAATGAGATATAATGCCGAATTATATTATTGGCTGTAGAGTCAGGCTATATCAGGAACCTCTTACTGAGGATATGCTTAGATGACTCACGTTGGCAAAGAAGCGTAAGGAGGAAGAAAATAGAATACGAGCGGAAGCTCAGGCAGAAGCAATAGAACGCATTAAACGCATGAAGTTAAGAAGACAAGGACTAGGGAGAGAACATTATAACCATCTGGAAACTACACCCAGATATCCCATGGCCATGTGTCAAGTAAAGTCAACCATTCATCCTAGTATAGTGGACAGGAGACCATTCATTACAGTCAGGTTAGAGCACGGCAACCCTTGCCGAGAGCTCAGGGCTTTAATTGACTCAGGTGCTGCGACTAGTGCGATTAGATGGTCCCACTATAAGGATTCAGGAATAGAAATGCGGCCAATTGAGGCATACCTCATAGGGCTAGGAGGCATGGAAACCCCTTGCATGGGTGAGGTGGACCTTCCTATCCTCATTAAGGATGTGACCATGACAGCGAAGCTACTAGTGTGCCATGATGACGACCTGATAGAACCCCTAATCCTTGGCCAAGATTGGTTATACGATCACTCAGTGGACCTAAATCTTAGACAAGGCTCCTTACAGATTGGAACCTTAGAACAGAAGCGAGTGATACCGCTTGACTTCCCTAACGGCATTCCGATTGAGGTTTGTAACCCTAGACCCTATGAAACGCATGTGACGGAAGACCGGAAGATCTTGGGTCAGACCAGTCACGTTACGTCTACACCAACCCACTCGGGCTTGGCTATGGACAATTGTCAATCAGAAGGTCGACAGGAGATCTTCCCTGGGGCTTCCTGCAAACTAGAAGGGGCAGCTACCCAACCGCTAGGGCAGTTGAACACAATCAGCGGTCAGGTGGGTTGCATCAGCGGCCAAATGAGCACAACACCCTGTGATGCTCATCCTTCCAAACTTGTTGCGGACTGGCCTAGATTAAAGATAAAGAACGAATCACTTCCTAATGGGCAGGTCACGCAAGTGTTGGATCTCCCTTCTTTTCCAAAGCAGAGCGTCCAATGGACCCCTCAAACCCAACCACGAAGGAGTCAACCACAACAGAGGAACCCAGACCGACGACAACACCAGACAAGGCAAGGAAAACAACAGTATCAACATCACAGAACCAGTGGCACGAAACAAATATGGGTGCCAAAAGGACAGCAACCACAGGCTATTGGCAACACTGCAGGCGAGAGCAGGACAAAGTTTCAACAGAAGCAGAGTCAGCATCCGAAGTCCCCTCGATCTTCTTCTACACGTACCAGTACTCGACAGATTTGGATCGCCAAGAAATATCTTATCCATAGACCCACACCCATGCAGATTTGGGTACCCAAACAATGTATTATATCCCAACCCTCAAGCCATGTAATATATACCCCTCAGAAACCTTTTCATCCTTCAATACCACCAAACCCGATACCACTTTTTGTACCTCAGCAGAAACATGCCACCCACTCAAAGACTCTTAGGAAATGGATACCGAAACGTATCCAGACGTCTTCTTATAAGCCATTATCTAACAATTTTCCCACCCCGTTTAAACTCCACCCTTGTAATAATTCACCCTCAACCAAACCTTGTATAAATTCATACACCCAAACCCCACATCATGCATAATAAAAGCTAATCAACAATTGTATGCATAATCTGAACCATGTAGGTGTCTAGAGACCTGCATTAGTTTTGCAAATAATCATTGCATCAATCACTTCATGACACTTGGCTACACGGGTTACACATCGGTCATGGAAAGGGATTGCGGTCTCACCTTAATGGGATCATAATTAATTTCCATACTAATGTGTTAATCTTTTGTAGCAGATCTTTTCCATTAGCTCATCAGTCATCATGCAAACCGAAGCAGGACCATCGGAAGCAGGCCCCAGCGTGGCTGCGGTGCCCCTCAATGTTTTACGCGCAGAATCCCACCCGATCGATCCACCGCCAGAGTTCCAAGGATTTCCGGGACCCATGCCAATCGATAACCCACCTATGGGATACACAGAGAAGATACACCATAACTCTCACTGGTTCCAAGGCCTAGCAGGACCATTAGCTGATGCTGACTTCATTTTTGAAGCAAATATGACATTTGATGAGCGCACATGGGGCAGGTATCAATTCTTCTCAAGAGAATTCGAAGGCCTACAGAATACCCAGGACTTAACTCATGTTTGGGCTAGAGCCGGCTTCACGGAGTATTTCAGTGATCCTCTGCCCAAACCTGACTTTTATAGGTGTTATTATTTAATCACCACTTTGCTGGCCTCAGAGAATAAGGACATCCCAGGAACCTTTATTTTGCCTTCTTTAGTGGATGATCCACCTTACAAAAGATTTTATCTTTCAAAGGATTTAATCAGAGCTGCCATCAAAATACATGGAACACACACTCCAACGGAGAAAGAACGGCTAGTCCCAGAGCAGATGAAGCGTGGTGACGTAACTAAGTGGGAGGATATTTCTGCTATAACACCTGAGCTCTCTAAGCCATTACGGATATGCATGCAGCACTTTGCTTTCCCAGCTCAGGATCGTTTTACCATGCCCCACAAGAGAATCTGGTTCGGATTATACTTAGCATGTACTGGACCGCAAACGGTTGATCTAGCCAGCTGGATCATTGATCAGCTCTATTTGGCACAACATCGATGGGAGCGAAAGAAGGTAATCAATGGGTGCTGCGCCCTCGCCAGGATCATATATATGTGCTTGGCATATGATTTACCCGTAGAGCGTGCCATGACCAGTGAGGAACTGAAAGCATTCAAAGGCACCACTAGGAAGGCTAGAAAGTCTAGCAAAGGCAGAGCCAGAAAGCGGATGAGAGGTACTATCCCGTGCCTACAAGTCCCAGCATCACCCTCTCCACAACCATCTCCAGAGCAGTCACCAACAGCAGCCACTCCCACAGTACAACCTATTCGCATAAGGTTATCTAGACCAGTGGTAACGGAGGGCACCACCAGTACTGTCGCACCCCAAGCAGCCACAACCACAGAACCTATCACCACAGCAGCTGAACTTCCCACCACTATTGGTGCGGAAGCTTTCTCTTTTCCAATACCGCATTTAGAACCAGGACAAGCAGAGCCACTGGACCAAACTTTTGATTTTGAGATGCCTGATGCATTCTCCAATGAGTTCCAGTTTTCAGAAGGACAAATGTTTTCTCAAGGATTTGAAAGGCCTAGCTACCCTACCACACCCAGGGATCAGCCACAAGGACAGGTCCTGTCCAGCTCTGATGACGAAAGAACAGCAACCGATGACGACGAAGGAGATGACGAAGCTAGCCAGGGAACTCATGAATCCCAAGAGCACGAACAGACAGACGGTCAAGGCCAACAAACAGACACACATGGTGATACAAGTACCCATGAAGATGAAACTTACGAAGCAGCCGCTTACACACTGGCTATTAAGAAGCTGTATAGAACTATGGAAAAAGTTTGGGCACGCAAAAAGCTGACAGAGGAAGAGAGTCAAACAATAATAGAACAAGAACTTGTCACAGGCGGATTCGAAGACGCATACATCAAAGGATTCAAAGAATTAGTCAAATCAGTAGGCTCCAACGAAGCCCTCAGGTACTTGCAAAGAAAGCCACTACCACAGTTTGACCCCCGCAGAGTACGACTACTTTCAAAGCCCGGCGAATACATTCGTGTACCAACCGGAGCACAATCTTCAGAACAAGCCAGGGAGGCACGCCTCGTTCCCAAAAGTTCATTGGCCGTAGAAACCATCATTGTAGATTCCCCACCCCGCGCTACAACTATACCTACCTCAGCAGTCACTGAAGTACCGACCACCCCCACCGCTCCTCTCTCACCGCCCATCCATCCAGCCTCCCCTCTTCACCCTCCTTCCCCCAGACCCACATCTTCATTCGCCGGTGGTGTTGTAGAAACCGTCTTTATGACCACTCACCCCACAATTCCCGCGCCCATTAGCCCTAATCTACCCCTTCCCCCACCCACCTTTCTATCCAACCCATTCCTTCATCAATCTTTTCCATCTTTCCCCACAACTCCAAGACCCCTTTTCCCATCCCCCCCACCATTAACCTTCTCCCCCGTCTCACCTCCCCGACCCACTGTAACCCCTCTTTCCCCTTTCCACCAAGCTGCTCCAGCCAGCCCCCCTGTAAATTACCCCTCAACATTTGTGAATCCCGTATTTACACCAGCACGAGCACCCACGATCACACCCATATTCACGGTCACCGCACTAGATACGTCCATTGACATGGACATCTCACCACCCACTGCAACATCACTACCTTCACTCATGGCACAAACATTTTTAGGCACATCCCAATTTTCAACAATCACTACATCATCCACCTTCCCATCCCCATTCCCCGTTCCCGTTGCATCTACACCAACTGCATCTTCATTTAGCACCCCGTTAATACTATCACCCACTGTAGATAATGCATTCCGACAGATGTTCATGTGTATGACGCAAGTAAGAGATGAGTTCACATCTCTTGGTGATAATTATCAGCAGCTGCAGAGGACAACCAATGGCCTAGAGTCGCAGCTTAATTTATTGTCTATTGAGAATGCCTCTCTGAACACCCGCTACCAGGAATTACGCGAGGCTTATCACAAATTGGAACTAGAAAGCGAAGAAAAGACCAAGGAAGCCATTGCTGACCTGGATAACTTATTAAGAGCCCAGACAGTCCGCAATGCAACGCTAACACGAAACATGGGCTTACTACGAAGACACCTAGCAGCTGCCAAGGAAGAAAACCAGCGCTTACAGGATCAGAACCGAGAAAACTTAGAAGCAACGCTCGATCACCCAGACCAACCACTCAGTCCTAGCAGGTTCAAAGCCATTCCTTCAGACTCGATGAGGATGCTGCTAGACGATCATGTAAGATTGCTAGATGAATATGACCGCATGAACGAGGAGTTACAGAAACTCAAAGAAGATCACAAATTACTCCAGTTACGAGAACCGGCACACCACGACATACCAGCACCTGTGGACTCCTCTCCTGACCTCCTAGAGGAACTCAACTCATTACGGGCCCAGGTATCGACCCTTGAATCAAGGATTGCAGTATACGAAGCGCCACCAAGGCCAGATTCCCCACCTGAGCTTCCAGCTGAGGAAGAAATGGTCACCATCCCGATGGAGGAAACATTTGAAGAAGCGTACGAGCCACAACCCATCCCAGGCGGACGCGTCACGGCCGAAGGTCAGATGACGTACGAACTTCCGACCCCCGCGTGGATGAAGACTATTGAGGAACTTGGAACAACGCACTCAGCTAGCGTAGAGGCACAATTACATGCCATGGCGATGATAGAAGAAAGAATATTACAGTCTCCATTCTTTGCTCATTTGGCCCCGCGACGATACATATCTGGGCATGAGCTACAGTATAAACCGTATTTCATGTTAATGGCCGAATACCAGTTAGCCATTGAGAAAGAGATAGGTAAAAAACCATCGCATGCAACTCAATTCGAGGCGGCTCATTTGCCACTAGATGCACAGAAAGGAAGGATCTATCAACCAGAGTGGCGAAAAGATTTACTACTGCAGTATCCAGAGATGATGAGTACATGGGTAAAGGCACCTTTGCATTTGAAGTACAATCCGTGTTGGGGACCAGTGCCACGACGCCGCTCTTGGACTGCCTTTGCTATTAAGGTACACAACAATAAGCAGTGCCAAGGCTGGTTGAATTACCCCTATTTTAAGCCACCCATTGAGTTACCAACTGTTGGCTACATGATGGCTACAATTCGCCACTGGCTCCCTAGATTAAAGCATATGGATGATATAGCGGCGCATATGACTGTCAAAATCTTTGACATGATGCAAATGATTTTTAAAGTCTTCCGACGTGTCAAGGCACCACATGTCAACACCCCGGGCTTTGAGCATGGCAATTTTGATCTGGTATATGATATGAGTACAACGCCATCGCTGCGGGTGTGTTATGCCTGGCACTGCAGAATAAAGTACCTACCGGCGTGCTACAAGCAGACATTCGAAGAGATGTTCACAACCGGCTTCTGGGAATACCATTCAGAGGTATTCATAAGCAGGCCTACACATTTATTACACTTATTTGCCTGTGAACGAATGGTCTATTCCACACATTATCAGCTCCCGCCACCGGAAGAACCGCAACCAATCGACTGGGAGAAACTCGAGGCAGATCTGGCCCAAGGCATTCGTATCTCCGAGCACACCCTCGCTCAAGACCTCCTACAGAACTATATCCGACAGACCTCACAGCAAGGTTCTGTCAGGGACGACAGAAGCGAGAGGGAGGGGGGTGTTGGAAGCAACCAGAGGCACAGACGACACGGAAGCATGTAACGATAGAGCCGGGAGCCAGTCGAATCGCTTTTCAAAGAATTATGTTTTCAAATACTTTCCAAAAACCTCCAACAGTGATTTTTATCACTATTGTAACATATGTAACATAGAAAACCCCATTTTGTAATCCATAGCTCCATTTTGTGCAAGCCGAGGAGTCCTCGAGCTTGAGGAGCTTAGGTAGAACAAGCGTATCAATTTTCGTTATTTTTAGACATCATTTACCCTTCCAAATAGCATATAGGACCTAATTTTTAACTATGCCGGTCACTAGATGTGAAACCGGTCAAAACTAGTCTAGAAACTATAAAAAGAGCTAGAGAGCTCATTTTTGAGGTTAGCTTGTTTGAGTAGAGAAGAGCTTAGAGCTATTTTGAACTTGTAAGAGTGTGCTTGAGTAATAGAGCTAATTTTCTCACCTTCCATTGTGTCTTGCTTGTCTCTTCGTAGTGTGTGTGTATGTGTGTGTGCATTTCTATGCTTCTCACCTTCACTCTCACTTCATCTCACATTCACGATCTTCATATCACTCCTATCTCTTCTGCGGATTGACATTAAGGAGGTGGAGCTTCTTAATGTGGTTCTCACCATTGTGCTAGAGCAACAGGTTAAGTAGATGCTTTGCAGTGGAGAGCAATCAAAATCACTAATCATCGTGCGACGTTGAGATGATAACTTCATAACTTCGGTGGGCATGCATGAGCGGATCCAATAAGGCAGGGCGGCTATTAGTCATAATTAGGTATCAAAACGCGGATAGTTCGGAACGTTTCAGTGTAGATCGGCTGCTTGTTGGTACGACCGCAGCTTTGAACCATTTATCACCTTTGGAAGAGGATTTTTGGTCAAAGTAGTCAACCGAAAAGTGGTTGGGCCCACCTGTTCAAAAATCCGATAGGGACCAAACCATCATCTCTTGAATTTGCCAGCAGAGCGATTTGACATTGCATTGTAAAAGAGTACAAGTTGCCCCACCATAAAAACTGGAGTCCTTAGATATCGATCATGTGTTCGAGCTTGTCTTAACTGAACTTCCTGGATAGTCATAAAACTTGTCCAACGATGCTTATCCAGTTCTCTGAGTGTATCTAGCCAAAATGATAAAGAATCTTCTGGTATCAATTTCTGAGTGAGAGCTACGCGTAAACTTGGCACAACAATCTCCATTGGTGCTATGGCTTCCAGTCCATAAGCTAGTTTGAAAGGTGTTAGTCCTGTTGCTACCTTGTAGGTAGTTCGGTATGCCCACAGGACTGCAGGTAACAGTTGGTTCCATCTTTCCGGTGCTTCCAGAATCAGTTTTCGAAGCATATTCAACAGGGTCTTGTTCGTACTCTCAGCCAAACCATTTGCACGAGGATAATATGGTGAACTGAATTTATGCGTGATTTGAAAAGAATGTGTAAGTACTTTCATTAAATTGTTTACAAAATGAGTGCCTTGATCTGTAACAAGCTCTAGAGGTAAGCCAAAATGCAGAAAGACATCTTTCATTAGACACTTTGCCACCGAAACAGCTGTGGCAGACCTTAAAGCCCATGCTTCTGCCCATCTGGTAACATAGTCTGTACATGTTAGAATATAATGATTATTACTGAGTATGGCAGGAGGTGTAATAGGTCCAACAAAATCTAGGCCCCACTTCTAAAAAGGCTCCAATGGCAAGACTGGTTGGAGAGGGAAAAAACGGCGTTGTAGAGGCTGTCTAGACCGTTGACAAGTATCACATTATTTCACAAACTGAGATACATCCCTGTACATAGTAGGCCACCAAAGTCCACTTTGCAGAATTTTCCGGTGCGTTAAATCTGCTGCAAAGTGTCCACCGGAAGGAATTGAGTGAGCCAGAATAATGATTGAGTTAACTTCGTGTGGAGGAATACAACGAAGTAAAACTCCAGTGTGATCCATATAGTATAATTCCCTAGCAATTAACTGAAATTTGCGACTGTACACTGCAATCTTCCTATGCATTGCCGGAGATGTTGTAGAAGGAAGACATCCATCAGTCAAAAAAGTTAACAACTGATCATAGTAATTAGTTGTTGCGGGAGGATTTGCTTCTTCATCATTAGTTGGTTCAGTACTGTAAATTGCTGGTGTGGTGTCATCAACACCGACCGGAGCTTCACCGGAATCTAAGCGAGAAAGAAAATATGCTAAGGCATGTGAGTTGCCGGGCCGATGGATTACTTCAAAATCAAACTCTTGTAAACGTAGAACCCAACGTGCTAGTCGACCACCTAAATGTTGTTGTCGTACCAGATAGACAAGTGCAGCATGATCTACATGAAAAGTAAATCTGCGGCCAAGTAAATAGTGTTTGAATTTCTTTACTAAATACACTAAACCTAGACATTCTCTTTCGGTTACAGAGTAATTCTTTTCTGCAGGAGCAAGTCTTCTACTCGCATAGTAAACAGGCCGGGACCACTTATTGGTTTATTGCATCAGAACACTGCCAATGGCAATATCTGATGCGTCTACGAAGACATGAAATGGGCGATCCCAGTCAGGAGGCTGTAAAATTGGTACCTGTGTTAATAAACACTTTAGACGATTAAATGCTGTTTGACATTCCGGAGTCCAATCAAACTGTTTAGGATTCTTTGTGATTAATCGATTGAGTGGAATGGGTAAATGAGCGAGCCACCGTAAATGACGACCATGCCATCTCACTTGACCCATGAAACGCATTACTTCCTTTGGTGTAGTAGGTATAGGTGCTTCTAACACAGCTGCTACCTTATCTGGGTCGACTTGTATGCCCTGTGCAGATACAGTATGGCCAAGCAATTTACCACATGAAACCTCAAACACAGATTTGTTTGGGTTCAGGTAGAGTCTGTATTCTCTGCATTTCTCAAAGCAACACCATAAATGGAACAAGTGTGCTACCATCTTACCGAACAAAGAGAAATCATCAAGATATACTTGCATGAACGAGGTAAGATAAGGGGAGAATATTTCCTGCATACACCTCTGGAAAGTACTGGGGGCATTTCTTAGTGCAAACCACATAACAGTACAAGCAAATACACCCAATTGGTGATGAACGCTGTTTTTGGTATATCTTCCTCAGCCATTCTTACTTGATTGTAACCACTCTATCCATTTAAGAATGAGTACATTTCGTGTCCTGCTACTCTGTCAAGCATGGTGTCCAAAAATGGAAGAGGAAACGGATCTGGCACCGTAGCTGCATTTAGCTTCCGGTAATCCACACATATTCGCAGTTGCTTATTCTTTTTAGAGACAATAATAATGGGTGATATCCACTCAGCATGCTCTACTAGTACAATAAATCCAACCTTTAATAACCTATCCAGCTCTGCCTTTACCTGTGTTGCATAATTCGGATTCATCCGGTAGCTAGGTTGTTTGTTTGGTTTTGCTTCCCGCTTCAGCATGACCCTATGTTGATAAATGTGGGGGTCCAAACCCTTCATATCTTTGTAATCCCATGCAAAAACATCATAGAACTCTCGAAGCAACTATATTAACTTTGCTTGAAACATTTCAGGCAATCCCTCCTTTATTTTTACAGGTCGCTGATTAACTTCATCACCTAAATTATATGTAATTAACTGATCTTCTAGAACATAGAATTGTCGGGACTTCTCTGTAACATCGGGTGGGTTTAAAAGTTGGTGTAGATCAGCATCATCTATAGCAGTAGTATCTTCTTTTTTGTCTCCTTCCGTCACAGGTATCATCGTACAAACTGTCGGATTCCAATTATCTACAACAGATTGTAGATCAACAGCTCCTAGGGAGATTAAATCAATATTATTCTTCAAAAATTCTTCTTCTTCGTCATCTGACAAACCATCTAACATATGAAGTGGTTCTGCAAAATAAGGTCTAGCATGCAATTCACAAGGCTGTATAGCATCTAACTTGACAACATATTTACGATTATTATCCTTGAAAGTGAGTTCTTGTGCAGACCAATCTTGTATCACCTTGGCTTGTTTCAACCAAGGACGGCCAAAAAGTAAATTATAATCCAAGCTAGACTCTGGTAGCTCTAAGACAACAAAAGTCATCTTAAATGTTATGCCTTGCAGAGTTATGGGCACATCTCGTACTAGTCCTACTGGGTGGACTCTGGACTGATCAGCCATCCTTACAAAAAACTAGACAGGCTCAATTTTTGTCCATCCTAACTTTTTACACAGAGCGGCAGTAGCAATATTGACATCAGACCCTCCATCAATTAGTACTTAATTGATTTTATGATTTTTGTACCATACCGTAATTAAAGGAACCGAATGATCAACCGTAGAATCAGGTTCCGGTTGCACTGTCGTTGTTGCTGGAATGCAGGCAGACTCAGTACTAAACTGTTGCTGGAATTGTTGGTGGACTCCTGGTACTAGTGCAAGTAATTGTCCAAGAGGAAGAGTAATGGACGCTTTAGATAAGATTTCCCATGCTTGATTTACTTGATTAGTACCTTTCACCGATTCTGAAGACGATGCATCGGTTACTGGAATTGACTCTTGCTCTTGTGTAGTTTCCTGTGATAGTGGAATTGGTGTCATCGGGATAGGATCTGGGAACACCGGAGGTTCTGTGGTGGTTCATTGACTAGCCTTGTCATATGTTCTTTGCTGTTCTAGGATGCCTGGTTCAAATAATAATTGCATTTACTGTTGTTGTTCCCTGCATTTTAGTGTTGTATGCATAGTTTTCGGTGGTATGTCCGGTCGTGTTACAGATAGCACAAAACAACTGGTTGAGGGCGCAAGTGGCACTGGTATGCCCTGAATTCTTGGATGTGGTGCAGTACATCTGTCTGGTCGGATCTTCTACGATATTTTTACTTGTTTTTAACCATTCTAGGTCTTCTGTAAATCCTCCAACCTTGTTTTCCAGCTGCAAAGCCATTGCGATCACCGCATCTAGCATCATAGCTCCCACACAGTGTATGATCATAATCTATTTAAGCTGCGGAGTCAAACCATTGATAAACCTTTGAGTGATAACATCATCCGGTAGGTTGGCATGTGCTGGGGGTAATTGCCTCAAATGCGTTCTGAATAAGGTGGCATATTCCTGCACTGTCTCATTCATCTTCTGTCTATTGTTTTGTAGGTAATCAAAAATTTCGGCTGGATTCTTCTTTAGCCTGAATCTCTGCAAAAATGCATCCCTTACTGCTTCATAAGTGCCGAAATGGTTAATATCATATTTTGTCAGCCATCTGGCTGTTTCATTAACTAACGTGGACTGGAATACAATAGCTTTATACGTCGGATCAAGTGGATGCTTGAGCACTGCGTAACTTATCTCAAATGTGCGTACATGAGCGTCTGGGTCATCACCTGGGAACCCACCAAATTTAGTGTACGTTACTCCTGTTGGAGTTGATCGGGGTGGAAATAGATGTTGCTGTTGCTGTTGTTGTTGTTGTTGCCCACTCATCGTGCTGGTGGTGGTATTGTGACTACCTTCTGTATCCTGAGGCTGAATATCTGAACTGTCTGAATCTGTGTCGTCAGTCTGTACACTTTTTGTTTTGCCAATATCGTTCACTATGTTTCTGATTTTAGTTTCGAACAAGCTACCCTTCTCTTGGGTATCAAATGTAGGAGTACTTACTCCAAATAGCGGCGACTGGACTAAAGATCCACCAAGAAATGGTAAACCGTCATCGGAAGACTGTGAACTCTCAGCAACTGGTACCGAAATAACATCGGAAGGTGTCAAATTTTTACCAAAACAAAGTGCTTTTTCACCTCCACTGATTTCTTTGGCCACGACGTTTCTATCCGCAGACTCTAGTGTCACTAGTTCTTCGACACACTGTGCCGGAATCTGTCAGAAGGGTAGTACGTTCCACCGGAATACTATCGAAGTCACTACTTGCGTTCTTCAATTCCTTGACAACTGGGTTAGACTTATCTGCACTTCTACTTCCTGGAGGCGTCCTTAGCAAATTAGGTATCGCCCAAGACTGGTGGTTTCTTCTATGCTTCGGGTAGGATTCACCGGAACGAGTAACCGACATATACTATGTTTGCAATACTTTGTGTACCTTCTTTACGGTCGATTCAAAGTCTATGAACACTTTCACAATTAATCAACGAACATTCTTGATGCCGCTTTCACACAAACCAACGGCAACCATCTGGTGCCACTTTCCCACAGACGGCGCCAGTGTTAAACGTCTAAATGCGGGACTAACTGTCAGTAGCGCGTTTAAACATTTATTGGGTTCTTGAGAGTGGAAGGGGTCTGTTAAACAGAGGCCCTATACTTAGTTCCCCAATGGTGTAGCTCAGTGATGAGTAGCACCTCCTTTAATGTCAATCCGGGAAGACGTGAGGATGGTATGAAGACCTCGAGCAAGTGGAGGCACAAGTGCGTGAGTGAGAAGCACACAAGCATGCACACACATACACACACACGCGCACACACGGAAAGACAAAGAGTGAGAAGCAATGGAGTTCTTAGATTACTTTCAAAAAGCTCTTACAAGTTCATTTCACTTACAATCTAACCTCAAAAATGAGCTCTCTAGCTCCTTTTATAGTTTTTGACTAGCTTTGGCCCTGTCCAGACCTAGTGTCCGGCCTAGTTAAAAATTAGGTTCCAGGGCTCTTTTGAGGGCTCAAACGAGATCTAAAAATTATGAAAATTGATATGTAGGCACTTCTAAGGCTCCCAAGCTCAAGGACTCCTTGGCTTGCACAAAATGGAGCTACAAAAATACGAAATGGTATTTACAATGGTTTTTAGTGATTAAAATCACTATTTGTGTAGGGATTTTCTCTGTTGATTTGTCGTACACATCTTTGAGCTCCCTACTTGCTCTTTCTTCTTGTGTGCTCCACTCCTTGATGTCTGAAAAATTTAGATGGCCTACTTGCCAGATCGTCGTTGACTGCTCTGTCTGCTTGTACTTTCTCTTCTCTCTGACTCCCTTCTTAAGCTTCCTTGCCTAGTGAGTCCTTCAGTTCCAACACCCCCCCCCTCTCTCGCGTCTGTCGTCCCTGACAGACCCTTGTTGGGTGGTTCGTTGGATGTAGTACTCGACGACGTCTTGTGCTAAGTGGTGTTCTGCAATGCGCAACCCTTTGGCCAAGTGTTGGAAGCAGTCAGAGGCACAGACGCCACGGAAGCATGTGAAGACGAAGCAGGGAGCCAGGCGGATCAATCTTTTAAACAAATACATGTCTTATTAATTTTCCCAAAACATTCAACAGTGATTAGTATCACTAATTGTAACATATGTATCATAGAAAACCCCATTTTGTAATCCATAGCTCCATTTTGTGCAAGCCGAGGAGTCCTCGAGCTTGAGGAGCTTAGGTAGAATGCTCGTACCAAATTTCGTTATTTTTAGACATCGTTTACCCTTCCAAATAGCCTCTAGGACCTATTTTTTAACTAGGCCGGTCATTAGATGTGAAACCGGTCAAAACTAGTCTAGAAACTATAAAAAGAGCTAGAGAGCTCATTTTTGGGGTTGGTTCATTTTGGTTAGTGTGAGCATAGAGCTAGTTTGAGCTTGTAAGAGTATTCTTGAGCAATAGAGCTAATTTTCCCACCTTCCATTGTGTCTTGCTTGTCTCTTCATCGTGTGTGTGTATGTGTGTGTGCATCTTTGTGCTTCTCACCTTCACTCTCACATCATCTCACGTTCACGATCTCCATATCACTCCTAACTCTCCCTCGGATTGACATTAAGGAGGTGAAGCTTCTTAACGTGGTTCTCACCATTGTGCTAGAGCAACACCAAATTTGGCGCCGTTGCCGGGGATCGAGTCTAGGACGAATGTGTGATGGTAAGAGTATAGCAAGAAGTGGCGTTGGAAGGTAAAAATTTCAGTTTTTGTTGTTGTTTTTACTTAGTTTTTAGTGTTTTTCACCTTCCCCATACTCCATCTTCATCATCGCATCATCATCTCCATCTCCAAAAAAATCAGAAAATTCACCATATCCACCCATTCACCTCATTTTCCCTCATTTGTGCGTGCGAGAGAACGAGAGAGAGTTTTTGCGCTTGTATGCACTTGTGTTTTCTTGAGTTTTCTTGCAGGTACAGAGCTTCAGAGCATCAGGAAAGCTTCCAAAAGGTAAAAAATGTGCTTTCTGTCAGAGATTTCCGAGTGTGGCGGACCATCGCGATGGTCTGCAAATTTTGGTTTTTTAGGTAGGCGACCACACCACTAGATAGGCGATACTTGCGCATTCACGGAACCACAATCGCATTTCAAAAATTCGTTGTTTGGTGGACCATCGCGATTGGCTCAGCCCATCGCGATTGTGTCGCACCATCGCGATAGGCTCACGCCATCGCGATGGCTCGGCCGGACCATCGCGACGGTTCGCTTTTTCGGACCATCGCGACGGTTCACTTGAGCCATCGCGACGGTCCACTTGGACCATCGCGACGGTTCATTTGACCCCGGACCATCGCGATTGGCTTATGCCATCGCCACGACAGTGCCACGTGTCACGATAGACCATCGCGACGGTTCAACTTTTGGACCATCACGAGAGCCCAAAATCGGACCATCGCGATTGGCTCAAGCCATCGCATCGCGGACCATCGCGACGGTCCATTTCCACGCCATCGCGATTGTCCACCGTTGACCGTTGACCGCGCCATCGCGATTGTCCGCCTGATCACGCCATCGCGACGGTTCATTTTTCGGACCATCGCGACGGTCCATTTCCACGCCATCGCGATCGTTCACTTCGAGCCATCACGACGGTCCATTTCCACGCCATCGCGATCGTTCACTTCGAGCCATCGCGACGGTCCATTTCCACGCCATCGCGATCGTTCACTTCGAGCCATCGCGACGGTCCATTCCCACACCATCGCGATTGTTCACTTCGGGCCATCGCGACGGTTCACTTTTTCGCGCCATCGCGATTGTCCAAATTTTGACCGTTGACCCGCGCCATCGCGATTGTTCGCCTTTTCGGGCCATCGCGATTGTCCAAATTCCACGCCATCGCGACGGTTCACTCGGACCATCGCGACGGTCCCAGACCATCGCGATTGCCCACCCCCATCGCAAATTTTGGACTCCAATTTATGACCAAATTTGAGGGTATTTTTGAAAAATTTTTGGACCATTAGACTCATAGGAGACCCCTTAGCTCATATTTGAAGGAAAATTGGATTGTCAGTTTTTACCCCCCAGGGCCTGAACGCTCATAACTTTTTCATCCGAAGTCCGTTTTTTGAGCTTAATAGCTCGTTAGAAAGCTCGTGACGAGTACTACGTGACCTCAACTGTTTTTTTCATAAAGAATACATCTATTTTTGGATAAGCTATTTTGAGGTTCACCTAGTCTGGGACTAGGAAGTCAGGGGGCACACATTGAAAATTTGAGCTTAAAAGGTGTATATACTCAAGTGTTTAATCATCTTGTGAATTGGTCTAACATTGGAATTTTCCAGGTCTAGCAAGGGCAATCAAAGGCAAGCGAGCAAGGCAGTGAAGACAGCAGAGCTTGGGAAGCACGGCTTCTTAGGCAACAGGGCATCAGAGCAACCAGAAAAGCCGACTCGAGGTTGGAAGATTACTCAACCCCCTCAGTCAATTCTTAGCTTAGGCTAAAACGTTAGCATTGTGGATTTAAGTCGATAGGAACGCCTCAAGTTCAAGATACCTAATTCTATCAAGTTTAAGACTCAAAGTAAAGGTGTGTGTGACGAAAACCTAAAGAAAAGAACCTAAGTCTGACGGAACGAGAACCCAAAACTATAACGGAAAGTCGAATTCCTGACGCATATATTAAGACAAGAATCCAAAGAAGAATTAAAAAGAATCAAGAATTAATCACAAAGAGCCATTGACGATCTAAGTGTGTAATTGAGTGAGCAAGGAAGGAAATTAATGAACCTTAGATCGGGCAAACATATAGGTAAGTCGGACCGACGAAGCCTTAGATCATCAGAGGCTAGTGTAAGAACCACTGCACGATCTTGGGCTCAGCAATTGAATAATAGTTATCCCTACGAGAGCTCAGAAACTAGCGAATCAGAAATGGCATTCAGCGCAGACAGACCAGCAGGAGGATCTCATGTAGCATACCTAGAAAAACCTGAAGGACCCTATAGAACGCAGTTAGAGTTTCTCTGAACCAACCGACTAGGTGCTCGCATCTATGAGGATGGTTTGCAAAGGCAAGTGGTGCAACTGCACAACCCTGATCAACCCTTTGGATTGGAAAGACCAGTGGTGAAATTTGAGAGAGACGCTTACATAGACAAAGAAGGAACCATGTACGTCCTGAGTACGCAGCCAAACGATACTAATGAGTTTGGCACAATCCAATTAGAGACAGAAAGGAAATTTCAAGAAAAAGAACCGTTAGAAGAACCTAGAACACCGAGAGGGAAATCCGTATTAACAAGAGTAATCATCCCAGAGTGGATCCCTCAAGATAACAGGAGCACAGAGTTGTTCGTAAATAAAGAGACAGATGAAGCCTTTTGGAGGTACAGAAAGGAAAACCCCAGTGAGGTAGGCATCATCACAATCTATGAATTCAAGGACCCAGATACACCTGGAAAGGTTGTATACCTGGATGAGACTTCAGAAAGAGTCTTTGTGGTGCCTGAGCGCGCTAAAAACACCTACACTTGGAGAGGTGAATTGATATTCCCTCCATCCCGAACAAACATGAATGCAAATCAACAAGGGGCAGGAACATCCTCAGCCCATGGAAATCAAAGAGAAGGAAATCACGAGAGACCGGAAGTAAGCTTCATTCACCCCATAGGGAGAGATGGAACAACCACGAACACTAATAGGACGGATAGACAAAGAGAACATGGAATACCAGGTGGTAGAGATGATTTTCCTCTACCTAGACCACGTGAACATGCAAGAGTATTGAGACCCACACAGTTAGTAAAATCAATGAAGAATTACTTTGATGGGACAGGAGATCCCTATGACCATGTCGCAGAATTCAAGCAAGTACTAAGAGCAGAACAAGTTGAAGACATGTTCACGCAGTACAATGCATTTGGACTAACGTTAAAGAATACAGCTTTAACTTGGTTCCAACCACTGCAACAAAGGCAATTTAGAGACATCCATCACTTTTTAGAGTCATTCATTACTGAATTCTCTAAAAGTGGGGTTAGACATGACACGTCTTCGTTGATTCATAGTTTTAAGCAAACCCCTCAGGAAACAGTAAGACTGGCAGGTCGTAGATTCAGACAATACGTTGAGCGATGTCCAATGCAAGAGCTACCCTCACAAGCCAAACAAGTATCACTGTTCCTAGATGGCTTGTTGAGCGCTAAACTACGCTCTTATGTGTACCTAAAAGAACCCAGAACGCTAGAGGAGTGTGTAAGAATATGTATAGACATTGAGGACAACTTAGGAGATGAATTAGAACTCTCAAAGGTCTATAAGGACTCAGATTGTTCTTCTCTAGCATCCACAAAATTGTCTAATTCGATAGAGGACCTAGCAGAAAAAGTGGCCCAAAAACTAGGAGTTTCTAGTAAACAGGTGCCCAAGCTACCGATGAACGTACGTTGTTACACTTGTGGTGGAAATCATTTGGCAAACATGTGCCCCAATGCACCTCAACCTCATGTCAACCCTAGTGGCCAATATTGTACAATTGAGAGAAGGTACACGAATCATACGGCTCAGGACTGCCCATACAATAAACAAACTGTGAGACAGAACTACCCGCAAGCATACCAGCAGCCAGGTAGGTATCAAGGCCAATACAATGCTCAGCCTTATTACTATAGGCCTCCCCAGAACTACCCATACCAGGCTCAACAGAGACCTCAACCCGTCTTAGCTCAGCAGCCACCCCCACCAGCGAATGTCATCTCAGTCAAATACGCTACTGCAGAAGAGAACCTAAGTAGGGCCTTAGTGCCTTCTTCACCCCTGATCACCGAAAGTGACCCAAACTCAAACAGTTTTGACTCTACTCATGTAACTAGTCCACCCGCTTATTACACGGAGTCACCAGAACATGTGGAGACATATCATTATGATAGTCCACCAATGGAACCTAGTTGGGAGCCAGACTATACTAATGTGATGTACGCAAACCCAAACCCACGGCCCCAATTGAGACAACAGAGACCACAGGGCCCTAGAGGACCATGCTTTAGGTGCCAAGGAGATCATTTCATTAAGGATTGTCCACATCCCCCAATAGCAAGGCAATCGCAGTACTATAGCATCCAAGGCTTTTGTGCCGATTGTGGCAAAGAACACATAATCAAAGATTGTCCTAAGAACCCAGTTAACACATCAAATGTGACATCGATCAACGTGATAGGTATTGTAAACAACGCAGATGGATCCAACCCTACATACGTGCCTATCCAAGCTATAACCAGAGCCCAGGCGCTCTTACAAAACCAACAGCTTAATCAAGAGAAAGTAGCCGAAACTAGTGAAGTTGCAGAATCGAGTAGTAAAAAGACAAAATCTTGGAAAGATTCTAGAGAAAGGAGAAAGAGAAAATGGAGTAAAAAGATAAGTGAGTTGGAAGGAAGTCTAAGAGAATCTAGAGCCAAAATACAAGAATTGGCTTCACAAGAATCAAACCAAGAAATCCCAGCTCAGAAATCAGGATCAGTCTTAGCGGAACCCATACCGGAAGATCTAGACATGATGTTTCGTGCATATCAGGCTAGAATAAAAGAGGGACCTCAAGTCACGGAAATGAGTAAAAACTACCCTCGAGCTGATCTAGAAATTGAGAGAACTAAACTTTGCATGAAGATGGTAGAACTAGCCCAAGCGTTGTTTGAAGCCTCTAGATATCTTAATTGGAATAACATGGCAAAACCGGAACTACACTTTCAAGGACTAATGGAGAGGCTAGAACACTTGATTGAAAGCAAAGAGAAAAAGGATCAGTCTAGGAACCCTACTGTCCCAGAGACACAGGAAAGGAATCCACCATCCCTGTCTCAAGTACCCAATACAGAGAGTCAAGATAACCTATCTTCCATACATAAGTACTCACATGAATTTTTAAGAGAAATCCAAGAAGAGAAATGGAGAAAAGAACAAGGAACTCATCCTCCTATTCAAGAAATAGACGATTTGCAGGAACAATTTCCCCAAGACATCCCCTCTATATATGATGATGTAGAGGTGGAACAACTGAGTGAACCCACAGGATTTGAGTCTAATTCTCTACAAGAATTACCTCAGTTCACAGGGCCTTGGGAAGCTAAGTCTATTAGTATGAGAGCACCCACGATAATAGTGAGGAATGAAGAATCAGTGATCCCTAGAAATACGGAAGTGATCAAGAATACCAAAGTACAATGTAATCTCACTCTGGAGGAACTGTTAAAGGTAAAACCAGAATTGTGGAAGCACGTAGCAAATCAATTCCCTGAGCTAGCTACCACACCCTCTCAGATAGGATCACAGAAGAAGGTACCAGAGATACCCGTGGAAAAGATTGGAGACGTAAGCGAAGGAGAGGAAGGTAACACATATCTTCCAATAACCCATCAGGGCTACACCACGAAAGCCATCTTAGATTCAGGAGCCGGAGTAGCTATCACTACTACCGCCTTATGGAAACGTTGGGGTAAGCCAGCACTCAGACCCACCAGGATGAAGCTACAAATGGCCGATGGACACATAGAAAAACCGTTAGGCTTACTAGAAGGCATATCTCTCACCACTTGTGGTGTAGAATTTGAGCATACCTTTGCCATTTGCGACTTTGCGAAAAATCATGCATATGAGATGATATTGGGACGACCATTCATGCGTCAGTTACAAATTGTACAAGATTGGGGAACTAATTCTTTGTACTTGCAACATTTAGGAGTGACTACCAAAGTCAACCTTCAAGACTATTCACATAGAGATGTAACCCCAATACAATGGAATACCATCCATAAGACACCAGCAGAGACGGAATCCGTGCACTCATTAGAATCAGATCCTTCTTGGTTGCATGAGGACACCCATTTATGGATGTGTAAAGTAGCCAAACAAGAGGAAGAACGATTAGAAACCAGGACCTTAGGTGCGGAACAACATCCACGAACCCTTCAAGATCCAGCCTACGCACCTGTAGTATTCCCTGACGAGGAGTTTGAACCCCATGGTTGGGCGGAAATACTAGCAACCATGGATGTAGCCATCAATGAAGAACAATGGACACCCCACTGTGACGAGGATGGCTATGACATTTCAGTTTTTACGATAGAGCCAATCATGGGCGATGCAATTTTAGAAGAGTGCGAACCAAACACTGATGCATTTGAGGACGCAAGCGATTTTGATTTAGAATCAATTATCATGGACCCACCCTTTGCATCAGAGGAAGAATATTTCTACGAAGTAGAGACTCACACTCAGAGTCACGAGGAAATTACGAACGAGGTAAGGTTAGCCACTCAAGTGACTGATAAGAGTGAAGGCAAGAAGAGAAAGAAGAAAGAAACCATGTCGGAAAAAGAAGAATCTTTATTTGAAGTACCCGAGAATTTCAAGAAATACGAAATCGACGATAGAAGAATCATGGTACGAATGCCTAATAGAAAAGAAAAGGATGGACAAGTATATGATAACCGGGAGAAAACCAAGAAAGTCATAGTTGCCATAGAGGGAGAAGAAGAAAAATGCACCTACATAGGGCACGATTTGACGACTGAAGAAGAAGAAGAGTTAGTTGCCCTATTGCGCGAATATAGAGATGTTTTTGCTTGGAGTTACAAAGATTTGAAAGGAGTAGACCCAGATATATGTTCTCATAGAATCCCTATGACTCCAGATGCAAAACCGACAAAACAAAAACCTTACACGTATAATGATAATTACGCTGCGAAGATTAAAGAGGAGATAGATCGATTGATAGAAGCAGGATTCATTTACGAAATTGAGCACACCGAATGGGTATCCCCCATTGTGGTTGTGCCCAAGAAGAACGGAAAATTGCGTGTGTGTATTAACCTTAAAAAAGTTAATGCCGCCACGATTAGAGATAGTTATCCTCTTCCTATCACGGAACACCTATTGGAAAGAGTTGCAGGCAAGGAAGTTTACAGTTTTCTTGATGGATTCTCAGGCTATAACCAAGTAGCCATTGCTCCAGAAGACCAACACAAGACGGCTTTTGCCACAGAATGGGGCATATTTGCATTTCGTGTAATGCCATTTGGCTTGACAAATGCACCCGCTACTTTCCAGCGACTCATGTGTCATGTTTTTAAGGAATTTTTACGCAAGAGCTTGGAAGTTTATGTCGATGACCTATGTGCGCACTCAAATGTAAGACAGACACATATCCCAGAGTTGAGACAAATATTTGACAAATGTCGAGAATATCAGGTTTGTTTGAACCCAGAAAAATGCGTTTTCATGGTCAGACAAGGCAAAATTCTAGGACACATTGTGTCAAAAAATGGAATCTCTACGGACGAGGAAAAAGTGAAGGTGATTGCAGAATTACCCAGACCAACTAATGTGAAAGAGGTACAGGCATTTATGGGCCATTGCGGTTATTATAGGAGATTCATACACATGTATGCAATCATAGCCAAGCCTTTGTACTCTCTTTTAACCAATTTTGAGTGGACAGATGAGTGTGAAAATTCATTCAAGGAACTTAAACGACGCTTGTGCTCAGCACCTATATTGACTACCCCAGATTGGAGTAAGCCATTTCATGTACATGTGGATGCATCCAATTACGCCATAGGATGTGTATTAGCACAACCCACGAATGAAGGTAACATAGATCTCCCCATAGCTTACGCTAGCAGACAACTGAACGCAGCAGAGAGAAATTATACCACGACGGAACGAGAAGGATTAGGGATGATCTACACTGTAAAGAAGTTTAGGCACTACTTATTGGCAAACAAGTTCAAGTTCTTTACAGATCATCAAGCCCTATTATATTTAGTCAACAAACCATGTAACACAGGACGATTGATACGTTGGTTTCTATTACTCATGGAGTATGATTTTGAAGTGGTAGTTAGGAAAGGAAAGACGCATCTTAGAGCTGACCACCTCTCAAGATTAACCTCAGGAGAAGCTCCTCAAGGAGTAGCTGATGATCTACCAGATGCATACTTATTCAACCTTGAGATAGCACCAGAATGGGCTAAGCCGTTAGTCCCTATTCTGACATACGGACCCAAGAGTCCTAGGATAAAGATCAAAGAAGGAGAGATTACCAAATCTCAGAGGTACCAAATAATAGCAGGAAGCATATATAAACAAGATAATCAAAAGATTCTTGCTTGTTGTGTAGATGAATCAGAACATGCGAATTGGTTGCAATTAGCACACTTAGGTGCACTAAAGCAACATCATTCAAAACATAGAACACTACAGACTCTGCAGAGATTGGGAGTATATTGGCCTACGATGGAAGCAGATGTCTACAAGTTGTGTAAGGAATGCAGTGTTTGCTGTGAAAGACCACCGGTAGAGCATGCGACGTTATATCATGTGTCCCTCACACCAGACTGGAGTGAACCATTAGTGACCTACTTGAGGACGAACACATTCCCTCAAGGAATGACCTTAGCTCGACAACGTAGTCTAGAGCAGGAAGCTCACGACTATTCACTTATTGGCGATAATCTATACAAACGAGGACGAGATGGATATCTAAGACAATGTGTTCATGAGAGCGATTATCTGAGAATACTAGAGACTGCACACCAAGGTGTTGCAGGAGGTCATTTTGGACCAGATAGGATAATCAAAGCCATCCTCTTTGCAGGATTATGGTGGCCCACTCTTCACATGGATGCACATACCTATGTAAAGAGATGTGACGTGTGCCAAAGAACGCAGTTTCCTACTCGCAGAGATGAAATGCCATTGAAACCCATGATGGGCGGACGTGCATTTTCAAAGTGGGGTATAGACTTTGTAGGACCCATTCACCCCCCTGCAAAAGGTACACATGCAGAATACATTATTGTTGCCACAGATTATCTTACGAAATGGGTAGAGGCAAAAGCCACAAAAAAGAATGATGCTCACACGACTGCAAAATTCTTATTTGAAAATGTCTTTACAAGATATGGATTGCCTATAGAGTTAGTGAGCGATCGAGGCACTCACTTTCTAAACCAAGTCATTGAATATTTGTTACAGGATTTTATGGTGATTCACAAGAAATCCGCACCATATCATCCTCAGGCCAATGGTCAGGCTGAAAGCACTAACAAGATACTGTGTACCGTACTGACGAAACTCGTGAACAATAAACGTTCAGATTGGGACAAACAGCTACACCACGCTGTTTGGGCATATCGAGTGGCCTACAAGACCGTACTCAATGCAACTCCCTTTCAGATGGTTTTTGGTCAGAATGCTGTGCTTCCTTTGGACTTCTTGATACCGACCCTTAAGGTTGCACAAGAACATGAGTGGACCGGCCATGAATTATCAGCAAGAATAATGGACTTGGAACGATTAGGAGAAACCAGGCTGAAAGCAGCAGCAGGAATATACGCAGCGAAGAAGCGACAGAAAGCATATTTTGATGCGCATGTGAAAGATAAAGGCCTAAAAGAAGGAGATTTAGTTCTAGTATATACGCTGAAACAGCACGCACGGAAGTTAGAAAAGCGAGGTTATGGACCTATGATCATTAACAGACTTTCGACTAGTGGAGCAGTGCAGTTAGCCACCTTAGAAGGAGATATAATGCCTAATTACATTAGTGGCTGTAGAGTCAGGCTATATCAAGAACCTCTTACTGAGGATATGCTTAGACGACTCACGTTGGCAAAGAAGCGTAAGGAGGAAGAAAATAGAATACGAGCAGAAGCTCAGGCAGAAGCCATAGAACGCATTAAGCGCATGAAGCTAAGAAGACAAGGACTAGGGAGAGAACATTATAACCATCTGGAAACACCACCCAGATATCCCATGGCCATGTGTCAAGTAAAGTCAACCACTCATCCTAGCATAGTGGACAGGAGACCATTCCTTACAGTTAGGCTAGAGCACGGTAACCATAGCCAAGAACTCAGGGCTTTGATTGACTCAAGTGCTGCGACTAGTGCGATTAGATGGTCCCACTATAAGGCTTCAGGAATAGAAATGCGGCCAATTGAGGCATACCTCATAGGCCTAGGAGGCATGGAAACCCCTTGCATGGGTGAGGTGGACCTTCCTATCCTCATTAAGGACTTGACCATGACAGCGAAGCTATTAGTGTGCCATGATGACGACCTGATAGAACCCCTAATCCTTGGCCAAGATTGGCTATACGATCACTCAGTGGACCTAAATCTTAGACAAGGCTCCTTACAGATTGGAACCTTCGAGCAGAAGCGAGTGATACCGCTTGACTTCCCTAACGGCATTCCGCTTGACGGTTGTGACCCTAGACCCTATGAAATACATGCGACGGAAGACCGGAAGATCTTTAATCAGACCAGTCACGTTACGTCTACACCAACCCACTCGGGCTTGGTTATAGAAAGTTGTCAATCAGAAGGACGACAGAAGATCTTCCCTGGGACTTCCTGCAAACTAGAAGAGACAGTTACCCAACAGCAAGGGCAGAAGGGCACAATCAGAGGTCAGGTGGGTTGCATCAGCGGCCAAATGAGCACGACACCCTACGGTGCTCATCCTTCCAAACTTGTTGCGGACTGGCCTAGATTAAAGTTACAAAAGGCATCACTTCCTAATGGGCAGGTCACGCAAGTGTTGGAACTCCCTTCTTTTCCAAAGCAGAGTGTCCATCCGACCTCTCAACCTCAACAACACCAGAGTCAACCACGACAAAGGAACCCAGACCGACGACAGTATCAGAGGAAACAACATGGAAAGCAGTTTAGGCCTCCCAAAGGAAGCGGCACCAGACAAATATGGGTGCCAAAAGGACAAAAAGCACCAAAGAACTCCAACCAAGCAGAGATCAACAAGCAAAAGGTTGAACAGAAACAGAATCGATATCCACCATCCCCTCGACCTTCTTCTACAGGTCCGAGCATCCGACAAATGTGGATCGCCAAGAAGTACCTTACCCATAGACCCACACCCACGCAGATTTGGGTACCCAAACCATGTATCATAGCTCAACCCATATGCCATGTAATATATAATCCTCACAAACCTTTTCATCCCTCGACACCACCACATCCGATACCACCTTTTACCCCTCAGCAGAAACCCACCACCCATTCAAGGACTCTTAGGAAATGGATACCGAAACGTGTCCAACCGTCTTCCCCTAACCCATGGTCTAACTACCCCCCGACTAACATACAACCTTATGCTAAATCACTAACCTTTAAACCTTGTATAAATTCACACACCATCATCACACACCATTCGTAATCTCATCTCATCAAGAAATGTATGCATGATCTGAAACGTATAGGTGTCTAGAGACCTGCACTAGTGCTGCACGAAACATTGCATCCATCACATCACAGCACTTGGCTACACGGGTTACGCATCAGTTATGGAAAGGGATTGCGGTCTCACTTTAATGGGATCATGATTAATTTCCATGCTAATGTGTTAATCTTTTGTAGCAGATCTTTCTCACTAGCGCACCAGCCACCATGCAAACTGACGAAGGAACATCAGGAGCAGGCCCCAGTGTAGCAGCAGTACCACTCAACGTGCTACGAGCAGAGTCCCACCCTACTGCTCCACCGCCGGAATTTCAGGGATTTCCAGGGCCCATGCCTATCGATAACCCCCCTATGGGCTACACCGAAAAGATACACAGGAACTCTCATTGGTTTCAGGGCCTGGCAGGACCCCTCGCGGACGCAGACTTTATATTTGAATCCTCTCTGACTTTTGATGACCGCACGTGGGGAAAGTACCAGTTTTTCTCCAGAGAATTCGAAGCCCTACAAAGCACCCAGGATTTAACTCATGTTTGGGCCAGAGCCGGCTTCACAGAATATTTCAGTGATCCTCTACCCAAACCGGATTTTTATAGGTGCTATTATTTAATCACTACATTGATGGCATCGGAGAATAAGGATATCCCAGGAACCTTCATATTACCTACCCTAGTGGATGATCCACCTTACAAGAGATTTTATCTCTCTAAGGACCTAATCAGAGCAGCCATCAAGATTCATGGAACCCACACTCCCACAGACCGAGAGAGATTGATTCCAGAACCGATGAAACGTGGGGATGTCACGAAGTGGGAAGAGATTTCGGCCATTACACCTGAGTTGTCAAAGCCACTAAGAATATGCATGCAACATTTTGCATTTCCAGCTCAAGACAGATTTACCATGCCACACAAAAGAATATGGTTCGGATTATATTTGGCATGTACGGGACCTCAAACAGTTGATCTGGCAAGCTGGATCATAGATCAGATGTACCTGGCACAGCACAGATGGGAGCACAAGAAGGTGCTTAACGGATGTTGTGCGCTCACTAGAATTGTGTATATGTGTTTGGCTTATGACTTGCCCATCGAGCGTGCATTAACAGGAGAGGAATTGAAGGCATTCAAGAGCACAACGAAGAAAGCTAGGAAGCCCAGTAGGACACGGGCAGGTAAGCGCATGCGAGGCACCATCCCTTGCCTCCAAGTGCCAGAGTCGCCGTCACCACAACCCTCTCCCGAGCGCCCACAGACAGAAGCTGCTCCCACTGTACAACCTATTCGCATACGGTTGTCCAGACCAGTAATTACGGAGGCCACCACGAGTACCGCTGCACCTCAGGCAGCTACCACCTCAGAACCCACCACCACAACAACAGAAGCTCCCACCACTATTGGTGCGGAAGCGTTTTCTTTCCCGATACCACATATGGAGGCCGACCCCATAAACACGACATTTGATTTTGAGATGCCTGATGCATTCTCAAACGAGTTCCAGTATTCAGAAGCACCACTGTTCTCCCAGGAATATGAACGCCCCAGCTACCCTACTACGCCGCGAGACTTGCCACAGGGACAAGCTGTGTCGGGCTCTGAAGAAGAAAGAACCGAAACAGACGACGATCAAGGCGACGATGAAGCCAGCCAGGGCTCACAAGAGGGACAGACAGATGGCCAAGGCCAACAGACTGACACACACGGCGACACCAGCACATATGAAGATGAAACTTTCGAAGCCGCAGCGTACACATTGGCCATAAAGAAATTATATCGTACCATGGAGAAAGTCTGGGCACGAAAGAAGTTAACTGAAGAGGAGAGCCAGGCATTAATTGAACAGGAACTCATCTCCGGAGGATTCGAAGACGCATATATTAGAGGGTTCAGAGAGTTAGTCAAATCAGTAGGCTCCCATGAAGCACTCAGGTTTTTACAAAGAAAGCAACTACCACAGTTTGATCCCCGCCGAGTGCGACTACTCTCAAAACCTGGGGAGTATATTCGTGTACCAACAGGAGCCCAATCTTCAGCACAAGCCAGGGAGGCACGCCTCGCCCCCGAACGTTCATTAACCGCAGAAACCATCCTTGTAGATTCGCCACCCCGTACCACCTCTGTACAGACCACTACTATCCTCGAAATAACATCCACCCCTTCGACTCCTCTTTCACCTCATCTTTCACCAACCCATCCTGTATCACCCGCACACCCACCTGCTTTCCCCACATCCACACCTGTACAAAGCAATATAGCCGCAACCTCTTCCTTACCCATTCATACCACCAGGCCCACACCCAACCCTCTGCATCCCTATGTTAACCCCTTCACCCCTTCATCCTTCCCAGCGTTTCCCCCACCTCTAAGACCCCCATTCCCCTTCCTAACCCCACTAACCTTCTCACCAGTCTCACCTCCCCAACCTACCATAACGCCTATTTCCCCGTTTCACCAAGCCGCTCCAACCATCCCCCCTGTAAACTACTCTACGTTTGTAAATCCCGTATTCACACCTACGCAACCACCCACAATCACACCACTTTTCACAGTCACAACATTAAACACGTCCAATGGCATGGACATATCACCACCCACCTCACCACCACCCACTCCACTCACAGCACCCTCATATTTAGGCACTTCACAATTTTCCACAATCACCACTGCATCCACAGTCCCAACCCCGCTCCCCATTCCCACTGCATCTACTATCACTGCATCCTCATTTAGCACTTCACTACTACTATCGCCCACCATAGACACCGCATTTCAACACATGTTCGCATGCATGACGCAAGTCCGCGATGAGTTTGCATCACTCGGCACCAACTATCAACAGCTGCAGAAAACGACGAACGACTTACAAACGCAGCTTAATTTGTTATCAATTGAGAACGCCTCACTGAACAGCCGGTACCAAGAGTTACGAGAGGCTTATCACAAGTTAGAAATAGAAAGTGAGGAAAAAAGCAAAGAGGCCACCGCGGATTTAGATAACCTACTTAGAGCCCAGACTGTCCGCAATGCAACGCTCACTAGAAATATGGGCTTACTAAGAAGACACTTAGCCGCAGCAAAAGAGGAGAACCAGAGACTCCAAGAGCAAAATAGAGAGAACTTAGAAGCGGCTTTAGATCATCCAGAACAGCCACTAAGTCCGAGCAGATTCAAGGCAATCCCATCCGAGTCGATGCGGATACTTCTAGACGACCATGTCAGATTGCTCGAGGACTATGATCGTATGAACGAAGAACATCAAAAGTTAAAGGAAGATCACAAACTGCTACAACTCAGAGAACCAGCAACACAACAGGTACCAGTAGCAGCGGAATTACCAGCGCCTGTGGACCCTGCCCCTGAAGTTTTAGAGGAACTCAACGCACTCCGGGCCCAGGTAACAAATCTTGAATCTAGGATTGCCATCTATGAAGCACCACCAAGGCCAGACTCCCCACCTGAGCTACCAGCTGAGGAAGAAACCGTCACTATCCCGGTGGAGGAGACCTTCGAAGAGGCTTATGAACCGATACCCATCCCAGGCGGACGTGTCACGGCCGAAGGCCAGATGACCTACGAATTACCTACCCCCGCGTGGATGAAGACAGTAGAAGAACTCGGAACGACACACTCGGCCAGAGTAGAGGCACAGCTACATGCCATGGCCATAATTGAAGAGAAAATTTTACAATCACCATTCTTTGCTCAAATGGCCCCGCGACGATACATATCCGGGCATGAGCTTCAGTATAAACCATACTTCATGTTAATGGCAGAATATCAGTTAACCATCGAGAAAGAAACCGGCATGAAACCAACGCATGCCACTCAATTCGAGCCAGAGGACTTGCCACCAAGGGCGCAGAGAGGTGAAATCCTTCAACCAGACTGGCGCAAAGATTTACTGCAAAATTATCCAGAGATGATGAGCACGTGGGTAAAAGCGCCGCTTCACTTAAAATTTAATCCGTGCTGGGGACCAGTACCACGACGCCGCTCTTG